>CM077158.1:241568007-241907426 GCA_039583875.1 Platanthera guangdongensis
GCAAGCCCCGAGCTTCCCCTTCCCTCCTCCTCTTACTCCTCCCTTCCTCTCTCCCCTCTCTTTCGAGCCCTTTCTCTTGTATCCCCTGATCAACCCTGATTCCTTGGTGCTTCTGAAGAGAAAGATCCTGTGTCCGCATCACGACTCTATAAATATCTCCCCCCTCAAAATGATACCTCGCCTCGTCCTCTTCCCTCTGTTCCTGCCATCCGAACCATGTACGCAACGCGATGACCGCTCTGCCTAAGAGCTCTTGGATCGTCTCGCGGCAGCGCAGGAAAAGGCCAGCTCGAAAGCCTCCAAATATGCTCCCTGGCTCTCGGCCAAAAGGCCTGCGGATTTGGCCTACCGGCCCAGAAGGGCCAAGACGGTTCGGTGAGACCCTGCCGTAAATGAGTCTGCTTCGCCAACCCCGACTCCTAACCGCGAGAACCCTGCTATCCTGACGGAGGTACTTATCCCTCAGCTAGTTTAAATTCAAGAAAGTTTGTTGAACTGAGCTCCAGGCCT
Source organism: Platanthera guangdongensis (assembly GCA_039583875.1). Lineage (NCBI taxonomy): Eukaryota > Viridiplantae > Streptophyta > Magnoliopsida > Asparagales > Orchidaceae > Platanthera > Platanthera guangdongensis. The sequence continues at coordinate 241,568,518 of CM077158.1, forward strand.
ATTCGCAGGAAACCTTGCCCGAGAGCGGCGCTGGCATTCTCCCGACAAATGCCGAAACCCTCCGGCTCCCCGAAGGGAGCGAACAACCGACTCCGGAGACTGCCCCCCAGGTTACCCGTGCGAAACCGTAGTCATTTCGGTATGTCTGACGGTTACCTTCTCACATTCGTTATCCTGCTATGCCTTCTCGCTCACATTGTTTCTCGCAGCTCCTCCTTTTGGGATTATGGGCCTGGTCAGCCCGACGCCCAGGACCCCGGCCGCCAAGATCCCCAAAAAGCCAATGCCCGGCTCTCGGTCCTCGACCGGGAAAGCTCCCGATGCCCCCAATCCTGCCGAGACCCACCTGCCAGCGCAAATGCCAACCCGTCCGGGACGGGGGAAATCCAGGCACCCGCTCTTTACAGGATCCTTTGAGAGGGGACCCGGTCCTTCCCGCCAGCCACCGGGGGTGCGCCATTCCTACGCCGGGTAAACTGCTGATTCTCTCCCTTCTCGCTTGAATCTGATCCTGATGGTGGCTGAAAACTCTTGTCAGGATACTGAGACACCTCAGCGGCGGCTCCTAATGGCGACAAGGAATTCTCGCCCCCACCCTTTCCGAGCGAGCTCGCGAGCTTCCGCGGAGATCCCGGGTGATGCAGGACGACGCGTAGAGTTTACGCGTCTGTCGGCTTTTTCTAGGAAACCCTAAATGCATGCGATGAATAATTAATTTTCCCAATTTTAGAGCGGGCGCAACACTTAAGGAATTACGCAACTTGGATTTTTTTTTTAAAAAACACAAAATTACTTCTTTATTTCAAAAAAATGAATTTTCTTAAATAATGGTTCAATTTTAAATCCGGGGACGGAAGTTCGCAACTTTCGTTCCGTTCCCCTTGTCGTAGCAGAACGGAAATCGTGAACTCCAAATACGTTTTCGTTTGGAGTTTTCGACGTAGCGTTTGCTGACAAAATTCGGGCGAATTCCCAACAGGAATCTAATTATCCTAATGAGAAAACGTAGACACACACAAAGGAAGGAGAAAGAAACAATTACCCACGGAAGAGGCGTCTTTCGTATTTCGAAGTCGATGGCGATCACGCGAACCGGGCGAACAGGCCCGTGACATTTCCTGCTGCGTGAACTTTTTTCAAGACCAGATCCTCTTCTGCGAATTGCTTGATCCTGGCGTGCTTATCAAAATATCTGGCCATCCGTCGTTTGATCTCCTCCTGCCTGACGACTGCTGTGTCCCAGAGTTCTTCTATCATATCCAATGAGAGTCGCAGCTCCCCTTCGTTCTCTACTCTCCATTCTTCATCCCCTTCCCGGGCGGCCATCACCCGCGGCGATCTGACCTCGAACTCCACGGGTAGGACCGCTTCACAACCATGAGAAAGCTTGAAGGGGGTCTCTCCGGTGGCCGTGTTGGGGGTTGTCCGCAGAGCCCACAAAACTGAGGGAAGCTGCTCTACCCAACTCCCCATCAGGTTCTCTACCTTCTTTTTTAGCAGATTCACAATGATTTTGTTGGCCGCCTCCACCTGACCGTTGCTTCGGGGGTGGTAGACGGAGGCGAACCTGAGATCTATCGAACTAGGGAACTCTTCACTGGCGAACTAGGGTCCGTTGTCCGTGACTATGGCCTGTGGGAGCCCATGCCGACATATGATTTCCCCCCAAACAAAATTATGAATTACCTGGGAGGTCACCTTGGCTAGAGCCTTGACCTCCAGCCATTTGGAGAAGTAATCGATCATGACCAAAATGAACTTTCTCTGCCCACTCGCCTGGGGAAAAGGCCCAACCAAATCCATTCCCCAAATGACGAAGGACCAGGGTGTCGTGATGCTTCGAAGCTTTTGGGCAGGCAAGAGTTGGAGGGGAGCAAATAACTAACACTTTTGACACCTTTTTGCGAACTCTGCCGCATCCTTCCGCAGAGATGGCCAGAAGTATCCTTGCCGGGCCACCCTTGCATCCAAGGTCCGACCTCCCGAGTATCTCCCACACTCGCCGGAGTGAACGTCTCCCAGGATCTTCAGAATTTTCTCCTCCGTTGCACACCGGGCTAGGAGCTCCGAAAGTGTCTTCCGGTGTAACCTTCCTTCATGTATCAGATAATGAGCTGATTTGTGCCTGAAGCGTTTGCCATCCTTGACCTCCTCCGGGAGCTTGCCTGTGGTTAGAAAAGTCGTGAAGGGATCTACCCATGAGGGGCGCCGATCTACCTCTATCAACTCACCCTCTTCGATTGCCGGGTAAAACAGCTCTGTCAAAGTACCTCCGGCCGGGGTCCGAACTTGGCCAACCGATCAGCTGTAGTATGCTCCTCCCGGGGAACATGCTGAATGGAGAACGTTCGAAACCCCCCAATGATCCCCTTCACCTTGGTCAAGTACTTTGTAAGGGTACGCTCCCTTGCCTCGTACTCACCCTTAATTTGTTATGCCACCACTAACGAGTCAGTGAACACCTCCACGTCCTGCACCCCCAGCTCTTTGGCCAGGCGTAGCCCTGCTATCACAGCCTCATATTCCGCCTGGTTGTTAGTGACCGGGAAGTGCAAGACCACGACCTGTTCTATTGTGGCCCCATGAGGGCTTACCAACACCACCCCTCCTCCCAGAGAATGCTTCCCCGAAGCCCCGTCGAACAACACCTTCCAGGCAACCTGCTGCAGTGGCCCCTCTCCCTCGACCTCGACGACATAGTCGGCCAACGCCTGCGCCTTGATTGAGAGCCGTGACACGAAGGAGATGTCAAACTCGCTCAGCTCGATGGACCACTTGGCCAACCGCCCCGAGTGCTCCACTCGCTCAAAAATTTTGCGCAGAGGATGGTCCGTCACTACCTTGATCGAATGAGCCTGAAAATACGGCCTGAGCTTCCTAGCCGAGACGATTAAAGAGAAAACCAACTTTTCCAGGATGAGGTAACGAATCTCCGCCTTCTTCAAGATCCTGCTGACGTAATAGATGGGTAGCTGCTTCTTTCCCTCTTCCTTGACCAAGACGGAGCTTACGGCCTCGGCCCCCACCCCTAGGTACAAAGTCAGATCCTTTCCCTACTTCGGTCCCTGAAGGAGCGGTGCTCGGGAGAGTTGACCCTTCAACGCCTGGAAAGCCTCTTAACATTCCTTCGTCCACTCAAATTTTTGGTTCCCTCGTAGCACCCTGAAGAAGGGTGAACACTTCTCCCCCGCCTGGGAGAGAAACCCACTCAGCCCGGCGTGCTTCCCCGTCAAGCGCTGAACCTCTTTGGTGTTACGCGGCGATGCTAACTCCATTATGACCTTCACCTTGTCCGGATTATGCTCCACCCCCGCAGGAGTTAGGAGGTGACCTAGGAACTTCCCCCGACTTGCCCCAAAGACGCACTTCAGTGGGTTTAGCCGCATCTTGAACCTCCGCAAGGTGGCGAACGTTTCTTCCAAGTCGAGTAAGTGGGAGTCCACATCTCTGCTTTTCACCATGAGATCATCCACATAGACCTCCAAGTTCCTCCCTCTCTGACCCTTGAAGACCCGATCCATCATACGCTGGTATGTGACTCCTGCATTCTTTAGCCCGAAGAACATCATCTTGTCGCTGAAGCATCCTTCCCTTGTAATGAAAGAGACATCCGTGACATCGGACGGATGCATCATGATCTGATGATAATCTGAAAAAACATCTAAAAAAACTCATTAAAGTAAAACCGATGGCTGAGTAAACCAGCGCGTCGATCCGAGGCTGGGGGTTGCAATCCTTAGGGCATGATTTATTCAAAAGTGAGAAGTCTACACACATCCTCCACCGCCCATATCCCTTTTTAGCCATGACCACGTTGGAGACCCAGCCCGGGTACTGGATCTCCGATACGAAACCTGCTTTGAAGAGCTTCTCCACCTCCTCCCGAATGGGCTCCTTTAGCTTCGTGGCGACGGTCCTCCTTTTTTAGCGAATGGGGCGTGTCTTGGGGTCGAGGTTCAAACGGTGACATGCCACATCTGCGTCGATGCCCGACATGTCTGCCGCACTCCAAGCGAAGACGTCGATGTTCTTTTGGATGCACTCCCGCATCCTCTCTTGATCCCCGGGGCTCAGGCCGCCGCTGATCCGCGCCTTCTCTGTCTTCCCTGCCTTGACGAAGAATTCCATCTCCACGACCTCCTCTGCCGGCTCCAACCGGAACTGTTCCCGCGCATCCCCCAGCTTCTCCCCCCTGCTCGAGTACCTCCTCCCTCTCGACCTCTTCCGCTTCCATCGCCTCCACCCAACTCTCCTGCAGCTCCATTTCCCCAACCTCCGGGGCACGCACCGCTCCTTCCACCTCCTTCTGCCCCTCTGACACCACTTCCGCCGTCTCCGACTCCTCCGCAGCTCCTCCTTCGGTCACTTCCATCTCGTTGCCAGCCTCCTCCCGGGCCGCCATCCCTCTCTCCAACTCCTCCGCTTCCGCCATCCAGGCTATGGTGTTGACGTCCGTCACGTAGCATTGTCTTGCCACCTTCGGGTCTCCCCTGATCCGGACCTGGACTCCATCACTGTTGAACTTGAGGCACTGATGGAATGAGGAGGGGACGCAACAAAAGACGCTGATGAATGGGCGTCCAAAGATACCATTGTAGTTGCTCGGAGCGTCAACAATGACGAACCGACAATTCCTTAACACCCCCCTAACGTTACATGTAGTCCGACTCCTCCTTCAACTTCCTTCTGCTCCCCTGAAAATCCGAACAGGGGTCCATCCGAGACCAACACCCGCCTAACCTCCACCTTTATCTCATCGAAGGCCTTTTTGAAGATCACGTTCACAGAGCTCCCGTTGTCAACCGGTATTCGGGAGACCGTGAAGTTCTTGACGACCGTCTGGATCACCAAAGCATCGCAGAACGGGTCCTCGTAGTCCGTCATGTCCTTTGATGAGAAGGTGATCTTCTCCTCCGGGAGGGGGTGGGGAGTCTGGGAGGTCGAGGCGACACTTCTCCTGAACATGGTCTGGAAGCTCCCCTTTCGGGTGGCTTCAATTTCCATTCCCTCGTGGATCACACCGATCCCCCCACGATCCCCTACGTCGGCCCTGTCTTCGCATCTGTCTTCCTCTCCTCACGACAGAACCTCCTCTATCCTCACCGATGGCTGTTGCTGTACCTGCCTCCTGGCCTCTCTCACCTCCAAGAACTCCGGGCAGGTGGTTGTTGCGTGACCTTCCTCCTGATGGAAGTCACAAAAGGGCAACGCCACCCTACCCCCTTCTCTCCTTCCTCCTCTTCTAGCTCCTCTTCTCACTCCCCTTCCCCGGGCGATCGCCATCGCTTCCTGCTGCTGCGGGAGGGGGGCCCTCTGTCCCTACCTCCACGCTGGCGGGTTGAATCGTCCCTGACCACGAAAATTCTCCCCACCCTGGAATCCTCTCATCGGCCCCTGGTCAGGTCCCTCCTGGGGCCTCTAGCCCAACCTTGCTACTGCCCCTGCGTCCCATGGCCTCGAGGCTCTTCTCTACTCCTCTCTTCTCGTTGTCTCCCTGCTCCCGGCTCCTTGACCTCCTCCTTAACCAACTTGGCTAGCTTTTTGGCGAACGTTGGGTTGGCCATCTCACTTTCTATCTCCTTCGCCGCCCTCTCCATCAATTCTTCAAAAGAGAGGGGGCACCCTTTTCAGCTCCATGCTGAAGTACCCATGCCTCAAACCCAGGGTGAAAGCGAGCATCAGGGTATACCCCAGAACCTCCTGGACCAGAAGAATCTCTTCCTGGAACCGATCGACGTAGTGCCCCAGTGTTTCTTCCGGCTTCTGCTTGATGACAAACATACACTCTGCCCCCTTCTTCCTCTTCTTCGATTTTGAGAACCTCAACAGAAACCCACGACATTGGTCTTCAAAGCAGTAGATGAAACTTGCGGGAAGTTGATGAAACCAGTCCCTGACCTTCTCCTTCAAGGTGATGACAAAGAGTCAGCACTTAAAGGCGTCTGATATCTGCCTGATAGAAACGACGTCCTCGAACCATTGAACATGTTGCACCGGGTCATCCCTGCCCGTGTAGTAAGACATCTGTGGCTCCCTGAACCCGTCGGGAACCGGGGCCGAGACGATCAGTTCACTGAAAGGGCTTCCTCCAATAGCCTGGCGAGTGGATCCCTCTCGCGCCCTCGGCTCGCTGACCCTGTCAGCACTCGCTTGCCTTGGGCAGAGTTCCCGTCCAGCGAGATCCCTTTCGCCACTCTCGGCTGGGACCTCCTTCCCGGGGCGCTGTCTGGGAGCGTTCTCGCCCAAGGATGGGGCCGCAACACAGGAATGGCAGGCGTGGCCCACTCGCCTCCCACGGCGAAAGCCAGGTGGATGGTTTGTAGGACCTCCCGCTTGAAGTCTTCCAGCATTCCGATCGTGACCCCACTCGCCGTGGGCGGCGAGTCACCCGAGCCAGCTCGTTTGTCCTCGCCTCTAATCATGAAGCTTAGCTCGAGATTTTCTTGTGCAAGATACGGTCCACGCTCACCACACCAAAAATGTTGGAACCAAAATTGATCCCAAAGAGAGTTCTGACCCGAGGGAGTAGCCAACACCTACTTCTCCCGAACTTGACCCCTGACCAGCCGCAAAGAACTAGAAAAACTGACCCCGGGCTACAGCATGAAGGTCCCTTCTCTAACCCGAAAGATCACAGAGCGCTTCGTCTCGTTAGCCAGTGCTGAGCTAAGGTTATCTCAGAGAGCGATATAAGACCCGAGAATGAGAAAATGCTTGCTCTCTGAGGTGCCCCTGTGGGTCTATTTATAGATTTCTGAGTTTTGTCTGCCAACAGCGTAACTCCGCTGTCCTAAAAGGCTATATGCAGTCCAACTGGGTCTGCCAACAGCGTAACTCCGCTGTTTTGAGGGGCTAAATGCAGACCTCTAAGGGTATCCAAGTAATCTGCCTCTGGACCCTACTAGGCGAATGGTCCATGACGGCATCACTCGCCTAAAGGGGGCGAGTGCTGGATGAACCAGACACTCGCCTCCACAGCTCTCCTAAAAGGCGGATGCGAGAGCCTTCCCGCATGCTATTCGCTTATATTAGCGAGAGCCTTTCCGCCTGCTAGGGAGGGACCCTCACTTATCCTGGGCGAGTGCGGGTCTGCTTACCCCACTCGCCCACTTTGGCCTCTTGGACCTGAATGGCTCGCAAAGCCCTGAGCTTGCTGGGAGGGCCCACTCAGCGAATACTTGGTTGTACAAATAACATAATAGATATTGATATATACTATGAAGCACCGACACTTCAAAATGCCCAGCGTGTTGATGTCAGACTCTCCAACACACGTCCGACTCTCCGACACTCTCCGATACACATGTCGGAAGTCCGACACGCTAGCTTACGCGTGATTGGCGTGTCCCGCTCAATCGGACACGCGTGTCCCTAACCTAGCTACCCATGGTGAGGCGGAGGCAATTTGTCTTGGAAGTGCAATTTTTGTGAAAAATGTTTTATAAGTTCATACACAAGAGCGAGAACACATTTGTTAATGATTGGTGAAAAAGGAATTGGTAAGTGTGTAAAAGTCTCAAGGAGTGATCTATTTGAGATGAAAAAACTAGAAGAAGAGGTGAATGCTTGAATAACTAGTCTTGCTCTTAAAAAAGTGTCTTTGTCCCTTCTAACATTTCAAGTAATGAAATGTTAGAAAAAAGCAAGATTGAAGTAGGGTAGATATTTTTTCTAAAGAAAAGGAAGATTTAAATTGGGGGAAAAACTTGTTTGAGGATTCATTATTTTTACCGATGATATATAATGATAATGTTTTGATCTTCTATCATTTTTTGACTTTTTGTTAAGTTTTATATTTGAATATTTGATAAGTAATATTTAAACATGACGTAGTTTATTTGAATATTCGTTAATTGTTCATTTTTTATTTTTTGTTAAATGTTTTAGGATTTTCATAATTAATAAAAATAAATATATAATATACGTGTCATGGCATGTCAGAATACGATATTTTTTGAGAATTGACGAGTCGCGTGTCGTGTCGCGTCGCGTGTCGGTGCAACATAGGATATATCTACAGAGATATGCGATTTTGGAAAGAGAGTTGTTAAGGGCACCGCAGTTTTGGCTATACGCACCGCACTTTCTCCTAATTTTCTACACCTTTTGGAAATACGCCTTGTACATGCATTTTTAGGAAAAGTGTTCAACACGAAAGTTGTAGATGTCGACGAGATCTACAACTTTCGTGTTGAACACTTTTCCTAAAAATGCATGTACAAGGTGTATTTCTAAAAGGAGTGAAATCTGAGCGTATTTTCAAAGTACGAATTGTACATGCAGTTTTAGTAAAAGTGTTCGACTCAAAAGTTGTAGATCTCGTCGAGATCCACAACTTTCGTGTTGAACACTTTTCCTAAAAATGCATGTACAAGACGTATTTTCAAAAGACGCTAAAAATTAGGAGAAAGTGTGGTGCGGCTAGCCGAAACTGCGGTGCTCATAACAATTCCCTTTTGGAAAACCTTGTTGATGCTCTAACAAAGAAACAGTCCGTAAAGAAGGAAACTAGATGGCTAGTGGAGGCAAGAAAAATGAGTGCTACCTTAGCTGAATTGAATTAGCTTAATAAATATTTTTATGTTTTTTAATACTTTAATTCATATATTTTCTATGTATTTTTTCTATTATCATACCTACATATTGGCAAACCTATGACTCTAATACTCCTTTAAGAGACAATAGTATACGTTATTGTACTTGGTCTCTATTTGTTTGGGCGTTTCGCTGCTCCGTTTTGGGCAAACGCCGCCGGAAGGTGGGTAAACAAATGAACCTCCGGCGGCGTTTGCTCCGTTTCCACCCGCCCGCCTTGAGAAATGCCCCAAAAAGCTCCGTTTGGAGCAGCCACCTCCCCCCTCCGATTCAAACACTCTGTTTCCACCCGCCTGATCGACCCGCCACCGCCTAATCAAATGAAGCCTTAGACTCCATTTGGTTCGGCTTTTGGACCCAGGCGTTTCATCAAAACGCCCACCGCTGAAGAATTTCTTGTTTGTTTTCCCGCCTCCTGTTCGGAACGCCCGCGTTTTGCTCCTTAAGGAATTCCGGCTTTAGCAACCGGCTTCCCCAACCTCCAGTCAGCGGCGTTTTCAATTTTGTTTGGAATCCCGCATCAAGCCGCAAGCTACCCCGTTGATCGCCCGCCCGTGCCCCTTGCAGGAACCTTGAGAGGAGGCAGCGGCGCTGCACACTGAAAATCACTTTGGAGGAGGCGACGCTTTGGACCCCTGGCGGAGGTGGAGGCATCTTTGGAGCTCTGGCGGAGGCGGAGGCATCTTTGGAGCTCCGGCGGAGGAGGCGGAGGCATCTTTGGAGCTCTGGCAGAGGCAAAGGCACTTTGGAGCTCCGAAGGAGGCGGCGCTCGAATGCCTGCCCGGAGCAGGCGGCGATCCGGCGAACCCACCGGCAAACCCGCCATCTCCGCCTCCACCCCCTCGAAGCTCCAACTCCTTCATCCGGAGGTCACGGACGGGAGTTTAATGAAAATTTATGACATGATATATATATAAATATAATTATGTATAACAATAATATTAATATGTATATATAATCATGTAATTAACGACTAAACGTAATATAATTTTGTCTATTATGTAACAATAATAATTTAATTATGTATATAAACTAGCTCCGTTGAAAGAGATTCACCCTCTCTCACCTCTTGCCAGTGATCACGACTCTTCAAGAGAATTTTCCAGCTCAGGGGACTATCAAAATTCCGGCGAGGTTTTGATTCCGGGACTACCGCGCGCACCGTTTCACTTTCACCGAACTCGTTGACGCAACCAACAACTTCAGCATGAAAATTGGCGCCGGCGGCTTCGGCGAGGTGTTCCACGGAGAACTCCCCGACAAAACTGCGGTGGCCGTGAAGCGCATCAACGCCGGCCTCGGCGTTGCGTGACTCCATTGCCGATCAACTGCTCAGAGCTTGAACGTGTTTGTTGTTTCCGCATAGAAAGATGTTGTATTTCAGATTTGCAAAATTTTAATGTTTAGCAGTATATTGGAGTATTTGGAGTACCTTTATATGTTTCAACTCGGCAGTCTATTAGAATATATTACAGACATATTTTTAAAAATTTAAACCAATTTTTTTTTAAAAAAATCAAAACGCCACCGCGGTTTTGCCAAACAGTTCTCTGTTTCGAACAGCTCTGCAAACGCAGACTAGCCAAACAGAACTCCGTTTCCAGCATCTAGTTTCCAACAGCTCCCTTTACAAACCTGTCATTACAACAGCTCCTTTTACAACCGCCACCGCTAAACCAAATGAAGCCTTAGTGTCAGAGCACGAGGCCGCGATTCTCTCGATTGTGCTACCCGCTCGTATATCTTCAGATCGTCTGTAGTGCTCGCTCCTACTCGCGATATGCCCTCTTCCGTTGCCGCTGGACTCATCCCGATCTCCTCTCCCACAACGACACAACCTTGCTACTATTTTCACCTCCTAGGTTGTCGGCTCTTCCATTGGCCGCCGACCTTTCCCTAGGTTTCAACAACCAAACATTCTAGGCCACAACAACAATACCTTCTAGCAATTGACTCCGATGCAGGGTGTGTGTGCTAAGTGTCGGGAAGATGGTCGTATGCACAATGCTTTGGTTTCAATGTGCAGTTAACAGAGAAATGTGAAGTATAATTTTAGGGCTTTCGTATTTAGGGATTTTAGGTACTGTGGCTGAACGATGAGGAGGTAGTGAAATTGGAAAAGTGCTCCAGTGTGCTGGAAATGGGGCGGCGGCTCGGTAAGGTTGTCAAAAGTAGAGGTGGAGTTGGAGGGCTCGAGGTGGTCGGAAAGAGGAGAAGATGCTTAGATTGAAGTGGAGAGGAATCAAGGTTGGCCAAAGGGAGAAGGGGAGGCTTGTTCGGGGGATATAATGGGTATTCGAGGCTCTCCAAGTGGATGGAAAGCACCCGAGAGTGGTGCCAAGGGATCCCACAGGAGAAGGGGACGATGGTGATGACGTCTGCAGGGAGTGGCGGTGGTTCTCAAAGTGAATGTGGGTTGGGAAAGTACACACTGTGGCGAAGATGACTGAGGAACGGTTGTCGGTTGTAGTAGGTGCTGGAGTGGATTCACAACTGGCGTGGAGGTCGGTTGCAGAGGCATTTGGAGGGGCTTTCACAGCCCGGGGATCTTGGATCGATCTTTAGCACCCGACAAGACCGAGCAGTTCCTGCTTGAACCGTCACTCTAGATGCACAAAATATCCATAAATAGGGTGAATGACTTAAGGTAAATGAATCTGGCGATTCAGATTGATTTATAAGATCATTTACCATAATTCTAAAATAATCCTCATAAAAATAGAAGAATAATACAAAAAAATATGAAAAATTGCACTGAACGTGCTGGCTGTCCTAGATCATCCATTTGACGCTCCAAAAATTATCGATCTCACCAATCGATCAAATGTGGCGTGACTGATCACCATCACTTACCATGTCCTCTTCTCGATTATTTTTAGCAAGCTCTATTTAAAATTTATTAATTACATCTCTACTTGCAATTCCTTTATTGCTGTAAGATTGCTATTTTTATATTACGAGTGATGGGAACGAGGCTCCGCCCCTACGACCAACCACGATAATACCCCGATCTCGACAATGCTGAGGCGGGCCCCGAATGCCCCGCGCGACAATACTTCGGCCCCGACATGACGGCGCTCCCGCCGCTCGCAAACCCCCGAACGCTATACTCGGCCCATCGCTCGTTTTTTCCTCGTGCATGGGGGTTTGCGAGCGGCGGTGCGAGCACATTTTTTATTGTAGGTAAGAGATTTTGCCTATATGAGAGCACATATTTTAAAATTAAAAAACACATAAAATAATGAGATTGATTTTTTTGTAATAAAGGGGGGTAAAATCAGAAAGTTGAATGTTTAATCATAGAGTGTTTTTCCCTTTTAATATAGGATAGATAATGATTACCTTTATTGTTTTGTTTTTTCAACATAGAATCATATGTTTTTTCTCTTAAAACAGCCTGAAGCATTTGTAAAGATTCGTCCTCGATGTGAAGCTCTGAAACGTGATATGAGTTATCCTACAAACTATACACCGTGCCGTTATGTCCGCTTATCTTGTTTGCGCGGAAACCCTATAGCGGTATTTTTTATTCAGGTGAGTTTTGAATTTTGTTGATCTAATAGCCTATTGCCTAAGTTATTGCAAAGCAACATTTATTTTACTAGATTTCCATTTTTCTGTTAGAGTCCAATGGTCATGCATCTTTCTAGAGGTCTGGCTTCTGGTTTTGGTATTTGTTTCTTTTCATAGTATGTATATTGAACTTGGTTATTGTGTATGATAAATGAGCTCTCAAGTGTAGATATAGGTCCGTGGTTCTCATCTATAAATTTAGTGATGAGCATCACATTTTGCTTCCTGATAGTTGGTCCTCAGGGAAGCATGTTGCTGTAGGGGTAAGCTAGTGGTGCTCGGAAGGTAGGACTCTACGTGCACGTGAGGGGATATGCGAATGCAATGCTACATGCAATGAAACAGTCAGATAGCAACGACAATTAATTTAAGCAATGAGAATTAACAACAATACGCAGTAAATCAAAATAAAGAAGCAATTAAATAATTTTAGCAATTTGACAACGACTTCCTCCGCGCGGAGGGCCTAAGCAAGCGGCGGCGATTAATTCCACAAACAAATATTAGCGTAAAAGTACAACAACTGCCAAACTATGGTCACAACACAAATATAGATAAACAACCAAGTGCAAATGTCAAATACAAAACACAATACCACGAGATACTCACGATGCAGTGGGCTGATCCGAGGTGGTGGAGAATTTGAGGGACCGGATGCAAAACGGGCGATCAGGGGCGAACACAGTGGCACGGTGACGTTACAGTGGCTGCCCACGGTGGAAAAGAGGGGATGTGGGCGGAAACGGCGAGATCCGGCCACAAATGCGTAGATCCGGGCCGGGGGTGAGTAGATCCGATGATTTGGAGCGGATCCGAACAAAAATGGAAAGTTTGGGTGGAGGGAATAACAGATCGGAGGGTGGTAGCACTAGATCAAAAGAGATCTAGGGTTTTCGGAGCGGTGGGAGGCGGATCCACGAAGGGGAAGGGGAAGGAGTGGCCGGCTAGGGTAGGCCGGGCCTTAGGGAGGTCGGTTTTGAGGAGGGGAGGGGCAGTGAGGGGCTGGAGGCTTGGGGAGGCCGGCGGTGGGGAGGCTGCAGGCGGGCGGTGGGGGACAGCAATCCGGCGGCGGGAAACAGGGAAGAGGAGGCAGCGGCTGGCTGGACTGCTGGCCAGTGGTATGGAGTAGGGGTGGAAATAGGCCAGACGGCCTATCAGGGGCCTGCAGTCTGGCCTGCCATTGGCCTGGCCTGCCATTGGCCTGACCTATTTTCTACTTACCATAAATATAGGCCGATAATTGGGTCTGTTTTTAAAACAAGCCCATGCCTTTATTATTAAAGTCTGGCCTGTAAGCCTGCAGGCCGGTCTACATTATTTTTAAATAATAAATAAAATTAATTTATTATATAAACTTAAATATCCCTAATTACCTAATTACTAATAATATATTAAAATGAATTATTAAGTAGGCCTAAGTAGGCCTACAGGCCAGGCCAGGCCCGTTTTGCAAAATATGCCAGGCCAGACCTATATTTTGGCCTACATCAGGCTAGTAGGCCAGACTCAGGCCCAAAAAGACTAATGTAGGCGGGCCTGTTTTCCATAAGGCCTGGCCGGGCCTGGCCTATTTCCACCCCTAGTATGGAGGGTTTTTTTTGGGATTTAGGTGGTGGAAAAGGGGAGAAAACGATGGAAAATGGTGGAAGGGGGTAGTGGTTACTTGGGGAGGAGTAAGGCGGCCTAGGAGTCGTCACGTAGGGTTCTACGACGTCGACACCGAGGAGGGATCGCAGGAATCTGGAAAAGCTCTTCTCCAAATTCTACAATGGCTTCAAATCAGCCCCCTAGCATCTTATTTATAAGAAAACACAAACTAGGGCATCCCCATCAACGACTATGATTGACCGGTGGGTTAGCCCTTAAAATACATCAAAATAAACTCAAAAAATATAAAATAATATAGCGTTTTGACTCGCGGCGATGTCCCGGACGCAACCGCGGAGTCCGATCGGCGATCCGATCAAGTCTTCCTGCGCGAATACATGTATGTGGGCCCCGCCTTGCGGCGAGCTCCTCCAAGTGCATCCGATGGCTCCCCATCAACTCCCCCCGACTGAAAGGCCTTCATCTCCGATGAATGAAGATGATCGTGTTAAATTTTCTCAAAGCGGTCAGCAAGGTAGCCTAAAGCCAAATTAATATTCTCAGAACTACCCAGTTCACACTTTGATCATGCGGAAGCCCAAGAGCACGCTTAACACCAAACACAAATGGAAGCACAAGCAGGTCTTATATTCATTCACACTTCTTTACAAGGCAAGGTATACGTAGCGAGACATGATTTCGCTAGTATACAAGCTACAAACAGAAAGCACAAAACAAGCTGGGCGGACAGCACTGGAGACCGCCGAGACCGCCTAGTCCGCCAAGGTCACCGAAGCCGCCCGAGCTGCAACTGCTACAAGCCGAATAGCACACGGAGTCCGCGAGACCGCGAGGTCAAGCAGACACACCGCTATTCGCTGCCTGCTGAAGAACAGAAGAACAGACCGCCTACCCGCCTGAGACCGGCGGACAGGTTATTGGAACTTGATCAAGCTGAAGCAGAAAACTGACAAGCCGCAGAAGCGACCAGCTGAGACCGCAGAGACCGCACACTTCAATGCCAAACTCCTGGCTTCTTGAAGCTAGCCGCGCGACCTGCACACAGCAAACCGTCAGCACAACTCAACCCGCGCGGACAGAGAACCGCAGACTGCAACACTTGCCCAAGCCACTTACTGTTCACTCCGTTACTGTAGACGTGCCGGGGGGGTTCTATTTATAGGCGAGGTGAGGAGTGTGGTCACCACCCTAGTGAATAGAAACACCACCCCAGCCCGCGCACTAGCAAAACATCCGTCCGCTGAGTCCGCAAAGACTTAGCCGGATTCCAAGAAAACCGCCAGGAGCCAGACACATGATCACAACTAGGCGGACTTGCCTCACACTGTGCGGACAGGGTACAGTCCGCACAGTCCGCAACATCATCACATGGACAACCACAACCCCTTCAGCAACAATCCACACACGAAAGAGGCAGTCCGCATAGTACAAGACCAAAACCTCCATCCGCCACAAGTCCACGACCAAAGGCAGGGTTTAGCAACAGTCCGCCCGGTCAACATCGGACTTGGCGGATACTGCGGACACATTGGACTTGTTACAGAATGTGACCAAGTCCAGTAAATCACCATGGTTGGTCCCATCAAGTCTCCATGGATGCACTTCAATGGTTTCTTGCTGCTCGCTTGTGATTTATCAAACAGAAGACGATGAGCCTTGCCGTACTGACATCCCGCGCAAACGTGACCGTCGCCAAATGAAGATAGCTTAGGCAAGCCTCTTACAAGGTATCTGTTAGCCATAGCCTTCAACTTATCCATTCCTACATGCCCCATCCGTTCATGCCATATAGCAGCGCTATCGTTTGCTCTTATCCGATCAACATAAGAGTTAGTTGTAAGAACAAACAAGTTCTTTACTCTCCTCCCAACATGAGCAACATCAGCCTTAACTGCTGATACGTTGCGAAGGAACTTCACTTCTATTGGCCCAAACAGAACGTGATAACCCGCGTCTACCGTATTGGTCACCGAGAAGAGGTTCTTCTTCATGCCCGACACGTGATACACACCCCTTATCACTACCCAAAGAGACAACACCCTCCTTCTCTACTGCATAAACAGTATTATCAGCAGTTATAATAGCTTCATTACCTGAGTAGGCTTGCAGAGAAGAGAACTTCGACTTGTCTCCGGTGAGGTGATGACCACACCCGAAGTCCACGATCCAATCGTCGTTGAAGTCGACAGCGGACAAGGCACGGACACAAGTGCCCGTCATGAAGGCTCCGACCCATCCAGCTTCCTCACTCTTAGAGCAAGCTTCCTCCTTGCCAGCAACATGCCCAGGCTGCAGTTTGACCTTGCAGTCACGATTGAAGTGTCCCCGCTGATGACACCTGTAGCACTTCATGTTCTTCTTCCAATCCTTCTTAGGAGCAGCACTCTTCTCTGCTTGATAAGAAGTTGAAGGCTCATTCTCACCGGCGGTCTTCTTCTTCTTCCCTTCCCATCCCTTCTTCTTCTTGCCCGTGAAGAGTGCTTCACTACTCTCCTCAGAGACAGTAACTCCAGCCATCTGCCTTACCAAGCTTTCCTGTGAAGCAAGTAGATTCTCAAGCTCCAGCAAAGATGGTTGAGTAGCCCAGCCTTGAACTGATCTCACAAAGGCAACATACTCCTTCCGCAAGCCGCGAATTATGTGCCTTTTCAACTTGGCCTCAGAGATAGGCTCATCGGGATCAAGCGCTGATATCTCTGCACACAGACTCTTCATCTTCAAGAAGTATTTAGAGATAGTCAGGTCTCCTTGAGTTGTCCTAGCCAACTCATTCTCCAAGTATTGTAGCCTTGCTACATTCTTCCTATTGAACAACTCATCAATGGTTGTCCAAATATCAGCAGCTGATTCACATCCAATGATGTGATCAAACAACTCCGGTGAAACAGCTCTCTTGAGAACAAACTCCGCCTTTGCATTTATTTTTCTCCAGAGCCTCACCTGCTCAGCAGTACCAAACGCAGCAGTCACTTCCTGTCTGTCGTCACCACCGACGACCTCCCAAAGCTCCTCGCCAAGAAGAAAACTCTTCATACACGACTTCCACTTCTTGAAATTAGTCGTGGTCAAGAGTTTAATGCCCAGACCTCTTGCATAACTCCCTTCCATTGCAACAACTGTTGGTTAAGCAAACTTCCAGAAGCACAGAGCACCAACACAGGTTGATCACCACTCAAGCACAGAGCAACAACACTGGTTGAACACCGCTCTAGCAACTGAACCTGGCTCTGATACCATGTTAAATTTTCTCAAAGCGGTCAGCAAGGTAGCCTAAAGCCAAATTAATATTCTCAGAACTACCCAGTTCACACTTTGATCATGCGAAAGCCCAAGAGCACGCTTAACACCAAACACAAATGGAAGCACAAACAGGTCTTATATTCATTCACACTTCTTTACAAGACAATGTATACGTAGCGAGACATGATTTCGCTAGTATACAAGCTACAAACAGAAAATACAAAACAAGCCGGGCGGACAGCACTGGAGACCACCGAGACCGCCTAGTCCACTAAGGTCACCGAAGCCACCCGAGCTGCAACTGCTACAAGTCGAATAGCACACGGAGTCTGCCGAGACCGCGAGGTCAAGCGGACACACCGTTATTCGCTGCCTGCTGAAGAACAGAGGAACAGACCACCTTCCCGCCTGAGACCGGCGGATAGGTTATTGGAATTTGATCAAGGTGAAGCAGAAAACTGACAAGCCGCAGAAGCGACCAGCTGAGACCGCACACTTCAATTCCCAACTCCTGGCTTCTTGAAGCTAGCCGCGCGACCTGCACACAGCAAACCGTCAGCACTACTCAACCCGTGTGGGCAGAGAACCGCAGACCACAACACTTGCCCAAGCCAACTTACTGTTCACTCCGTTACTGTAGATGTGCCGGGGGGGTTCTATTTATAGGCGAGATGAGGAGTGTGGTCACCACCCTAGTGAATAGAAACACCACCCCAGCCCGCGCACTAGCAAAACATCCGTCCGCTGAGTCCGCAAAGACTTAGCCGGATTCCAAGAAAACCGCCAGGAGCCAGACACATAATCACAACTAGGCGGACTTGCCTCACACTGTGCGGACAGGGTATAGTCCGCACAGTCCGCACAGTCCGCAACATCATCACATGGACAGCCACAACCCCTTCAGCAACAGTCCGCACACGAAAGAGGCAGTCCGCATAGTACAAGACCAAAACCTCCATCCTCCACAAGTCCACGACCAAAGGCAGGGTTTAACAACAGTCCGCCCGGTCAACAACGGACTTGGCGGATACTGCGGACACACTGGACTTGTCACAAAATGTGACCAAGTCCAGTAAATCACCAAAGGCCTAGCGCGAGCTCGGCGGAGAAGGCCCAGTCCGCCAAACATCCAAAGCAGATCGCCAACACTCCTTCAGAGTTAAGGCAGAGTTCGCAAGCAATCCACGCACAACTGCCCAAACAAACGGCCAACTGCCGGACTCCGACACCAGTCCGCGCAATCCTCCACAGCAGCTAACACCTGCTGTACCACCAGAGCTCGGCAAGGGCCATAGCCAAACTCCAAGGCCAGTCCGCCACAGTGGACACCGCAGACACGCCAGTCCGCAAGCCTCTCGCGGATAGGGCACCCAATCCGTCGGTTAACACAAGATGGCAACACATAAGGCCGCTGAACAGAGCACTGCCTACTGCCCGCACAGCGCAATCCGCTCAGTCCGTTTCGCCAGAAGCCCGACATCCTTGGCCATAGGCCAACCAGGCCGCACAACAGACCGATCAAGCCGCATACCAGGCCGCACAGGCCGCTCCTCAATAGCCAAGCCACCAAGACAGCCAACACCCTGGCCGCAGCCAGCAGTCCGCCCAGGCCGCAGACTCAGTCCGCACAGGCCGCTCAGACCGCCCGGCCTGCCCATCACCCACTTCCACTTCACAAATTTCAACAGATTGTACTGAAATCGAAGTCCGGGGGCGAGCCGATCTAGCTCTGCCGGTAGTATCCAAGTATCGTCTGTGTCAGGTCGGCCCCGCCAATGTACCAGGTAGTGGCAACGCGGTCCGTCCGAGGTGGGAACAAACTGGTGGGATCTGATCTCTGTGATGCTCTCATCTCTCGCCTCTCGGAAGGTGGGTCCCGGTGCGATCGGTGGTGCCTGCGGAGTAACCAAAGTGGACGAAGTCCCAGGTGGGTGGGTGGCAACAGTGGGTGGACTAGGATGACCAGCAGGTGGTGGCGAAGTGGACGGGTGTATGGTAGCGACAGTGGTGGTGGGGGTGGCTGGGCATCTCCCTCGCTCGGGTCCACATACTCATGAGGCTCATAGTATGAAGTCAGGTCCTCAACATTACACACAGGGTGAATTCCCATACTGGCCGGGATGTCAAGCCGGTATACGTTGGTCCCAATACGACTAATAATGGAATATGGACCTATTCGCCTCGCGCTTAACTTCGTGGCAGGCCCCGAAGGGAGCCTCTCGGGGCGGACTCGCACAATTATCTTCTCGCCTACATTAAATATCTGCTCTCGCCTTCGCTTATCTGCATGGACTTTATAATTATTATTGCTTATTATTATTCGTCGGCGGACCGACTCATGCAAATCATGCAAATGCTGTGCAAATGACTCAGCAGACTCACTTGGGCGGGACTCTAAAGGACTCGGGACAAGGTCTATAGGTTTCCTAGGGTTGTATCCTGAAACTACATGAAATGGACTCAACACGGTGGACCTATTGACTGAGCTATTGTAGGCAAACTCGGCGATCGACAAATCTAAGTCCCAACTACCTACATGCTCTCCAGCTAGAGTCCGCAACAGATTCCCTAGGCTCCTATTCACTAGCTCAGTCTGACCGTCCGTCTGTGGGTGATGTGCCGAGGAAAACCTAAGGATAGTACCAGTCTTGTGCCACAGGGTTTTCCAAAAGTAGCTCATGAACCTCACATCGCGGTCAGACACGATATACTTGGGTAGGCCATGCAACCGAAAGACATCCCCCATGAATATAGATGCAACGTGGGTCGCATCTGCCGTCTTGCGACAAGCAAAGAAGTGAGCCATCTTCGAAAACCGGTCAACCACCACGAAGATGGAATCGTGTTTCCGTAAGGTGCGGGGAAGTCCGAGAACAAAATCCATGCTGATGTCCTCCCAAGGGCGGTGTGGAACGGGTAGGGGGTATAAAGGTCGGTGTTCTGGTTATTTCCCTTGGCCGTCTGACAGATACGACAGTGGCGCACAACCCTAGCTACGTCCTTCTTGAGGCTAGGCCAGTAGAGACGGTCTTCAATAATGGTTATGGACTTATCTCGCCTGAAGTGACCCGCGGCTCCGCCCGCATGCAGCTCCCAAATCAGGTAGTCTCGGTAAGACGTCTGAGGAACGCATAGGCGGGAACCCGGTACAGATATCCCTCGTAAATCTGATATCCCTCAACAAGGTCGGGTGGGTCTCGGGATAGGGCGGTATAAATCTCGCCAAAGTCAGGGCACGTAGGGTAATCGAGCATCAGTCGCTCAAGTCCCTGCACACTCGTCGTCATCGTCTGCAATAGGGACACGCGACGACTCAATGGATCAGCCGGCTTGTTCTCAACACCCGCGCGGTGCTTGAGAACATTATGAAAATCCTGCAGATACTCGACCCACTTCGCATGCCGGTGGCCCAACTTGCTTTGCGAATCGAGGTAACGGAGGGCCTGGTGGTCGGAGTACAACACGAACTCCCGGTGAAGGAGATAGTGTCGCCAGTAGCGCAGAGACTGGACAATAACATAAAATTCTCGATCGTAATTCGAGTACTTTTGTTTTGCTTCATTCAGCTTCTCACTAAAGTAAGAAACTAGGTGTCCCTCTTAACTCAATACGCCACCTATACCGATACCGGACGCGTCGCAGGCGACCTCAAAGGCGCGACTAAAATCTGGCAACCGTAGGACGGGAGCTGTCGTCAATCTCTCCTTAATCTCCTCTAAGGCTTTAGTGGCTGCGTGGGTCCACTGAAACTCTCCCTTCTTGAGACAGCTCGTGAAGGGGGCCATGATCGTGCTGAACCCCTGGACAAACCTCCTATAGAAGGTTGCAAGCCCGTGAAAGCTACGAGCCTCGTGGATATTCCTAGGTACATGCCAATCTTGAATAGATTTGACTTTCTCAGGGTCCACGGAGACTCCAGTGGAGGAAATAATAAAGCCCAGGAAGTTGACGGACTCGGAGAGGAAGGCGCACTTCTTCAGGTTCACATACAATTTCTCTTGCCGGAGGGTGCCAAAGAGAAGTCTCAAATGATCGAGGTGAGCGGCTTGAGTCTGGCTGTAGACTAATATGTCATCAAAGTACACCACCAGAAACTTGCCAATGTAGGGCCGCAACACCTGCGTCATAACACGCATAAACGTGCTCGGCGCATTGGATAGTCCGAATGACATGACTAGCCACTCATACAGACCGTCCTTGGTCTTAAATGCGGTCTTCCACTCGTCCCCCCTCACAGACTCGTATCTGATGGTACCCACTGCGGAGGTCGATCTTGGAGAAGATCTGGTCACCGGACATAGTATCCAGTAAGTCATCGAGTCGTGGGATAGGGAAGCGATACTTGACCGTGATCTTATTGATGGCGCGGTTGTCGATGCACATACGCCAACTACCGTCCTTCTTAGGGGTAAGAAGGGCGGGGACCGCACAAGGACTCATGCTCTCACGAATGAACTGCTTCTGGAGAAGCTCGTCAACCTGCCGTTTGAGCTCAGCGTGCTCATCCGGGTGCATATGGTAGTGGGGCATGTTCGGGAGGGAAGCTCCCGGGACTAGATCAATGACATGCTGAATGTCCCGTGGGGGAGGCAGCTCATCGGGGAGCTCGTCTGGCATAATATCCACGAACTCGCCTAACAGGGGACACACCTGTTGCGATTATATTAGCCAGCAGGACACGAGTGTGTGGGACCGCGTGTTTGGCTTCCCCATCGCGTTCCAGGTCTGGGTGTTGACCCCGGTGGGCCCCCTTGTGGCGGAATATCCCCGCGGTCCTGTGGTTGGGGTTAATCCCACACCGCCTGCAAACTTCTCTCCTTTGTGTTCAAGTACCCCGCCACCCTTCATCTCAACACCTGGTTTTGAGATGAACTAATGGGTTGACAGGTTCTAACTTGGTATCAGAGCGGGTTGTCCTGCTGCGGGGGTGTGTTGAGATTATATTAGCCAGCAGGACACGTGTGTGTGGGACCGCGTGTTTGGCTTCCCCATCGCGTTCCAGGTCTGGGTGTTGACCCCGGTGGGCCCCCTTGTGGCGGAATATACCCGCGGTCCTGTGGTTGGGGTTAATCCCACACCGCCTGCAAAGTTCTCTCCTTTGTGTTCAAGTACCCCGCCACCCTTCATCTCAACACCTGGGTTTTGAGATGAACTATTGAGTTGACAGGTTCTAACTACACCGCGAGTGGGAAATCAACCGGGTCGTCCTCAGTAACCTGGGTAGCGACGACTACATAAATAACGTCGGACTCGACACTATCTCGTAGAAACTCACCTCGCCTCAGAATATGCAGTGGCCGCGAGGCGCTCGTGCTTGCAGACGACTCTACCACACCCTTGGGTCGATCTCGGGGCTGGGTGGGTGTCAACGTGATCTTCCGCCCCTTATCATAAAAGACACACGTGTTCGAGCGACCAAAGCACGTGACATCACGATCAAAAAGCCAGGGGCGGCCAAGCAACACGTGAGCGACGTCCATGGGAATGACATCACACCAGACCATGTCCTGAAAGGACGCAATAGTGATCGGGACTAAGCAACGCTGGGTGACCTGAATCGCCGTCTTGTCAACCCAGACGACACGGTACGGATGGGGGTGAGGCTCTGCCTTCACCTGCATACGGTCAAGCGCCTTCTGGGCTACGATATTCACGCAACTCCCACCATCAATAGCTAGCTTGCAGGGACCGCCTGCACTAAGGAAGTACGTGTAAAAGATGGGCGTGCGTCGCTAATCCTCGTCCACACGTGGGGTGTGTAGGAGGCGCCGAATCACTCCCACCTCTAACGATCGCTCGGCGTCACTCTCCCAACCTTCCTCGACTGCGGCTCTAACCTCCTCTGGGGCCTCCTCTTCACCCTCTAAACCCTGCTCCCCCTCTTCCTCAAGTAACAAGTTCCGCGTGGGGCACTGCGCCGCCACGTGGCTCCTGCCAGAACATCTAAAACATACAATGCCCTGAGATCGCTGGCCATCAGTGGCTATGACTTTACCCTTCGCATCCGCGAGGATACGTGAGGGTGCAGCCGTGGTGGTCTGGGGCGGAGCGGGTTTCCTAAAGGTCGAGGAATCAGTCCGAGAGGTGAACTGCCTCGTACTAGACGAACAAAGGTACTGCTCATACTCGAGGGAGAGCGGGAATATCTGATCAACAGTCTCCAGGCGGTGGAGAATCAACTCTCTCCGAATATCGGAACGAAGGCCCGCCTTGAAGAGGGAGGCAGTGTCAATAGGCTCCTCTGAAATATCACTCCTAACGATCAGCTCATCAAAGCGAGCCATGTACTCAGCGATGGTAAGTCCCCTGCCGTAAATTCTGCAGCTGCTCAAATAGCTGATCTCGGTATGACGTGGGGAGGTACTTCTCCTTCAGTCTCTCCTTCATCTCATCCCATCTGACGATGGGTAGTAACCATCCCGCTCTAAAGCTCTCTCAACACTGATCCAAAATACCTTAGCTTGCCCGATCAACTTCATCTTCGCAAAACAACAAACGCTCGTCACTCATGTCGTACCACTCGAAGTAGTGGTCAATGTCCAAGAGCCAGTTGCTGAAGGCCTTCAAATCTATACGACCATCAAACGAGGGGCGTCGAGTCGGATACGACGAGTGATGTCCAGGTAGTGCCACCTCTCCGTGGATCAGGGTAATCCTCGGGTACTCATCCTAAGCGCAATCGTGTCGAGCGGGTGGGGGACCACGCTCTCTCCGACCTGGAGGATAATACTCATCAGACGGTGGTCTCGGTGACCCAGTGGGGGCACTCGATCCCTAGGGTCAGGCTGAGGTCTACGGGGCACACGGTACTCATCACGCGGAGGTAGGGGCCTTTCACGCACCGGATCAAGACGTCGCCTTGCCGCGTGACTGGGGCTCGGTGGTGAGGATAACGACGGTAGCGGTCTGCCGGTGGCTGACCATCTCTTGGGCGCTGGTCATAACGTGGAGGAGCGTCAGGGTCGTCCTTAAGTGAATCGTCATGCTGTGTCGGAGTGTCTCTGACATCCTCTAAGTGGCCTAAACGAAGGTTCACCTCGGCAAGATCATGACACACATCGTCGAACTGGGCTCCTATGGTGTCAAGACGACCTAGGACAAGGCGTTGAAACTCAACAAAAGCGGCGTCCGAGTTCGAACTCGTCGCTCGGTCCTCGGTGTTCCGTGGCTCTACCATGCTTTCTCTAAATGTCCTACCACTACGGAGCATGCAAATGGTCTGACCTGGCTCTGATACCAAAATGATGTAAGAGTAGGCTAGTGGTGCTCGGAAGCTAAGACTCTACATGCACATGTGAGGGGATATGCGAATGCAATGCTACATGCAATGAAACAGTCGGATAACAACGACAATTAATTTAAGCAATGAGAATTAACAACACCACGCAGTTAATCAAAATAAAGAAGCAATTAAATAATTTTAGCAATTTGGCAACGACTTTCTCCGCGCGGAGGGCCTAAGCAAGCGGCGGCGATTAATTCCACAAGCAAATATTAGCGTAAAAGTACAACAACTAGCAAACTATGGTCACAACACAAATATAGATAATCAACCAAGTGCAAATGTCAAATACAAAACACAATACCACGAGATACTCACGATGCAGTGGGCTGATCCGAGGTGGTGGAGAATTTGAGGTACCGGATGCAACACAGGCGATCGGAGGCGAACACGGTGGCACGGTGACGTCACGGTGGCTGCCCACGGAGGAAAAGAGGGGATATGGGTCGGAAACGGCGAGATCCGGCCACAAATGAGTAGATACGGGCCGAGGGTGAGTAGATCCGATGATTTGGAGCGGATCCGAACAAAAATGTAAGGTTTGGGTGGAGGGAATAACGTCGGAGGGTGGTAGCACTAGATCAAAAGAGATCTAGGTTTTTCGGAGCGGTGGGACGTGGATCCACGAAGGGGAAGGGGAGGAGTGGCCGGCTAGGGTAGGCCGTGCCCTAGGGGGGTCGGTTTTTGAGGAGGGGAGGGGCGGTGAGGGGCTGGAGGCTTGGGGGGAGCCGACAGTGGGGAGGCTGCAGGCCGACGGGGGGACAGCAATCTGGCGGCGGGAAACAGGGAAGAGGAGGCAGCGGCTGGCTGGACTGCTGGCGGTGGTATGGAGGGGGTTTTTGGGGATTCCGGTGGTGGAAAAGGGGAGAAAACGATGGAAAATGATGGAGGGGGTAGGGTTACCTTGGAGGAGTTTGACGACATAGGAGTCGTCACCTAGGGTTCCACGGCGTCGGCACCGATGAGGGATCACAGGAATCCGGGAAAGCTCTTCTCCAAATTCTACAATGGCTTCAAATCAGCCCCCTAGCATCCTATTTATAAGAAAACACAAACTAGGGCATCCCCATCAACGGCTATGATTGGCCGGTGGGTTAGCCCTTAAAATACATCAAAATAAACTCAAAAAATATAAAGTAATGTAGCGTTTTGACTCGCGGCGACGTCCCGGACGCAACCGCGGAGTCCGATCGGCGATCCGATCATGTCTTCCTGCGCGAATACATGTATGTGGGCCCCGCCTTGCGGCGAGCTCCTCCAAGTGCATCCGATGGCTCCCCATCACATGTTCAAAACTTTTTCTTTATGAATTGTGTAGATACATCATTCTTAGTTTTCAGCTTAACTATTTGTAGAGTGTTATTGCAGATACTTATATATTTTGTCCCATTTTGTAATGAATTTTTATATGAGACCTCCCTTGTATAAATGTGGCCATTTGACCCATCTAATTAATTGAGTGCATTTTTTCTAAGTCTACATTGGTCTCAAAGTAACAACTCTCACCTAGTACCCATAACTACATTGGTACTGTAGCTTGCTCCCACCTTCCCTCCAATCACAACCATTGCTTTTTATTCCCCCGTCACCCGTTCGTGAAATGGCTCTTCTCCGGTCAAAAGCAAGCTTCTCAACCCTACCGCATCGTCTTCCTCCCTCAGTTTTCGAGGCTGATAATTCCATTTGACATTGGGGTTGATGATTTTTTTGCAGCAGCACTGCTTCTCTCACAGAATTATCTCATGAGGCATCCTCGTGAAATCCCATAATCTTCCCCTTCTGTCCCCGTTGAATCAACCATATTGGACTCTCTGTTTCTTACCGCGATATACTCTAGATTGATCAAGTTCTCCTAGTTTCTCGCTGTGATACACTTTGTCCGAAGTAGGACCTCAATAAGGTAGACAAGAGACCCCGATAGGTCGCCCATTTTTTCCTACAATATATTTTTTCATGCTCTCTCTATCTTGTGGTTATGGGCACTTCCCAGAATCCCTTCAAGTGTCGCCCCAATTTTATCCGTTATGTCTCCACATGAGCCTCTTTAAGAGCTCCATGTTGTTACCCTATACATTCACTGGATGAGAAACTATCACCAATGGGATAACTCCTTTTGTCATGCTCTTCAAATGCGCCGACAAATTTATCAAGTGACACAAGTTTCCTTCCATTATTTTTGAATAGCGGTTATGTGATGATGGGCGCATTCTAATATTGTTGATCAATTCCATGATGAAAGTTTCATATGATCTAGTCACCAAACATGAGTCCGCTGAAACTCCGCGGGGCAAGTTTCAGTAATTGTATTCTGGCCAAGATAGATTGTAGCACCTTTATAATTTCCTCAACAAACTTTCCACTTTCTTTCCCGGCTCTGCGATGCTTAACTTCGACAACACCCTCCGACAATTGAAATGGTTGTTCAACAGGAGGCCACCATGGTTGCTATGCTGATAGTTCGTCTTCCACCCTTTCTCCACAACCAAATTCAATGTCTTCTCAGTCGCTATAATACCTTTTTTGTCTAACATCTGTACTTTGCTTCTTATAGTTACCTCTCAGTTGAGGTAGCCCCCACCCCTGCCAGGCACTCCACATCAAGCTTCTCTTGTTCCTCACCTGCTATCATAGTGGAATATCCATGAAATGCGCGTGTGTAATCATGTGCTTCAAGTCTCGGGTGAAGCTCCTTTGAATTATAAAAGAAGAGAGTAAATGTATCTGGTGAGGTGGCTGTTGTTAGCCCGTCACTTGAACAAATGTACTATTAAAAGAATTCTGGGAAGGGAATTATTAATGTGATTAAATGGTTGTCATGATTTTAAGAAAACATGTCCTGTTAGTAACTCATACATCTATGACAGCTGTTGACGCCGCCAAATATACAATAGGTTTGAAGTCTAAATCTCGTCCGACTTTAAATCAGTGTGCCAATAGAATAATAGTTAATGTTGTGTATGGATAGTGTACAATGTTTATTAATGTGTACTTGATGGTTTAAATTGCTGGATATTCAATTTCCTGGCGCCTCTGATGTATTATGGGAAAATGGATGAAAAATGTGATGGTAGCCTAGGAAGTGGGGCCGTTACAAGCTGCTTTGGTAATGACAAATTATAATAATACCTTTGGACTTTAATTTCTTTGGATGTATGTTGGAAGTGAAAGAAAGGTCTTTTTTGCCCCTTCAGGAATAAACGTTAGCTAAATCAGTACCATTTGATGGAAATGGGAGTCTCAAGTTTATGCTACACATTTTATTAGGAGAAAATACCTTAAGTATTTAAGGTGGAATGATCGTCTTTATTGAACCCCTATTTGTAAGATGGAGATGTTATACGAGCACCACCATTGATCCAAAAACTCTTAAGGTTTCTTCTCCACCGCTCTCTGTAATCTTCTCCGTTGACTCGGTTTGTGAATCTTTCCTCCATTCTAGTGGGTATAAGTAGCCATCTTTTCTTTGAAGAGGAGATCACCATGTGTAAAGCACACTGAGAGTGCTACCTGTTGGAGCGAAAAGCGACCCCAACCTCCACACTCAACTACAAACCGTTGAAAGATGGGTGAACCGGGAGTTGCAAGTGACCAAGTACTAATCGCAAGGAGTTGGAGTGAAGGGAAGGGGGGAGAGAGGAAAAGGTTGCCGCAAACGGTTACACCGGGCTTCCCATAATTGCAAGCCTCAACTGTGGGTGATTTTATTACTCAACAAATAAAAGCTATTACAGAGAGATTACAATCAAGCAACAACGAGTTGAGTCGCCAGAGAGAGACGAGAGCTTGAGTCCGCATCAACAGAGAAGATTTGGCACAAGTTTAGCATGTCTCTCTGGGTACCATGACCCCCTCTTTATACTAATTGGGGCATGTCCGAACGGGCTGATACCAAAATTATGGGCTGCCCGGGGTACATGAGAACCGAGCGGGGGTAAGAGAGAAAGAGAGGGTGCGATTACAACATGCTGTAACCGCCCTAACAAAATGATGAGAATGAAGAGCCGAGGCGGTCTCTGGGGGAGGGGGGTGTACACCCGTATTGCTTGATGCTAAGAGGCTCCTTGTTTGACCTGAGGCTGACCGTCTCTCGCCGGAGTTGCAGGATTCCGTGCTAAAATAATCCCCGCACTTTTGTAAGTCCGCACCGACATCGAAAAAGTAGGTAGGTAGTCACAGAGACTGTGGCTTGATCTGAATGCCCTTGGAAATCGATAAATACCACATGATTAGGCTGTTTGGAGGATCACTTTTTTGACAATTTCTTTCATACTTGTAGCGGTTACGATCTTCGACAGAGTGATGACTGCTCGTAACGTTGCGTTGTTGGAGGCTCTAGCCAAAAGAACTGCCACCCTCTCACCCCCTTGCAGGAGGCAGGGAGGAAAAGGTACGATGGAGACGTCCAAAGTACTGGCTGCTGCCACTGTTTCAAAAGGGAAGAAGAGAACGGACGGTCTTCCAAAAGTGACCGTTATTCTCGAGGTTCCTGAGGCCTCCGCTGAGGTGAACGTAACAAGAACGTCGACCTCCCTCCTACCGGAGCTATGATTGCGGATACTTTGTCTGACTATGCCGCCAACTTGTTGAATGAAAATTTGGAGTGAGACGACTCCGCGAAGGTTACTTCTCGCAAGCCTTTGCCAAAAGGGCTCATCAGGAGGTAACACCAGGGGTGGAGGATGCTCCGGAGGACACTTCTGGCCAGAAGAAGCGTTAGAAGAAGGGGTCCAAGAAGGAGACCGCTAGGAAAAGGTAGAAGTGTCTTGCTGCTGATGATAGAGAGGATAGGCTTCTCTTCGATGTCATTCTCTTGGGCATAAACGAGTCCAGGTGGACTCCGCTGGTCGAGGATTTTACCATCGTTCTTGCTCCTGACGACTCAGTGTCTGACACGGTCGTTGCAGAGAACCTTGCGAATGGTGTGATCAAGGATTCAAAATGGCTGGTCTGTAGGACGAGGAGACATCAAAGGAGGCTGCTGAGAGGTGTCGACCAGAGCAGGAGGCTGAAGAGCAAATAGACTCCGACGATGTGAGAAAAGACATAGAAAGGCTGCTGTTGCTGGATAAAAAGGCCCACAGGTCGGGCGGACGCCGAGAGGGCGCATAAAGTTACCGAGAAAAAGCGAAAGGCCGCTGTGAAGAAGAAGTTGAAGGAGGCCTGCGAGAGAGCGTCTGCTGAACAAGCAAAGAAGAATGTCATTGTTGATACCGTGCGTTGCGAGTCTGAGTCGACGGGTAAGGCGATGGTTGACCTTGGACGGCGGCCACTCTGGCCCAATTTAGCATTGATGTTGTAATGATTTTATGAGAAAGCGGGGGAACTAGCGCTGGAGGAGCTGTGGACGTCGAAGGGATTTTGCAATAGCTTTCCTTGGAGTCTCTAACTTTGCTTCCCCCACCGATGATATCCGAATCCGTAGTCATCTCCCCCCTAGTGGTAGCGACTCCAGGTGAGTGTCCTCCAACTCACAGGCAGCTGAAGGAGCGATGAATGCGGGGTGAGCTGCTGCGGTCCTGCGGATGCTATTCCTTAGTAGGACTAACCCTGAGCGGAGTTGACGCCTTTTGTGAGCTCCTGATGTGGTATCCTCCCTCGTTGCTGCCGACTTCCCCGGGTTCGACCGAATCCCTGAACAAGTATCGATGGAGGATGCAACGGGTATATCCCCTACCCTGCTCATGATTAGTTATGGAAATAAAACTCACATGCAAGCTCAGTTACCTTTACAGAGTCCCCGCCAACTGTTCCTACCAGACGGGATAAGAAGCTAGCTTCGCTATGGTGAGAGTTGCGCCAAATGAAAGTCAGAATCCGCGATCTGGAAAGAAGCGAAAGGCATTATGGTGTGAAAATAGCTGCGCTTACCTCTGAGATCTCTCTGCTGAAGCAGAACTTGTGAGAGGGTGCGGTTCTGGATCAAGGTCGCGGTTACTCTCCGAGGCGAGCGTCCCATACGAGGTGCATGTGTGGAAGGACGTCCAGGTTCTGCACAACATCGATGCCCAACTAAACAATGCTTTGATGGTTGCTCACAAAGCCTACAATGACCTCACCGATCGTCAGGTGCATGTGGGTGTAGAGCGGGTTCCTCTGCGGTAGTAAGATTATTTTGAGAGTTTGAAAAACTTTTTACTGATTTGATTTGTATCTTTGTTTATCTACTGCGTTGCTTGTATTTTTTATCTTGCTTGGAAATGTTCTGAGAATGCCGTGCCGTGGCGGTTGCATGAGGTTGGTGCGAATATTTTTCTTGCTATCCTCTGTTTTTATTTTGCAGGTAGACTCTTGAGTATTTGGCTAATGCTAATTCTTGAATATTTTCTGCCAGCTGATTGGTGTATCTGTGAAAGGATTGGAACCAGAGTTTCAACCTGTTATTAATTATTTACTACCACATATTATATTACACAAACAAGAGGCTCATGATATACATCTCCAGGTAATAATCTTATCTTTAATCTCTTATGCACGGATCTACACCAATCACTCCACGTTTTATGGCCTCACTACCTCTTCCTCTTGTGCTTTTGTGTACTCCGCCCTTTATTTGCATGATGCGCTGCTATTTCTAATGTTGTGTATTTCATAGTTGCTTCAAGATATGGCTGATCGTCTTCTAGTTTTTCTTCCACACATTGAGGTGCTCTCAGGGTCTTACTTCCCTTCTATAATTGTTGCACGACGGTTTATATTTTTTTACTTTGATGTCTAAGCATTCATGCTTTTAATGCAGGCCGAGCTTAGTACTTTAACAGAGTCTTCCGATTCTAACATTCGATTTTTGGCCATGCTTGCTGGGCCATTTTATCCTATTTTGCAAATTATTAATGAGAGGTATGATGTTTCTTGAGTGGGATATGATGCTGTTGGGAGAAATTGACCTTTCACATCCCACCCATAAGTTCGTGTTTTTTTATCAGGGATGCTGTGAAGGGATCCGTTATTTCTCCAGATCCAGAAATTTTTAGAAACAATCAACAATCTGCTATAACAGTGTCCTCAAATTTTGAGGTATTTTCTTGCTTTCTAGATTATCTTCAAATTTATTTTGAGCCTGTAGTGCAAAAATATTAGTAAGCTTCTTGTTTGAGGAAACTATGAGATGCGATTTTCATTATTTATTTTGCAGACCTGTATGACAGTGAGTGTTAATAGGTGTAATTTTCTTTGAAGTATGAGGATGAGAAGAAGGTAAATGTGTTGAAGTTACCAGCAATAATTCTATGTTAGATAAACTTAATAAAGCTGTAACTATAAGTAGTAGAAAAATTCACTATAACAAAAAGTCTTAGACATAGTGGCGCAGACAAATCTATTGGCCTATAACACATCTAATTCTATCTGCAAATGCAAGTAGACACCTTTAATGAACATGATTATCACGACCTAAGATCTAATATGACGCGCCTATATGATTCAGTCATGCAAATATTTTCGACTTACAACTACCTAAATAGCTGGAAATTAAAAGTCGTGGTAACATCACAATTGATTATCACTAATTCTAATGAGGATAATGAATAATCACACATAATTGAAAGTGACGGGAAATTAAATTACAAGCGAATGAAGATTTCACGTTTCTTGAAAGTAAACCAGCCAAAATTATCAGTGCAAAATATCACTTGTAATAAATATTGCATTTGTTGAATTAAAATTATTAAGTTGTTCTATTCACAAGGTATCTCCCTTTATATATGTAGAAGAAATAGTACACAAAATATTTACAAGACGTGAGATTAAAGAATTTGAAAAACGCATAAATAGATATGCGATAAGCCTCTCCCTCAAGCTTGAGCATATATATCAATCATCCCCAGCTTGATGCATACATTTGAGAACTGAACATGGAACCGTTTGATAAAAATATCCACGAGTTCTTTTTTTGTACTTATGAATAAATTACAAAATGCAGGATAAGGCTTACCTGCATTTCACCCTTGGGGTGGGAACCTTCCCCGGACTCTCATTACGCGGGGATACTTTGTGCACCGGGCTTCCCTTAATAAATAAAGTACATATGTGTCGATTGAGAACTTCTTTACGAATGAAGTGAGTCCATGTCTATGTATTTTGTTCTTTCATCAAAGATTGTTTTTTGGCATTGCAAATAACATCATTATTATCATAGAATGTTGCAGAAGGTAATTGTAAGTTTCACCAAAATTCTTTAGGATTATCCTCAATCACTTTAGCTCACATGCAGTTCGAGCCATGTTTCAATGTTCAGCTCCGGCAGTTGATCTAGATACAAGTGCTTGTTTTTTATCTTCTCCAAGTGATGAGGTTTTCACATAGAAAAGTATATTATCGAATATCTGCATAAATGACATTCTAATAGGCTTCAATATGGAAGTGACTATTTCTTCTTGTTAAAATAGCCCATGTAAAAGGGCCCATTATTGAGCCGATTTATTGTTTTATCTTCTCTCCTCCTTTAGTCCCACATCTTGTATAGGATTTTCTTCTCTCTTCTTCTTCCTATATATTTGTATTCTCTCCTTGTATTTAGACACACAAGCAATACATACAAGATTTGAGCTCTTTCAACATGGTATCAGAGCCTATCCGTCACCTGCGGTTTCC
This sequence comes from Platanthera guangdongensis, assembly GCA_039583875.1. Classification (NCBI taxonomy): domain Eukaryota; kingdom Viridiplantae; phylum Streptophyta; class Magnoliopsida; order Asparagales; family Orchidaceae; genus Platanthera; species Platanthera guangdongensis. Next base: position 241,601,405 of record CM077158.1, read on the forward strand.
CCTTTTTCTAACCGCCCAGCCCGCCCGGTTTCCCTTTTTTATCCTACCCGCGGCCTTGTCTCCTGCGGACTGGTAGCCTATCCGCTCCGGGCTCCTGTCCGCCCCTGGCTCTGCGGTTTGCAACTCTGCATCCGCTTCTCCTCTCCTCTCCGTGGTTCCACCCTCTTCAGACTTCTTATAGCCACCCTCTCTCTGCTTCGTGGGGCCCACACCTCTTCTACCGCTGCGGGCTCTCCTCTTCTGTCCGCTGCCAACTCCTCTCGCTTCCTCCGCCTTCTATCCGCTGCGGCTTCGCCTTCTGTCCGCTGCGGCTTTGCCTTCTGTCCGCTGCAGCTTTGCCTTCTGTCCGCTGCAAGGCAGCAGTCTCCCCTAGCCGCTCTAGTTCCTATTCACGACCTCTCTTCTCTAGTCGCTCGAGTGTAACACCCCTTCACAGTATTTCAGAAATCAGCCGTCCGGCCGGGTCAACGATATAAAAAAACTAGGAAACAGTATTAAAACTAGTAGCAGCAGGTAATAAAAATCTATACTAAACAGATTTAAGACTTACAACGGAAGTAAAAAAAAATAAACTAAGGGTAGTCTCATACCTGATATCTGGATTCACAGAGCCACTAAACAAAATGAAATTGTAATAACTGAAAATCTGGTACCAATAGTAGTCTGATACAAGTTATATAAATATTAACCAGATACATTGTCCACATCTACAAGTACATGCTGAAAAAGAGTAAACTGAATGAAAAAAGTACTACTAACTGACGCCACCATAACGCTCATCCTAGACGTAGTTTCCCACCTGGGTCACCTGTAAAAACATTGCCCACGAGGGGTCAGAGTAAAGAAAAATAATTCCTCCTAGTGACACTAAAAAAACGTTTCTCATATGATGAAATACATGCCTTTAAAAAAATTATTTTGTGCATTTTAAAATATTTATGCTGTGTGTTATGCATGTCTTCAGAACACTACCTGATCAAAACATCTACATATTCTTTGTTCGTGACTTTCAGTTCACTAACCCAAGTCACGACGTTCACTACTGTTATACTGTCTCACGTCAGGTCTATACTTGAGTTCTAGGTGACTTCTAGCTTGCACCTCTACTAGGAAGGCTTTATGCAGAGTAGCTCCTAACGCGCAAAATCTGAAACTGACTACCCGAGACCATCTGACGAACCAATTGTTCTCGTGTCACGCGGACACGGTCTCGAATCTACTAACTGTCTCAAGGGAGTCAACTCCAAGACTCTGCTACTCATATGATACCATATGCCCTATGAGAAAGGTATTGCTCCTCTACCAACACGAAAAGACTGAAGTGTGCTACTGACCTTTTGGTCAAATGCTACTCTGCTTGGGACATCTCTTTTGGTGTACTACTGAGCGACCCTTGACTATCTCATGGTCGACTAGAAGGGACATTCACGCCCCTGGTTGGACAAGTTTCAAGCTTACGTACACGGGTATATGTTTCGTACCTAACATTACTATTCATGATCTGACTACTAGGTCTTGGTGAATGGTGTCTACACGTTTTCGTGACCGTTTTTCTATCACCACACCTTTCTATGCATGATCATGATATTCGTACAAAGCCTACACATGTGTATATATAATATATTTTTTGCTATGTCTAACTAAAAGAAATTAGGTTTCCTTACAGTGGTGGTGCGACGCTCGTACACTCGACACGGCGATATTTTCTCTTTCAAAAAGCAATCCTACTGCTGGGGACCTCCAGAATGCTGCCCGATCCCACCAAAGTCCTGCAAATTTTAGGGCAGTCCTAATTTCATAATTTTCCCTCTACGATATTCCGTGGAAAAAAAAATTATATACAACTAGGGTTACCAAATTTCACGTGCTAATCCTCAGATTTTACCTTTACGTGGAGTGATTGAGGCTCTCAAGACGTCCACCCCAAATTCCGCGGAGGGTCACGAACTCCAAAACCTAATTAGGGTACAAGGATGAAACCTAGGTTAGACTAACTCCAAAATCGAAGGATTTCTCCGAAGGAATGGGGAAAAGGAAGAAAATAAATTCAACGGAAACAAACGATTCCAAGTTCCACCGTTAGGGTTGAATCCGGCACTTCCACGACCAAGGAAGGAAAAGGAACGTCCACCGGCGCTCGTAGAGGAAGGAGGTGAGGTCGGAGAGGCGCTCTGGAGGAGGATCGACCGCGGAAAGGGGCGCTGAAGGCGTCGACTCGGTCCGTCGCTGCTTGCGGAGACGGATCGTAGGGCTGCGGTTTTCTTCTCCCGTCAAATGAGGCGTGCGGGATTAACTTCATGGGTTAATGCGGTTTTGATAACCGCATGAATAGAGGGGGGGGGGGAATTAGGCCTGCTATTGGCACCCCATTTCCACTCATACACACTTATAAAACGACTATCGACACACCTAACACTAATTCTTTTGAATACTAACCGAAATCGTCGCGCGCGTCGAATATAAAATAAAATGTGTCACGCACCATAATTACCACTTAACGAATTAGCGGTCGCTATCATAAGGAAGAGTAACGTTATACCTTGACGACGCCCTGCCTCGATTAAATCCGTCGCGACTTGCCCCTACAATTTTAAATAATTTCTCGCGTCAGATTTTTAGATGTTACAAATCTCCCTCCTAACAAAAATTTTCGTTCTCGAAAATTGTAATCATACCTGAATCGAAGAGAAAAGAATAGTATGCATTGCTCTTAAGCTCATCATCTCGCTCCCAAGTATACTCTGGTCTGCCACAGTTCATCCAAAGGACTTTGATCATGCGGATCTCTCTATTTCTGAGTTTCTGTATCCTTGAATCCACTATTCTGACTAGTCTAACCCCAATGCTAAGATCTGTCTCAATTGGTGCTTCCTCGGTACTGATGATCTGACTGGAATCTCTGACTGCTCTCCTCAGATAGGAGACGTGAATACATCATGTACACCACTCATTTCCTCAAGTAAAACCAATCTGTAAGCAACCTCACCAATTCTTTCCATCATCTCAAAAGGACCAACGAATCTGGGGCTCAGCTTTTTCATCCGCTTTATTCTAGAAACTCCTCTGACTGGTCTGACCTTCAGATAAACGTAGTCTCCAACACTGAACTCTACTGACCTATGCTTCTGATCATGATACTTGGCCTGTCGATCCTGAGCTGTCTTCATACGCTCCTGAATAAGCTTGATCCTGTCAGTAGTCTTATCAATCCATGACTCCCTGATAGTAGATCTTTCCTCACTTTCAGCCCAACACAACGGTGTCCGACAACGTCTGCCATAGAGGGCCTCGAACGGTGCCATCCCAATACTCTTCTGAAAACTGTTGTTGTAGCAGAACTCTATAAGGGTGACATATTTCTCCCACTTTCCTCCAAAGTCCAAAATGCACATCCGTAGCAGATGCTCCAAAGTCCTATTTGTGCGCTCAGTCTGTCCATCGGTCTGGGGATGGAAAACGGTACTGAAGTGTAACCTGGTACCCAACCGCTCCTGTACGTATCGCCACTCCCTGGAGGTGAATCTGCCATCTCGGTCTGAAACTATAGTCTTGGGAACACCGTGAAGTCGAACTATCTCGCCCATATATAACTGAGCTAATCTGGGACCCTGATCTGTCTTTTTAAGAGGAATGAAATGAACGACCTTACAAAGTCGATCAACTATAAACCCACAAGGAATCATTCCCACTCTGCGATCTCGGCAAAACGTGAATGAAATTCATGGATATATCCTCGAATGTCACTCAGGAATGGGAAGTGGCTGCAACTTGCCTCCAGGCCTTTGGCACTCGGCCTTAACCAACTTGCACGTCTCGCACTTCCCTACGTAACCTGCAACATCACACTTCAAACCTGGCCACCAGACTAACTTTTGAGATCTGCATACATATTCGTGCTACCCGGGTGTATAAAATATCTGGAATTGTGTGCCTCAAATAGAATATCATCGCGCAGGTGACTAATATCGGGGATACACACTCTGCCATCAAACAACAATAAATCATCCTGAATAGTGAATTTCTCCTTCTGACCTGTCTGCACTGAGCTCCAAATTTCTGCCATCTTTGGATCCAACGGTAGAGCTGTCCTGATTCTATCCTTGATATCGCAGGTAATCTCCATCCAACTCAACCTTGCATAACCAAAACTACTGCGTGACACAACGGTAATGTCCAGTCTCTCCAGCTCTCGCACTAACTCCTCCTGCTGAGTGAGAAGGAAGAAACACGAACCTCTACGCTAAGGGCATCAGCTACAACGTTCGCCTTTCCTGGATGATACTGAATGTCTACGTCGTAGTCTGATAGAAATTCTAACCATCTGCGCTGCCTCAAATTGAGCTCTCGCTGATCAAAGATATACTTGAGGCTCTTGTGATCAGTGAAGATCTCACAACGCACTCCATAGAGATAGCGCCTCCAAATCTTTAGAGCATGTATGACTGTTGCAAGCTCCAAGTCATGCACGGGATAGTTCCGCTCATGAACTTTTAACTGTCTCGACGCATAGGCTATGACTTTTACATGCTGCATGAGAACACAGCCTAAACGCTAACCTGATGCATCGCTATAGATCTGAAACCCGTCAGGCCCTGAAGGTAAACTCAAAATCGGTGCTGTCATCAACCTGTCCTTCAAGTCCTCAAAAGCCAACTCTCACTCCACTGTCCAATCCAAGCCCTTACCGTTCCTAGTGAGGGAAGTCAGTGGTAAGGCTATCTTCGAAAAATCCCTGATGAATATCCTGTAGTAACCAGCTAGTCCCAAAAAGCTGCGAACCTCTGAAACGGTCGTCGGCCTTGACCAATTCTTAATGGCCTCTATCTTCTTCGGATCAGCACTAACCCCTTTCTGACTGATGATGTGGCCTAAGAATGCAATCTCTGAAAGCCAAAACTCACACTTTGAAAACTTGACAAACAACTGGTTCTTCCTGAGTGTGCTCAAAACAATCCTGAGGTGTGCTGCATGATCTTCTGCACTCTTAGAGAACACCAAGATGTCATCCAAGTCACGAATCTTTAACTGGTGATAGCCTGACCTCAGATCTAACTTGGAGAAAGTGCACGAGCCCACCAACTGGTCGAACAAATCATCAATCCTGGGAATCGAGTACTTGTTCTTTACTATCATCTTGTTCAATTCACGGTAGTCTATGTACAGTCTCAAACTACCATCCTGCTTCTTCACAAAAAACACTGGAGCACTCCATGGTGAAGTACTTGAGCGTATAAAACCCAAATCAAGCAACTCCTGCAACTGACTTTTCAACTCTGCTAGTTCCCTTGGAGCCATCCGATAGGAGATTTGGCTACCGGTGTAGCCCCAGGCTGCAAGTCTATCGGGACTCAATCTCTCTATCTGGAGGGGCACCAGGGAGCTCTTCCGGGAAAACATCGGGGAACTCCTGCACCACTGGTACCTCTGACAAGTCAGCCTTAGTCTCTGCATTCATCAGTACTACGAAGGTTTCACAACCCTTACTGATGCACCTTCTCGCTTGGACTGCAGATATGATCATCTTCACTACTCCCTTCAAGACTTGAAAAGAAAACGCAGTCTGATTAGGGCCCTCAGACTGTATCTGCTTCGCCTACAGTCAATCCTGGCGTTGACTGCCGAAAGCCAGTCCATTCCAAAAATTAGGTCGAATCCTGCTATAGGTAGCTGCAAAGCTTCCACGATAATCTCGGTATCACCAAACTGCACCGGTACCATGCACTTATCTCTCGTCTGCAGAAGGGATGCATTCGGCATCATGACTTCCAGCGGTACTGCCTCTGGGACGATTTCTAAATCCAACTTACGCATTAGATATTCCGCGATAAATGAGTGCGAGGCACCCGTATCAAATAGAATCTTGGCGGTAAATCACGAATCATAAGGATGCATACATGAATGATTTTCAAAAAGCAAAGAGTGTCACTATGGAGGATTATATAAACCTGTTAAGCAAATTTAACACTACATCCTCCTGCTCCTTAGCCTCCTGCTGACCAAGCCCATAAGCTCTGGGCTGCACCAAATCTCGACCCTGCTGTGGTCTTCCATCAGTAATCATCAAAGCTTTGCCTTGTCTGCTCTGCTAGGGCCACCAATCTCGTACTTCGATTGCAGGAACAAAATACACTTGTCATCTACAGTAATCTCATAAATGTAAATTACAACTATGTTTTATTACCTGATTCGCTCCAACTTCCTGGCAGAAACAAGCAATGTGTACAGGTTGACGGCACTTGTAACACACGCCCGCGCTGGCCAAACACTCTCCTGGATGGCGACGCTGACACTTGGGGCAAAGGGGTAGTCCCTGCTCCTGTCACCAGATTGACCATTCTTCCTGGCATCAGGCTTCTGCTTCTTGTTCCAGTTCTTCCCCTGGTCATTCCTGCTCTGCTGCGACTGATGCGAATCCTGAGATCGCTTCGCACGGAAATTACTTCGCTTCTGAACCTTCTGTTGGTCAGCATCCAGTCTGCGAGCCGTATCCACTAAGCTCCTGTAATCACCATTGACCATAGTCATCAGTGGCTGCCTCAATGAGTCACGCAAACCATCCACAAAGCGGCTGCACTTCTCAGCCTGATCTCTCTGCATCACACCCGCATATCGAGCCAGATGGGTAAGCTCTCGCTCGTACTCAGCAACAGTCCTGTCCCCCTGGAAAAGCCTAAGATACCTCTCCTAGAGACCTCGTCGTGCAGAAGGAGGCACGAACCAATTTGCAAGGGCTCTAGAAAATTCGCCCCACGTAAACATGTCTGGCGTACGACCTGGCCAAAAGCATGGTCATACTATATAAGAAGAACGTATCACTTCCAAAAGGTAAAAGAAATTCATAACATATACCTGCGGGGTCATCTGCCCGTTACTTGTCCCACCAGACCTTAGTCCTCACCTCGGAGGAGGAAAACTGCCAGAGGAACCTTCTTGTTCTCTGGGCACTCCAAAATATCCAGCAGGTCTCTGGTGTTTGCTACCCAATCATCTGTGTCCATCAGGGTCTCATCCCCACTGTAGTTCGAAGGTTGAAGCTCTCTAAAGTTTCTCAAGTAACGCTCCAGGGTCAACTCCACGGGTGCTGGGGCAGGAGCTGGTGCAGGGGCTGATACTTGTACGGAACTGGAACCCTGCAGCCAGTCCTCTCTGAAACTCCATCAAGGCAACAGTGACCGCCTTGGCAATCTGAGACGCAATGTCAGTGCCCTATGAAGCTGCTGGAACTGGTGGTACCTACGACACGACAGCATCTCCCATAGTCGCGTTAGGAACAGGGTCCTGACGTGAAGATTCACCCGGTTCACTTACTCGAGTTGCCTGATAGAACATATAAAAGAAATCTGATTATTTATCAAGCATCTGCAAAATCTGGCTTAGCAACTTTATTTCGTACTCTAGCGAAAACTAAGGCTTAAACGCAACTTAAAATACTCTACTAACAAGAGTTTACTCTTACACAATCCTATGACTCTGTGGAAACCTTCTAGAGTCCAGGGATCCTAACCTGACTTTGATACCAATTTGTAACACCCCTTCCTAGTATTTCAGAAATCAGCCGTCCGGCCGGGTCAGCGATATAAAGAAAACTAGGAAACAGTATTAAAACTAGTAGCAGCAGATAATAAAAGTCAATATACTAAATAGATTTAAGACTTACAGCGGAAGTAAAAAAAATAAACTAAGGGTAACCACATACCTGATATCTGGATTCACAGAGTCACTAAATAGAATGTAATTGTAATAACCAAAAATCTGGTAACAATAGTAGTCTGATACAAGTTATATAAAATATTAACCAGCTACATTGTCCACATCTACAAGTACATGCTGAAAAAAGAGTAAACTGAATGAGAAAAGTACTACAAACTGACGCCAACATAACGCTCATCCTAGACGTAGTTTCCCACCTGGGTCACACTGTAAAAACATTGTCCACGAGGGGTCAGAGTAAAGAAAATAATTCTTCCTAGTGACACTAAAAAACGTTTCTCATATGATGAAATGCATGCCTTTAAAAAATGGTTTTGTGCATTTAAAAATATTTATGCTGTGTGTTATGCATGCCTTCAGAACACTAGCTGGTCAAAACATCTACATATTCTTTGTTCGTGACTTTCAGTTCACTAACCCAAGTCCCGACGTTCACTACTGGTATACTGTCTCACGCCAGGTCTATACTTGAGTTCTAGGTGACCTCTAGCTTGCACCTCTACTAGGAAGACTCTATGCAGAGTAGTTCCTAACACGCAAAATCTGAAACTGACGACCCGAGACCATCTGACGAACTCAATTGTTCTAGTGTCACGCGGACACGGTCTCGAATCTACTAACTATCTCAAGGGAGTCAACTCCCAAGACTCTGCTACTCATAGGATACCATATGCCCTATGAGAAAGGTAGTGCGCCTCTACCAAGCACGAAAAGACTGAAGTGTGCTACTGACCTTTGGTCAAATACTACTCTGCTTGAGACATCTCTTTTGTGTACTACTGAGCGACCCTTGACTATCTCATGGTCGACTAGAAGGGACATTCACGCCCTTGGTTGGACAAGTTCCAAGCTTACGTACACGGGTATAGGTTTCGTACCTAACATTACTATTCATGATCTGACTACTAGGTCTTGGAGAATGGTGTCTACACGTTTTCGTGATCGTTTTTCTATCACCACACCTTTCTATGCATGGTCATGATATTCGTACAAATCCTACACATGTGTATATATAATATATTTTTTGCTATGTCTAACTAAAAGAAATTAGGTTTCCTTACAGTGGTGGTGCGACACTCGTACACTCGGCGCGACGACATTTTCTCTTTCAAAAAGCAATCCTACTACTGGGGACCTCCAGAATGCTGCCCCGATCCCACCAAAGTCCTGCAAATTTTAGGGCAGTCCTAATTTCATAATTTTCCCTCTACGATATTCCCGTGGAAAAAAAAATTATATACAACTAGGGTTACCAAATTTCACGTGCTAATCCTCAGATTTTACCTTTACGTGGAGTGATTGAAGCTCTCAAGGCGTCCAACCCAAATTCCGCGGAGGGTCACGAACTCGAAAACCTAATTAGGGTACAAGGATGAAAACCTAGAGTTAGACTAACTCCAAAATCAAAGGATTTCTCCGAAGGAATGGAGAAAAGGAAGAAAATAAACTCACCGGAAACAAACGATTCCAAGTTCCACGGTTAGGGTTGAATCCGGCACTTCCATGGCCAAGGAAGAAAAGGAATGTCCACCGGTGCTCGTAGAGGAAGGAGGAGAGGTCGGAGAGGCGCTCTGGAGGAGGATCGGCCGCGGAAAGGGCGCTGGAGGCGTCGGCTCGGTCCGTCGCTGCTTGCGGGAGACGGATCGTCGGGCTGCGGTTTTCTTCTCCCGTCAAATGAGGCGTGCGAGATTAACTTCATGGGTTAATGCGGTTTTGATAACCGCATGAATAGAGGGGGGAGGGGGAATTAGGCCTGCTATTGGCACCCCATTTCCACTCATACACACTTATAAAACGACTATCGACACACCTACCACTAATTCTTTTGAATACTAACCGAAATCGTCGCGCGCGGTCAAATCTAAAATAAAATGTGTCACGCACCATAATTAACGCACTTAACGAATTAACGTTGCTATCATAAGGAAGAGTAACGTTATACCTTGACGACACGCTGTCTCGAATCAAAATCCGTCGCGACTTGCCCCTACAAATTTTAAATAATTTCTCGCGTCAGATTTTCAGATGTTACAAATCTCCCTACTAACAAAAATTTTCGTTCTCGAAAATTGTAATCATACCTGAATCGAAGAGAAAAGAAGTGAGTCCATGTCTATGTATTTTGTTCTTTCATCAAAGATTGTTTTTTGGCATTGCAAATAACATCTTTATTATCATAGAATGTTGCAGAAGGTAATTGTAAGTTTCACCAAAATTCTTTAGGATTATCCTCATCACTTTAGCTCACATGCAGTTCGAGCCATGTTTCAATGTTCAGCTCCGGCAGTTGATCTAGATACAAGTGTTTGTTTTTTATCTTCTCCAAGTGATGTGGTTTTCACATAGAAAAGTATATTATCGAATATCTGCATAAATGACATTCTAATAGGCTTCAATATGGAAGTGACTATTTCTTCTTGTTAAAAGAGCCCTGTAAAGGGCCCATTATTGGGCCGATTTATTGTTTTATCTTCTCTCCTCCTTTATTCCCACATATTGTGTAAGATTTTCTTCTCTCTTCTTCTTCCTATATATTTGTATTCTCTCCTTGTATTTAGACACACAAACAATACATACAAACTTTGAGCTCTTTCAACATGGTATCAGAGCGTATCCGTCACCTGCGGTTTGCCCTTTTTCTAACCTTCCAGCCCGCCCGGTTTCCCCTTTTTATCCTACCCGCGGCCTTGTCTCCTGCGGACTGGTAGCCTATCCGCTCCGGGCTCCTGTCCGCCCCTGGCTTTGCGGTTTTGCAACTCTGGCATCCGCTTCTCCTCTCCCTCTCCGTGTTCCACCCTCTTCAGGCTTCTTATAGCCACCCTCTCTCTGCTTCGTGGGGCCACACCTCTTATGACCGCTGCGGGCTCTCCTCTTCTGTCCGCTGCCAGCTCCTCTCGCGGCCTCCACCTTCTATCCGCTGCGGCTTCGCCTTCTGTCCGCTGCGGCTTCGCCTTCTGTCCGCTGCGGCTTCGCCTTCTGTCCGCTGCGGCTTCGCCTTCTGTCCGCTGCGGCTTTGCCTTCTGTCCGCTGCAAGGCAGCAGTCTCCCCTAGCCGCTCGAGTTCCTACTCGCGGCCTCTCTTCTCTAGCCGCTCGAGTTCCTCCTCGCGGCCTCTCTCCCTTAGCCGCTCGAGTTCCAACTTGCGGCCTCTCTCCCTAGCCGCTCGAGTTCCTACTCGCGGCCTCTCTCCTCTTACCGCTGCTGGCTTCACCTAGACCGGGGCGGTCTCTCTTTTGTTTCTGCCCTTTGGTCGCGAACTGACTACTCGCTGGTGTCCGGCTTGACCGTGCGGACTGCTTCCTATCCGCATTCTGGTCGTGGTCTTCCTTAGTCATTCTTGCAGGCGGTTTATCCTCTACTCGCCGCGGTCTTGCTCTCTTCTTGCAGCGGCCTCCTGCCCTTCTCGCAGCGTCCTCGCTGTCGGCCTCTGCGGTCTGCCCTTATGGGCTCTTCCGGTAACTCCTCTGGCTCGACGGCCAGCCCGCCTGCTGACTGCCCGGCTTGTCCGACTGACCGCCCGGCTTACCCTACAGAAATCCGTGACGAGCTGCGCATCACTACCATCTCTCTTTCTGGAAAGAAGAACTTCGTTCCTTGGGTACATTCCGTTAGACGAGTTCTTCAGGCCAAGGGCCTTCTCCCTCACCTTACTCAGGCTCCTCCCACCCCTCCTACCGATGACTGGCTCCGCAATGATGGCCGAGTTCAGACCTGGATCTTGAATTCTTTAGATGGTGAACCATATCAAATGGCTATGTATCATGAGACTGCCAAAGATATGTGGACTGAGCTACACTCCTTATATTCTGGACGGGACAGCCTCCAGCATCTCTACGACATCCTCACTGACCTCTTTGCTCTTGACGCTGGAGGGGCTTCAAGATATGACCTCCTTTGTTGCTTCGTGCGAAGACTCTTGCTGAAGCATGGATCCAAGCATCAGCCGTTTACCAATGATGCTTCTTGCTCAGCGCGCTCAGAAGGAAGCCGCCTGTACTGCCATCATTATGGCCCGTTATTCCCCCTCACCTTTCAGAGCATTCGTGCTCAGGTTCCTGGCTTCCTCTACCACACCATCTTTTTCTGATGTGTGCTCCATGATTCTCCGAGTATCACCTCCTCCAGATACCTACGGCTCCTCCGGCCCTTCTTCAGCAGACACCTCCGCTTCTACCATTCCCTCCTCCTTCTACTCGGGGGGGGGGGGGGGGGGGTCGTTCGGGATCTCGCGGACCGTGGTCGTGGTGGTCCGGGGTCGGCCGAAGTGTTCCTTCTGCGGGAAAGATGGTCATCTCGAGGCAACCTGTTACAAGAAAGTTGGCTATCCTTCCTCGCCCGACGGCTTCTGTTGCTACCGATGCTGGTCCTCCTGATCTTGAAAGTGTCCGTCTTCAGCTCCAACATCTCCAGGGATTGCTCCACCCACCATCTGTCATCCATTGCCTCCGTCTCTAACACAAGGTACCGCTTGTCTCTCCACCGGCTTGGGCTGGATTGTGGACTCTGGCGCTACTCATCACATTACTCCACATCAACCTGCCCAGTACCTGAATTCCCCTTATCCACAGTCTATTACTGTGGCCAATGGAGCCACTGTTCCCGTCTCCGGCTCGGCAGATCTTCCTCTCACCTCCTCCATCTCCCTTCGCTCGGCTCTTCACGTCCCGAGTTCCCCGTTCAATTTACTTTCTGTTGGACGACTTACTACTGATCTGGATTGTTCTGTTATATTCACTTCCTCTTCTTTTGTTATACAGGATCGGCGGACGCAGACTACCATTGGTAAAGGCCGGCTGCGGAATGGGCTCTACCTTCTCGACGACTCTCCCACCATCCTCTCCTCCATTTCTTCCACTGCTTGGCATTGTCGACTTGGGCATGCTCCTCTACCGGTCCTCCAGCGGGCTCTCCCGGATGTTTCTTTTACCCCCTTTCAGTGTGACTCATGCATCCTCGGCAAGCAGACTCGTTCATCTTTTTCTTCACATTGTACTCGGAGCGCTGCTCCTTTTGATTTAGTCCATTCGGATATTTGAGGACCATTTAAAATTCCTAGTATTTCCGGTTTCCGGTACTTTATCACGTTTATTGATGATCACTCTCGCACTACCTGGCTATACTTACTTCGTGATCCCTCCGAGCTTCGTCGTGTCTTTCGGGCATTTGTCCTCGAAACCCGTACACAATTCCACACGACCATCAAAGTACTACGAACTGACAATGCTCGTGAGTACTAGTCACGAATTTACTGCTTTATGTTCTGAGTTCGGGATTCTACATCAAACTTCCTGCGCTTACACGCCGCAACAAAACGGTGTTGCCGAACGCAAGAATCGCCACTTACTCGATGTTGCCCGTTCCCTCATGCTTCAAATGCATGTCCCTAAACCATATTGGAACTTTGCGGTCTCGACCGCCTGTTTTCTCATTAACCGTCTCCCTTTCGTCTATTCTCAACTATGCTACTCCGTTCAAGCATACTCTTTCCCTCCGCTACGGCCTTTCCTCTCCCACCTCGTGTATTTGGTAGCCTCTGCTATGTACACCGTTTGGGGCCTTCCTCGGATAAGTTGGATCCCCGAGCGGCCAAGCATATCTTTGTCTGTTATTCTCCTGCTACACGCAAGATCTCCGTTTCTTCTGATATCACTTTCCGCGAAAATCAACCATTCTTTTCTGCTCCCTTACCTGACCATCTCCCACCCACACCTCCTCCTCCATCCATCCCACGCCCGGTCATTCCCGCAACTACTCCTCCGACTGTCATTCCCTCTACACCGCTTGTCGTTCCCTCCAAACCACCAGTTATTCCGTGTCTACACTCGTCGCTCTACCACTTCCGTTGCCCCTCTGCCGTCGGTCTCTACCATGGATACTCCGCGCTTCCGAATGATCAGGTATCGCCTTCCACTGCTCATCCGCTGGCAAACTACATCTCTCTTCAATCGCCTCTTCTCCCCGTTTACACACTTTGGCTACTTCTCTCTCTTCGGCTTCAACATTGCCATGCCATGAGGAAGAAATGTCTGCTCTCTGGTCTAACCAGACATGGTCTGTTGTTCCCCTTCCCCCAATGCCAGAAACCAGTTGGGTGCAAGTGGAGTCTTTGTCATCAAACATGCTGTCGATGAGACAATTGACCGTCTAAAGGCCCGTCTTGTGGCTCGAGGGTTCACTCAACAGGAGGGGCTAAGATTATGAGGAAACGTTCTCTCCGGTAGCGAAGCTTAATAGTGTTTGTGTCCTCATCTCTGTTGCTGTCCATCGCTGGTGGCCTCTCTTTCAGCTGGATATCAAGAATGCTTTCTTGAATGGGGATCTCCAGGAAACTGTCCTACATGCAGCAACCACCCGGGTTTGAGACCACGGGGGAGTCTCAGGTCTGCCATCTTAAAAAGGCTCTATATGGTCTAAAACAATCTCCACGAGCATGGTTTGAAAAATTCAGCAAGGTCCTCCGTGAGATTGGCTTCACTTGGAGCTCGGCCGACTTCTCGCTCTTTACTCGTCACCAACCAACATGAACGGTTATTCTGTTAGTATACGTCGACGATATTATCATTACTGGAGATGACTCTCAAGGGATACAGTCAAAGTCCATCTAAACTCAGTCTTCCAGACAAAAGATTTGGGACCCCTTCGCTATTTTTTGGGCCTTGAGATTGCCAGAAGGCCGGATGGGCTCACTCTCTCTCAACGGAAATATTGTCTTGACCTTCTTCATGATGCGGGTCAGTCCGGCTGCAAGCCAAGTGATACTCCTATGGATGTGAACCAGAAACTGTGTGCCCAGACATCTGACTCCGATCTCCTTCTCCAGAATCCGGAATATTATCGACGTCTTGTTGGAAAACTGATATATCTCACGGTTAACAGACCAGATATTTCCTTTGCTGTTGGTCTTGTCAGCAGATACATGCACTCTCCTCGAAAATCTCATCTTCAAGCAGTGGAACGAATTCTCAGGTATCTGAAAACCGCTCCTGGTCAGGGACTTGTTTACAGGACCTTCTCTTCTGCTCCAACAGTGGTGGCATATTCAGATGCTGATTACGCTGGCTCTCTCGATGATCGGCGATCTACGAGTGGTTTTTGCACTTACCTTGGAGGACATCTTGTTACTTGGCGAAGTAAGAAACAAGCGGTCGTTGCTCGATCTTCAGCCGAGGCAGAGTACCGGGCAATGACATCTGTTGTATCAGAATTGACATGGCTTGAGGGTCTCCTTACTGATCTGGGTGTAAAATTACCATCACCGGCTCTTCTTCTCTGTGACAGTCAAGCCGCCATACACATCGCAAAGAACCCGGTATTTCACGAAAGAGCGAAGCATATTGAGGTCGATTGTCACTTCATCCGGAAAAGGTTCAAATGAAGAAGCTTGACCTAAAGCATGTCCCAGGATCGGAACAAGTTGCGGATGTCTTCACGAGACACTCTTCTATCAATGCTTGTCCAAGCTTGGCGCATACGATTTGTACGCTCCAGCTTGCGGGGGAGTGTTAAAATAGCCCATGTAAAGGGCCCATTATTGGGCCCATTTATTGTTTTATCTTCTCTCCTCCTTTAGTCCCACATCTTGTATAGGATTTTCTTCTCTCTTCTTCTTCCTATATATTTGTATTCTCTCCTTGTATTTAGACACACAAACAATACATACAAGCTTTTGAGCTCTTTCAACACTTCTAAACAAAAGTATACTTGTCAAATCATGTATAAAGTTTGTTTAAGATTATATATCACATTTTGCAACTTGTATACCTAATACTCCCCCTGAGTAATATAACTTGGAGGTTGCTCCATAAAGACTGTTTTGTGCAAATTGACCGCTTCTACGACCACCATTCCCATGAAGAGAGGGTGTCAATAGTGTACCAGTCGAAGTAATAAATGAAACAAAGAGTTACCCCCCAAATATTGAATCTTTCTAGGAACACGAGCACGACGAATTCTATGGCTTGAATATTTAACTACTAGGGTGGCGCATATCGTTGCTTTAGAAGTTTTTTTCTACACTACAAGCATGAAAACAAAGCTAAACTACGAGAGGTTGAGGGTCGCCTTCACCTCTTTGCAAGAGCACACTCACAAACACTCGAGGGTCGCTTCACCTCTTCGTAACAACTCAATCACAATGAGCAAACCTAAAACAAGCTTTGCAAACCATGGACACGAGAAATTATGAGTAACATTGAAAATCAAAGTAGAGACATGATTACAAATTGTATCCAAAGAATTCATCATCAAATATTTAGAAGAAAATCCTAACACATGAAACCTAAATGAGCGGAGGATCAAGATAGAGATACAAACAAAGCCCGAGTCACTTTCTAGGATATGGTGGAGTTTGCAAATCTCCCTCGCAGTCCTTGACTGTCATCCGAGGTCAATAGGAGGATGTCACCACTCCTACAACATTACCTGTCTTCTCGGATGACCCTACTTGGAAAAATGAAACTAGAAGGAAGTAAAGGAATTGGGAGCTAAATCCCAGAGGATGGGAAAACCTTTGTCAAAAAGAATATTTATAGAACATTAGAAAAAATGGTCGCGCACGATCGGGCGCACGACCATGCATCTGATCGTGCTTGAAAGCAATGGAAAATGAGTGCGAGAACGAGCAACCCTAGCAACTGCAGTATGTTCGTGCGCCTTAAGCCGCACACGGTCGTTCGAGCACAAAGGCACACGAGCTCTAAAAATGTTTGGATTTTTGAGAAATCATTGCCAATATACAATGCACAATCGTGCATAAAGAAACACGCACAGTTGTGCAAAATATTTAAATGTAGACCAACAATGCTGTTTGAATGCGCACGGTCATGCGTGACGAAAACGCCTAGGCAAGTTCAAAACTTTTGATTTTCAAGCATTTCGGCCGTATATGTAACGATCGCGCGAAATTAGACTCCCATGGCCGTAAGTTTCACAACAAAGCTCCAAATCCGCTCCACGAACTCCTCAAGGAGGCTACTAGCCTCCACACAATAATTTACTGTCTAACTTCATCATACAACATCAAGAATCAAAAGGATGAGGGGGAGAGGTGATCTCCCCCAAATTTGCAATGTATGGAAACTAAGAAAAACCCACCTATTTAGCTCCCAAGATGATCCTAAGTGGAATTGATGAAAATTGAATGAAGTGCAATGCATTTCCATAAATGTAGTAGCATAACAATGAAAATATGGGCTAAATAGGTGCCGAAATCCCTATATAAAAATCACTAATCAAATATTCCCAAACTTAAACTTTTACTCGTCCTGAGCAAATCAATCTACTCATCGGGGAAAGAGAAATAATCCAAGCAATCGAATGATGAAATAGAGAGTACAGTGAAGTTCATAATGAAAAAGGAGAATATAAATAAAATTCAAACTAATCCACTAAACATAAAAAATTAGTCTTCTCTACAAAATATCAAGATGCACGTTATTCACTTTATTTCTATGGTACTAGAATGTCTTAGGCATCGTGTAGTGCAAAAGTGATAGGGTAACTTAGATCAACATTATAGTCATGAAATTAGAAGAGAACTTCTAAAAAAATCCATCAATGATAGTGGCCATCGGCTTACCCCTCTACATTCTCTTCACTATACCGGTTTGGCAATCATGCTTAGAATTTATAGGACTTGTCATGGGATGAAATAATAGGCTTGGGCTTGTGGACATCAATAATAAACATGAAGGCTATATCACACTTAAGCAAAATATGTTGAGCTAATCATAAACTAATCCGCCAACAAATGAAGTGAAGTGCCCCCTCCCCCTCCCCCACAAAAGTTGAATTTTTACATATGAGGTCACTTCAAAAATAGAGCTACAACCACATATTTTCACTTATTCGACATTTTTTGTTTTTTTCACTTTGTTTTCATTTACTTTTTTCTTGGAAGCGAGGAAATTGGAATAGAAGTACATATTATTCTTCCACAAATGAGATATTTAAAATATTACACGAGGGACTCAAATACGGACAAACAATATGTGACTAAACAATTATAGTTGCAAGAACATAATAATAAACACATCTCAACACCCCCCTCAAGTTGGGTGTGTGATGTCGATCATACCCAACTTGCCAACAAGCTCTTTAAAGAAACCACTGCATAATCCCTTCGTGAGGTCTGCCAATTGTTGTCTCGAGTGCACAAATGGAGAAACTATAATGCCTCTATTTATATTTTTTTGATTAAGTGTCCGTTGATTTCAATATGTTGCGTACGTTCATGTTGCATAGGATTGTGAGCAATACTGATCGCAACCTTGTTGTCGCAGTATAGTCTGATAGGCTCGCTACTTTTAAGCTCAAGATCGGTCAAGATTGTTCGTATCCATAGCCCTTTACGAGTTTACGGATTCCATGAGCCATGGCCCTGAACTCTGCCTCAGCGCTAGATCTGACAACCACACGCTATTTTTTGCTTCTCCAGGTGACTAAGTTTCTGCCCACCATAGTGCAATACCCAGACGTGGAACATTGATTTTCAATCGATCCGACCCAGTCAACATCTGTGCACACCTCATTAGTCAGCTATTCATTTGATGAAAACAGGATGCCCCTTCCCGGTGAGGACTTGAGATATTTGAGAACATGATGAGCAACATCTATATGGCGAGCCTTTGAGGAGTGCATATATTGACCGAGCACTCCTACAACATAAGAGATATCTGGGCGAGTATGCTACAGATAGTTCAGTTTTTCAACTAGCCTCTCAAAGTTGTGAACGTCCTCAATCGTGTCACCATTGTTGAAACTGAGACTCGGCTTCTGTGGAGATCAGACCCTAGAAAGGGGTGACCACACACTTACTCCTTCTAGCAAGCCCGCTTGACTGAGAACTTAGGACTCGAGACTAACCCAAGGCTCCAGCACGGAGGTTCCACCACACACTCAGAATATCTTAGAGTGCTTCCCCTCCTTAGCCAATGCTGAGCCAAGGGCACCTCAAAAAGCGCTATAAGACTAGAGAATGAGAAAATTTGGAAAGCTTGCCTTCTGAGGTACCCTCTTGGGTTTATTTGTAGATTTTTGAAAATGGTCTGTCAACAGCTTAACTCCACTGTTCTGATCGGATATACGCAACCCAAATCGGTCTGCCAACAGCGCAACTCCGCTGTTTGGAAAGGGTACTGGCATACCAACGGGAGTGGAATGGTAAAAAGCATCACTGGGCGAGTGGTCTCAGAATTATCACTCGCCTGGGGCGGCGAGTGCCCGATGAGACTAGCACTCGCCGCCTCCAGAGGGCCCAGGGCGAGTGCGGACCTGATCGTCCCACTCGCCAGTTATCTACCGTATGCCAGGGACGCGTGCGAGCCCGCTTGCTCCACTCGCCCCACATTTGATCTACCCACAGCTCGGGCGAGCCGGGGAGCTCTCAAGGCACTCGCCTCCCTGCCGACTCGCCCATGGCTTGGTTTGCCTGGCCCGGCTCCTGCCTCTCCCACTCGCCGGATACGGGGTTGTACAACAATCATCTTTTCCAAGTCCGTGGTTGACTTTGATTGGAGTATCAGTCGGTCTGGGCCCACTCATTCTCGAGGCTTTGAGGAGGTCAAGAATACATTTTCTCTGTGATATGAATATCCCATGTTTGGACCTCACAATCTCAATGCCCAAGAAGTGTTTGAGGTTCCCCAAGTGTTTTATTTCAAATTCTTTCGCCAGTCTCACTTTCAATGCCTGAATTTCGTCTTTATCGTCTCCTGTTATAATGATGTCATCCACATAAACTATCAGAGCCGTTAACTTTCCTTTATTGTTTTTGATAAAGAGGGTATGATCCCCATTACTCTTGGTGTATCCGAAACATGTCATTGCCTTGTGAAATCTTTCAAACCAAGCTCTAGGTGATTGTTTCTGGCCATACATAACCTTCTTCAGCTTGCACACCTTGCCTTCAGATCCTTTAGGAGAAAGATGAGGTAGAGCCATGTATACCTCTTCTTCCAGATTGCCATGAAGGAACTCATTTTTCACGTCCAGTTGACTGAGACTCCACTCCTTACAGGCATCACACAACAAGAGAATCCTTATAGAGTTCATCTTAGAAACCGGTGCAGAGGTTTCCTGGTAATCAATATTTGCCGTTTGAGTGTACCCTCTTGCGACCAACCTTGCCTTGTATCTCTCAGCAACCCCCTGAATGTTCTGTTTGACAGAGAACACCCACTTGCATCCTACAACAATCTTTCCTTTAGGCAGATGTACCACATCCCATGTGTGATTTTTGTCCAAGGGATGCATTTATTCGAGCATAGCCGCCTTCCACCTGTCATCAGAAAGAGCATCCTGCCATGAAGTAGCCAAAGAAGAGATAAAAGCTCTATGGGAAGCCGTTAGGGACGAATAAGAGACGAATTGAGATAACGAGTGTTGTGTAGAATTACCTTCCCTTAGTTTAATGGAACTTGACGACGAATCAGATGTCTGCTCTACGAATTTGATAGGTGCCGATGTGTTTGTTCCCTTGGGATGACGAGAGTAAACCTGCAGGGGCTTAGCCATAAGAGCAACAGAAGTTGGCGCACGAGCACTAGGAGACAGAGTCGAGTGATATAATCGAGGAATGAGTGAAGGAGTTAAGGAACTCACTTCCAACATAGGAGAGGCCCCCCCCCCCCCCCCCCCCGAAGTAAGGAATGTGACATCCATGATAACAAGGACTTTATAACCCTTTTGAGTCGGAGCATAACCTATGAAAACACTTATGAGCACAAAGATCACGTTTAGTCCGTTGGTGAATATGGAAAAAACAAACAACCGAATATACGTGGTTGTAGAGTAGTTAGAGGAAACCCAAGAGTGTGAAGGGGAGTGTTGTAACCAATGACACGAGATGACATACGATTAATAAGATATGCGACTGTAAGAACATCATCCCCCAATAATATTTTGGAAGGTGCATTTGGAGAAGAAGACACCGGACTTCCAAGACGATCCTTGCGTTCGACCACCCCATTTTGAGCTGGGCGTTTGATGTATAATGTCATGGTGAGCAAGGTAGCAGTCAAATTGAGAATCCGCATATTCTCGGCCATTGTCAGTGTGAAGAATTTTGATAGATGTATCAAATTGTGTAGAAATCATTTTTTCTGAAAACGCTGAAATAAAGGAAAAATTCATCTTTAGCCTTCATTAGATAAACCCATGTTGTGTGGGAGAAGCAGTCAATGAAAGTTACAAACCAACGACTCTCAAAAATAGATGAAACACAGGGCAAGGCCCCCAAAAATCACTGTGAATAACATAAAAAAGTGAAGAACTAGGGGATGAAACATGATTAAAAGAAACACGATGATGTTTGCCAAGTTCACAAGCATTACAATGAAAATTATCAACCAATACAGTATTTAAAATGGAAATAAATGTTTTATAGACATAGTAAAGGGATGTCCAAGGCGGCAATGCCAGGACTCCAAAGTGACCGCTTGATCAACATGAACAGCCTGAGGAGAAGCAGGAGTGGAAAAATCAAACACGTGGAGCCCATCCACCAGACTACCAGAGCCAATTACCGTTCCCGTCTTCAGGTTCTGAAACACACAAGACGAGGGGTAGAATGTCAGAGAACAGTTCATAGAATTTGTCAGATGACTAATTGAGAGAAGATTGCAAGCAAACTTGGGTACATGAAGAACATAAGAAAGAGTAAGAGATGGGCAAAGGATTGTTCCTTTCCCAGCAATTGGAGATAAGGAACCGTCCGTAGTGCACACTTTGTTGCGACCAGTCAAAGGGAGGTGAGACACAACCCGGAACAGAGCCGGTCATATTATCTGTTGCTCCAGAATCAATAATCCAGTGGGTAGAAGGGCGCGATGACTCATTATGAGCACCCGAGGGTCCCTGATGAGCATAGAAAGACAAAGACACAGAAGGCTCCAAAGACTATTGCTGCATCAGGTGGCGGAAGGCATGGATCTCATCGGCAGACAAAGCCAAAGGAGCAGACTGGGTAGTGGGAGGAAGCGTCTCCTCGAAGGAATCAGATAGGTGAGCAGAGCGAGGCTGGGTAGAGAGACTTGAAGAGCGACCGTAACCACGACTGCCACGTGGTGCAGAACTCCTACGAGGTGCTGGAAAGCCATGTAGACGGAAATAGGTGTCCCGAGTATGACTGGATTTCCCACAGTAGTCATAGAGCAATTGATCTTTGTCGGTGGACTTGGGCTTGGAATCACGAGGAGCTCGACTGACAAACTGAATATCCAGTGCAGATCCTTCTGGAGTAGTGTTAGGGGTCCATGTCTGTTGTCTATCAAAATCTTGCCGAACAAGACTGAAAACCTCTTGAAGGGACGTCAAAGGAGAGCACCCAAGAATCTGCACACTGATCGGATTGAAGTCGCGATATAAACCATGAAGAAACTCAAAAACTCTGTTCATATCTTCCCAAGCTCGAACGAGAATCTCATCCTCTGGAGACACAAGAGTGAGGGAGTCAAAATGATCATACTCTTGATAAAGTTGAGTGAACTTCAAGTAGTAGACAGAGGGGGGGGGGATCACCCTGACGGAGGAGGATGATCTTCCGTCGCAGCTGGAAAATCTTGGCAGCATTTCCCCGGTAGGAGTAAGTAGCCTCGACCCTCTTCCAAATATCCGTTGCAGTCTCCAAAAAGAGATAATTCCGAGCAATCGAGTCTAGCATAGAGTTTGTTAACCAAGACATCACGAGAGAGTTCTCAAACTCCTACTGTAGCCAATTCAGAGAATCCTTGGCAGGTGTTAGAATAGTCCCCAGAACATTCCCGAATAAATGTCTGCTTTTCAAGGCTAGAGTAGTAGCCCGAGACCACGGGAAAAAATAGGAACCATCCAGTCGAATAGTGGTGATTTGAGGAGTGTTGTGGTCATTACTGGACCGAGCCATGCCACCAAACGACAATGTAGCGGAGGAAATCCCAAAACCGGAAAAAAGAGTAGGAGATCCGTCATTCCCCGACATGATGTGCAAGAACAAGCACAAGAGGCATCACCAACACCTGGATAGAAATTAGGATTTGCTCAGAGAAGAAGGAACAATACCAAGATCATAAAGAAACCTCCAATAAGGACCGACACCGAAAATGCCATCAATTTAGAGCCACATTTTCGGTGTCAAAAAATCGGAACAACCACAATCTTCTGGAAAAAAAATGAAGAACAAAGGAAGAGATGGCTGCTGTCTGCGGAGATTGCGAGCGGCTGGTGGAGACTGTCAGAGCCCGCTGGAGAACGAGAGGCCGCAGGAGGCTGCCGACGACTTCTGGCGAGAATGATGTTGCTGGAGACCTTGGACGCCGGAGAAGGACGGTCGACTGCGAGCGGAAGCTGGTGCACAACGGGTTGCGAAAGCTGGAGGCGGAGCGCGATTGTGTACGAGAGTGGGATAGGGCGACAGGATGCGGATTCGGACGCGGAAGCGCGAGGGTTTTCGGATGCAGGAGCGGGACGTGGAGGCAACGGGGGCGGATACGCAAGAGACGAAGCCCTAAGGCTTTGGTACCATGTTGGAAGCGGGGAAATTGGAATAGAAGTACATATTATTGTTCCACAAAGGAGATATTTAAAGCATTACATGAGAGACTCAAATACGGACATACAATGTGAGACTAAACAATTACAGTAGCGGGGACATAATAATAAACACGTCTCAATATTTTTAAACTTCTTTCTTTAATTACCCAAAACGAGTTGGATAGTGAATTATATCTTCCTATCCCAATATCAATTTTTAACTCCACCTTAATCACATGACTAAGATCCAATCATCACAATATCTGAAGCTCAAATGCTAAAGTGTGATAAATAGGAAAAACTTTATGGCTTTGGTGAATTGAAGGTGGTGGTAATACAAAGAAGAGGGGTGTAGTCTCAATGTAGGGAGCACAACAGCAAATTGAAATTGGCAGGGTACAAAGCTCAAACTATTCAGTAGAAGACCTATATCATTTTCTAAACACAATCTATGCAAATGCTTCGAGAATCGCATCCGGGCATGTTCTAGCCAATAAGAATGGACGCCTCTTCATAACAATCCTATAATGCTTCTCTAGCTAACTGTAACAAGCTACACTAGCCTTTAAACACAACTAACCTAAAAAGAAGTGATGAATAATGCATCAATATAAGGTAAGAAGATATAAAAACAGGCTATTTAAATTAGATAAATTTAAATAGAATTCCTACTCAAGAACAATTGCACAAACTAAAAATGCTATACATGTCTCCCAATGTTATCAGGATCGCGATCCGGATCGTAGGATCGCACGATCCTACGATCCGGATCCTGAAAACCGATCCGGATCCTGAAAACCGATCCGGGTCGTATGTAGGACCGGTTTAGGCTCTTGTTCATGTGGGATCATGATCCAACCCGTGGGATCGGTAGAAATGCGATTCTTGCGCGATTCTACCGATCCCGGTTTAATTATTTTGGCGTTTAAAATGGACGACCAAACCCTATTCACTTTTCCTTCTAATCCCGATCCCACACTCTCTTCTTTCGGCCGATTGCTCCTCCCTTGTGATTGGTGGTGTGTAGACTGTAGAGGCGGTCGACGCTCGGTGCAGGCCAGAAATCAGTGTCGGCGCTCGGTGCGGACTACAAAAGACCTCGCGACTCGCGTGCGCCTCTGCGGAAGTTAGTAACTGAGTATGTAAGTCCGCAGTTAGACCTCGTGTGCGCCTCTGCGCCCGTTTTACATTACAAGGCAACAATATACTTATTCTTCCTCCAAATGCTTGAGTTTCTTAAGCTTTTGATTTGATTTTCCAGAGTCGAGTTGGGCGTGTTCAGAGGTTGGGACTTATGAAGTCATAGTTAAGCTTGGTCAAAAAGGAGTTAACAGTCTTCTCGCTGCTCCAGACTTCCAGTAAGGAATGTAGATCAGCATATTGAGTTTAGGTTCAGCCCGAAGATGTCCTGACCTATTCATATATAATAGAAATCCTCAAATTTCTAAACCATGAAGCCAAACTATTGTGGCCTGATGCTTTCCCTTTGTTCTGACCACATGAGTCCTTCCAAATTCAAAAGCCCCACAACACCACCACTGGACTTTGCACCTGATTCCAACACTTCAACATATGAAAGTGATTAATTTTTTAGTTTTTTGTATAATTGGATGATACCAAATTCAATTTCATATTTTAAGTCTTACTTTATGAATGTATTAGGATCTTACGATCCTACTACATTCGTATATAATGGAAATTCCTAAACCATGAAGCCAAACTATTGTGGTCTGATGCTTTCCCTTTGGCCTGACCACATGAGTTCTTCCAAGTTCAGAAGCCCCACTACAACACCACTGGACTTTGCACCTGCATCCATTCACTTCAACATATGAAAATAATTAATTTTTTAGTTTTTTGTATTGAATTTTTTTTTATAATTGGATGATACCAAATTCAATTTCATATTTTAAATCTTACTTTATGAATGTAGTAGGATCTTACGATCCTCGATCCGATCCTACGATGTGATCCGATCCAACCCCTAAAACGATCCCACCTAGGATCTCGATCCTGACAACCTTGGTGTCTACACGTTACTCTCGTAACATAGTTTAATTACATGTTTAAATCTAAATCACTAGCAAAAAAAGATTGAAAATCTAGGAAACTCACAAAGTCTAAGTGAATTTATTTTTGTGGGCGCAGAATTGAAAAACAAGTGAGTGATAAGTGAGTAAAATAGATAACAAATGCAAGTGGATGCACGTGAAGTGTGTGGTGAATGCAAGCACACGAAACTAACCCCAAACTTAATGATGCGTTCCCTCAATGCATGAAGGAATTTAAATGCGGGAGAGGGAAAGAACCACATTACTCCATTACCAAAAGGAGCATCCACTGCATGAAATGTGGCCTAAGCATGTGTGCAGACTCGTTCACAAAGAATGTGACAAGATCTTGATCCTGCATAAGAGATTAGCTCCACAAGATAAACCAAAACATGGATTAACATTAGTAAGATTGGTATACACACACTCAAAAATAAAAAATAACATGCTATTTTTTACATCCCCAACCTGACATACACACAATCGTGCAGTAAATAACAGTAAACAAAGCTGCTTTTAATGTCCCCAGCTGACCACACATGCAAGCCTACGCAATACCTGAAAACATTAAAAAGCAGATTAGGTGATACAAAATAAGGAAAGACTAGCACACAAGTGTAAGATGACTGAAACGAAGCTAGTTATATATAAAATAATTGTAGCGGTGCACAAAATATATTTATCCAACTAAAAACACAGATAAAAGTCACATAGAGTCATACGTAGGCTATCCACAACATATCCAAATCTTTCATCACATGGGAAGGAAGGTGGGGGCGTCCTGTGACGGCGAGTTGTGAAAGAACCTCTCAGCGTTGGTGTCAAGCGCGTTCCCATCCTCTCTCCAAGGTGGAAAACTTCCTCGTGGGTCCATACTACGGAACCTTCCAGCTGGATGAATCTCTCATGAAAGTCAAGAAATTGATCCTTGAAACTCCTTCTCGCGGCATGTTGCCTCGGGTGCTCCTCTGGCTCAACGATTGGCTCTTGTTTTCGGGGTACGAGCTCATTGTTAAAAGCAGCTACAACATCACGGGCAGGTGGCGGGGAATAATTTGGTAAACCTTCCCTAGTGGGGTCTGGGTTACTTGAAAGCTACCATCATCTGAAGTGTAATTCTGAATCCCCGGGACACCTACTCCATTGGGGGCAACACCTCCCGAAGACCCATGCCCTTGATAATGCGTTTGATATAGTGGGCTCCGCTAATAGTCTTCAAGTGGATATGCGTGGCTTGGTGCAAAAGGAACCGTGCCTGAATGGTCCCTAAACGAAGTGAAATCCAAACCCAAATGAAGTGAAACCCGATCCCCAAATGAAGTGAAACCTGATCTTGCGTGCTTTAAAGGTAGAGAAGATCCCGCCATTCCGCAATATTCTCGCTTATGGATCTCCCTGCTATAGAATGACTCATTAGGTGCTATAAGTATCGTAAGGCAGGCCTCTCTTTGCAACCTCCCTCCTCCTGACTCATAGAGCGCCAAAGGTCGTGAAGGCTTACGGCGAATGACAATTCAACAAGCAGATCATGGAACCCAACACGCTGGATCTCATGATGATCATAAATGTCAGCATAAACAACCAGCCTGCTGACGCCGACAACATAGGCGCGCTCCATTACATGAAATCAAACATGAAATGGCCACCTCCCTCGTCAACCGAAGGCTCGAGCACCAAAGTGTAGAGGAATTTTAACACTAGCTGCGAAAAATCGCTCTCTTCGATAGCAAAGAGGCGGGGCCATTTACCAGTTTTTCTCAAACTCCTCACCTCGGTGTCGAGATGAATGTCTTATAGCTCATCCCACAAAATGAACCTAGAGTCCAAAAATTCTTTGCCCTTTTGGCGGAGATAACGTTCTTGGTGCTCCGGTCAGTCGAAATGGAGCATAACATCGGCAGGGAAGGTGATGAAGGAGGTAGAAGCACCGCCCTTGCTGCAAGAATGACGAGCAAGATGATTTATGAGGTTAGCCATAACTGAGGATGAGAGAATTCGGAGAACGGGAGAAGAAGGATCGAGAGAATGATAGGTGGAGAAATCAGCGGAGGGAGTGAATGCAAAGGAGACGACAATCTGAAGGTTTCACCCACGACCTAGGAGTAAAGGAGGTGTGCGTTAAAATTTACGACCATCAACCTTTATAATTTTCGCGGTCGCATGATCGTGCGACATAGACGTGCGGCATAGACTCGCACGATCATGCGGCATATACTCACACGATCGTGCAACATAGACTCTCACGATTGTGCGCGGTCATTAAATTTCAAAGACTCCGTCAATGCGAAATGCGCGCGCAACGCCCAAGAACACAAATGAAATCAGTGGATAGCGGTAGGATTGCACTATAAACTCAATTGTGTATAAAATGTAGAGAAGCAAGTGCAACAAAATAGGAGGACAACACAAAATATTAAATCACGAAGCACTACCCTACAAACAAGATATATTTAAATTGGATTTTTAAGACAAATATTTGAATATTGCATAAAAGTTGGATGACTATTGAGTTTATTATCCCCAACACGGCTTATGCATGCTCAAATAAAATTCTAGCTGATAGGTGATGCAAAATAAAAATGCACAAACATTTCTCTAAATATTCGTGTTGGTAACGGGTACCGGTACGAAGATGGAGCAGTCATCCCTCTGCCTGAATAGTAATACCTACTCTTTACAGGCAGAGGGAACAAAATATAGACTGAGGGCGCAAAGGAATTCTCTCTTTGTGCACTTCACAGATAACAGCCTGGCTACCAAAACTATATTTTCCTCCTGCAAGGGAAAAGAGTTAGAAATAATAGTAAATTTGCTTTCTTTCTCCTTTTCCTGCAGGGAGTCGATAAAAACATTAGATGATCGAAAATATGAGAAGGATGTGGAGTGGTGGAAGAAGGTGGCTCAGCCTCATCGCTCTCCAAGCTGAGTGATGATGTTATCCATAATATGCTCCTCCTCGGTGATTGGATCCTCGTTCATAACATTGGGGCATGGAGTAATTAACTCCTCCATTGCAGGAATTGCTAAAATGGATAAGGTGCACAAAGAGGGTGTCACAAGTGTGAGGGAAGAATTTCCAACACTAGCGGACTCCTCTACCTGTACCAATTCAGGAACAGATGTGCAATCCTGCAATAGAACAACCTGAGGAGGTGGCATCTCAGAAATTGAGGGAATGCAAGTGGTTGCAGAGGATAAATCAGATAAGATGCCCTCACCAATATTTGAAATGGGAGTCGTGGAGGGCACTGTAAGAGGCAATGATAATTGAGCCAGCATGAATGCATCCAACTCCCAAGAAGGAATTGTGTGGGATTTCACCTCTTCAGGCTCCTCCACAACACGAGTCATCGTAATAAGAGAAGGCTTATAGAAGTTGGGGAAATCCTCACCCAAGGTCTATTTCTGAGGAGGATTATACCGCAGGCAAACTTCAAAAATATGCCCTGCATAAAACACCTAAAATAATTGGCTTCACGGCTAGGGGCTCTGCCAACTAATCGTGTTACACTAAATTATGATTAGACCGTTTCGGTTATGTATTCGATTATGATGTATTTTTCCTATATATAGGGGACCCCTCTATTGAATGGAATCAACTTTGCCCTAATTAACATGGTATCAGAGGGACCGTGCGGCTAAGGATCCTTCGTTCGGCTTCCGACTTCCACTCGATCTTCCCCTCCGCTTCCGACGTCGGGCTCCCGCTCCGCTTCTGTCGGCCTCCCTCTCTCTCCCTCTTTCTCTATTTTTATGGCTCGCTGCCCTTCTGCAACGCCGATCGACGTTCGACATGTTGGCCGATCAATGCTGATGCCTTCTCGGACGGGTCTCCGACGGTCCGATTGACCTCATACTTTAAAAAAAGTTTCGCTTTGCCTTCCTTATCCATTCTCTTAAGTTTTGTGAGATTCCAACGATTGGATGTCTTCTAATCTTCGATCTAGGGTTTCCTTTGTTGCCGTGGATCGTGAATCCTAATCCTCCATTGATGTTTGTTCTCCCTTCTTCTCTTTGACAGGGTGTTCTTCTCTACCCTATTCAAATTTCTTGGCGGTTTGTTTGCACTTTTTTTCCATATCGGAAATTAGTGATTCCGATACTCCCACGACCCCCGCTTGATTTACCCGGGCTGTTCAAGATCACCTCTATTCGCAGCTTACCACAATCCGTCTTGATGACACCAACTATTTGTCTTGGTCCCACTCTATTACCCTTGCCTTGATGAGTCAAAATCTCTTTGGCTACATCAATGGTACCACCATTGCTCCGGCTATGACTTCTACTGCTTGACTTAAATGGGAGTCAAAAAACTCCCTTGTCATGTCATGACTTATCAACTCCATGCAGGAATCGATTGTACAAACTTATCTCTTCCTAGATACTGCTGCAGAAATATGGAAGCACACCGAGTCTACCTATTTCCTCAAGTGGAATGCTGCCCAAATCCTCCAGTTTCGCTGCAAGATCGGGAATCTCCGTCAGGGGGATCGTTCTCCTTCATTCTATTATCAGGAGTTTGCCCAGCTCTATCATGAGTACAATCATTTTGACTCTCGACATGGTGTGCAATGTGGATGCACTCTTGCTGAAGAATCACGAAGATAGAAATCAGGTATTTGAGTTCCTACATGGATTGCACAGAGATTTTGATCAGATTACGGTACAGATCTTGGGGCGTGTTCCTATTCCCTCACTTCCTGAGGTTTACAATATTATTCGACAAGAGTTTGATCGACGATAGTCCTGAGCCACTTCCAACCTTCCAGAGGGATCTGCTTTAGTGGCTCATCAACCCCATTTTGGCACGCTTCTCGTGATCACGCTTCTCGTGATTTCAAGCCTCGTCATACTCAAGATACTTGTTATAGCCTCCTTGACTTTCCTCCTCTTCTAGGTAGATCGACTTCTCGTGGTGGTCGCAGTCTTGGTAAGACTCTAGGCCGATTTTCTCACTCTGCTCATCTGACCGAGACTTTCAATGGCGGTTCTTCTCAGTCGTCCTCCTCTGCTGAAATGCTGCAGACCCTTCGTCGTTTGATGCACGACCTTACTACTGAGCCTGTCGATGCCCCCATGCCATCATCTGCTCTTTCCCACACTGTTACTTCGAGTGCCAACTCCTCTTCTACTGGTCTTACTCAATGGATAATCGATTCCGGTGCCACCGATCACATGACCGGCTGCTTCAAGTTTTGTATCCTATTCCCCTCTTTCAGGTAGGGATAAAGTGAGCATTGTTGACAGGTCCTTCTCTTCTATTACGGGGGAATGCTCCATTCCTTGTTCTTATCTCACTTTATCCTCTGTTCTTCATGTTCCATAGTTCACCCATAGTCTACTTTCTGTTAGTCATTTGACTAATTCTCTTTACTGCTCTGTTATATTTTTTTCCTTCTCATTGTGTCTTTCAGGATCTGAATATGAGACAGGTGATTGACTCTAGTAGCATGAAGGATGACGTGTACGTGTTTGACTCCTCTTCCGATGCTACGCCACCGCAAGCTCTCCACTCTTCGCAGACCTCCACCTTGCTTACCTGACATCGTCGTCTTGACCACCCTTCCGTTGCAATCATGCAACGTTTATTTCCTGTTTTTTCTTCGTGTTTTAAAATTTTTGTCTGTGACATGTGTTGTTGCCAAATATCATCGTACTCCTGTTCATCATGTGTCATTATCCAGTACAACTCATTTTCATATTATTCATTCTGATGTGTGGGGGCCACGCTCCGTTGCCTCTATTTCTTGATGTTTTTGGTTTATTATATTTATTGACTGTTTCTCCCGCACAACTTGGGTTTATCTGATGAAAACTAAAAATGAGGTGATTCCTATCTTCCAAAAATTTCATGTCTATGGTTTCTACTCAGTTTTCTGACCCTATTAAAATCATTTGTAGTGATAATGGTCGGGAGTATGCCAACGCTCCATTGCAGGACTATCTTGCTACTCATGACATTCTGCATCAAACCTCGCGTGTCCACCCTCCATCTCAAAATGGAGTTGCGGAACGCAAGAATCATCACCTATTAGAGGTGGCTAACTGCTACTCGTCACTATAAACCTCCCAAAATACTACTGGGGAGATACTGTTCTCACGACTGCCTATCTCATAAATCGCACGCCCTCTTCAGTATTGGGACATCAAAGCCCTCTTATTGCCTTAGGGGTGACAACGACCTCTCTACCACCAAAAACTTTTGGTTGTGTCTGCTTCTCTCTTATACACTCTCCGGGCAGGTCCACGCTTGACCCTCGGGCCCTTAAATGTGTGTTCATTGACTATTCACCTAACTCAAAAGGGGTATAAATTTTTTAATCCCCCGACTAAAAGGACCTTTGTCACGATGGATATCTCATTTTGTGAATCTGAACCTTATTACTTGACCTCACTTCAGGGGGAGCACAGATATACGGGTGAAGTGAGCTCACCTATTTTACCCTTGCCGATTCCTCCTTCACATTCTTTAACTACCGTTGAGACTCCTAATCAGGGGGAGCCTCCTTATAAAGAAAATGAGTTACATGTGTACACCAGACGGAGTAGAGCTAACACACAAGCTCATCCTTCGCTACCTGCACCAATGCCAGCTCCGTCAACTGATTCTTTTAAACTTCCTATCGCCTCTCAAAAGGTACCAGATCTTGCACCCAATATCCGCTATCTCGTTATGTTTCCTATGAAGCTCTAAATTCTTCCTACAAAGCTTTCGTCTCCTCTTTCGCTTCTGTCTCCATTCCATCCACATGGAAGGAACTCTTGGGCATCAACAATGGAAAGAGGCTATGATTGAGGAAGTGAATGCTTTGGAAAAGAATTGTACCTGAGACCTAACTCATCTTCCACCTGGAAAGAAGGTCGTCGGTTGTAAGTGAGTGTTTGCCGTAAAGCAGAACTCTGAAGGTTTGGTTGAACGATTCAAAGCAATGTTGGTCGCAATGGGGTATACTCAAACTTTGGGTATTGATTATCAAGAAACTTTACCCCCCGTCGCAAAAAATGAACTCCATACGAGTGTTGCTATCATGTGCTGCGTGCAAGGGTTGAAAACTTAACCAATTGGACATGAAGAATGTTTTCCTTCATGGGAATTTAGTTGAAGAGATATATATGTCTATCCCTCTAGGTTTTTCCCCGTCCGGATCTAAAGGGAAAGTGTGCCGGTTAAAAAAGGCACTTCACGGTTTGAAGCAATCTCCGAGGGCTAGGTTTGATCGATTCCACGAAGTCATGATTTCACTTGGATAAAAACAAAGTCATGCTGATCATAATTTGTTTATTAAACGAAGAAAAAATCTAATAACTACTCTCATTGTCTATGTTGATGATATCATCATAACAGGAGATCATATTGAAGAAGTAAAAGCCTTGAAGGTGAATTTGACAAGAGAGTTTGAAGTAAAAGATCTGGGGAAAGTAAAGTATTTCTTTGGAATGAAGGTAGCACGATCTAAACTGGGTATCTTCATCTCCCAGAGGAAATACACTCTTGATTTGCTGGAACAATCTGGTATGAGTGGTTGGATTTGCTGATACACCTATGGAAGTGAATCATAATCTTGGAAGAGAAGATGGTGATCTGTTGAAGACGTGGCTGACTATCAACAACTTGTTGGAAGATTAATCTATCTATCCCACGCTCGTCCCGACATAGCTTATGCTGTTGGAGTCGTAAAGACAAGACATCTGAATGTTGTTCAACGAATCTTGAGATATTTAAAGACTTCACCAGGAAGGGGGATTCTGTTCATTCCCAATACAGACTTGAAGATTGAAGTTTTTACTGATGCTGATTGGTCTAGGTCCGTTGAAAACAGACGATCTACATCAAAGTATTGCTCATTCGTTGATGGGAACTTAGTCACATGGAGAAGTAAAAAACAATCTGCCGTCTCAAAGTCCAACGCTGAAGCGGAGTTTAGATCAATGACACGTGACATATGTGAAGGATTATGGATACGTCCTTTGATGTGTCTCCTGGGTTTGAATGAGTCTAGTCCTATTCAGTTTAGATCAATTAAAACTTGCCTCTTTCGTCCTAGCTACTCAAAATGCCAAACCTATTTATTTATGGTCTCAACGGCCGGTTACACCGATGAGTCAAAAACAAAATTCTGTTAGTACAAAGGAAAAATGACAGAAAATACAATTGAGAAATAATGATAAAATATAACTGACGTATGGTGACTTCACGTGCCCTCGGATGCAACAATGATTGCATCAATTCCCCCGGTTGACAGAACTCGACTCCGACGAGAATTTGCAATAACTGGTGACATAGTTTCTAAAAGGAAGCAACAGTGGTGTATGAATCAGCTGTTTTGCAGTGGTGGTGAAACAAAGTATTTGCAGTGCTGTGTGAAAATGCAGAATTAAACAGTGATAGTAATAATTAAATAACCAAGAGAATTTATCAATTGCTCGGCATTTATTTTATTAAATTATAAAAGTAAATATATTAATAATGATATGTTCAGACGAGTCGGAAATTTTCAAACGGAAGTGACATGTATGCATCGACTCGCTCACAAGTAGGACGCCAGAACACACGTATTCCCAAAATAATTAGAATGTTGAAATGAATTAATATAATTTTTATTTATTAATTAATGAGGCTCTCCCTGGAGATTTTCAAACCAAACATGCTCCGACTCGTGGTTACGTCGAATGATTGCTAGGACGGTTCGTTTTCAATTCACGCACGACTCGAGTGGTTGCACTGCAGAAAAGGGGCTGCACTCTGACTTCCTGCCACCGCCCGCGAGAATTCTTGTTTGCGAAAACAGCTGCATGCAGCTGTGCTGCCGCTCCGCCAAACAGAGCCATAGTGATCAATTGTCGTCGCTGGCACGAAATCAGGTGGTATGTCGAGGCCCTTAACAGGTGGTTCGACGCGCTTCTGGACTTGAAATGGACCATTTCTTTGCAAAAGTTTCTCATATGATCACAAAGTAAAATTCTGCTTCCTTCAAGAAACAAATGCCAGACCTCCCTTTGAAAGGTATAATTCACTTTGATAACGACCGATCATGAATTTGTAAATTTCAAAAGTTGCTTGCAAAATATTAGAAATAAGTTTATACATTTCTACCAAATAATTAATATGAGCTTGCGTATCGTATGAAATACTTTCATGGAACGAGAGATGATGACGGTCAGGTGGGCGGGGCAACGCATAAAAAATCTCGAAAGGAGATATAGTATGAGAGCGGCTTTTAGAATTATTACAAGTAAAATTTGTCTGTGGAGGTACAAAATCTCATTGCTTTAGATTCACCCCAATTAAACGCCTAAGAAAATTTTCCATACTCTTATTAACGATTTTAGTCAGTTCATCGGTTAGAGAGTGATAAACGCTACTAAACTCGAGTTTGGTGTCCATTCGACCCCATAATATATTCAAAAATTTTATTATAAAATGTTTTATACCTTGTTGCAAGTCCACAAATCCGCTTACGCCTAACTTAATATTATAATTTTTAAAATTGGTTATAATTTTGTCTTTCAGAAGTTTCCAAAGAAATCTTTTAAAACGATTATCCTTATTGGGTGTGAAAATTTTAGGAGTTCTTAAAACATGAGTTTTCTTAAATATATTGATAATTTGAAAATAATTTTTTTCAAACATTTATATTTAGAGGATGATGTAGTGATATGAAATGATGTTCTGTAAATACGAAATCAATATATGATGGTGACACTAGTGCTATGGGTGGGTGATCATCAAACATAATGTCAATAGGCTCAAGTGTTGGGGGTTGTAATGGGCTAGGAGACTTAGGACATACGTAGTTCGAGTCTGTCACCTAAGGTGTGGGGCTCATCATTAGCCAACTCCTTTGGAAGAATTGAAATCGAAATCGTGTCATCCAAGGTGAGTGTCTCATTGCTATTACGTTCTTCTTCGTAGAGCAAGGGCTTGGGATGAAACTCAGTGAAAACAGTTGGCGAGTCAGTGTGAACAAGTGGAGACACCTCTTCAGTCGGGATGGGGGGATGAGGAAGATGAAATTCCTCTTCTCGGAGTTGGGGCTCATGATGGAACTCGTCGACTAAATGGGGTGCCATGGTGGAGACTTGTGGGGATAAAGTGCTCGTGGGGGAAACGACGAGTCTAAAGAGGGGACTATCAATTTTTTGAAGCTCGTGTTCCACTGGTTGATCCATAGTTGGGAAGTAATCAGGGAAAACATATTACTTGCGCATTGACGTTTCAAGGTTGTGCACATCGGTGAACAACACATTCAAATTTTGTTTTAATTCGGCAGTGACGAACTCGACATTTTTCATTAGGGTTTTCATGTGCTTTTTAAGATTCTCCATCTTAATTATTTTTTTAAAGAAAAGCTTAATTATATAAATTTTAAAATGAGGGAATTTTTTTTTTGATTTTTATAAAATAAAGTTATAAATATTTTAAAATAGATTTGTTTTAAAAAATTTTGAAATTCGGATCGCGTGTTTCGCGATAAGAGCGAATCACAGAGCTCTGATACCAAACTGACCTTAACTCAAATTAAGGTTTGAAAATATAATAATTTTTGTTGTGAAATAAACTAGATTTTTAAAATAATTTGACTTTTAAATTTTTTGTTTTGAAAAGAGAGGGCCGAACGGCTAAAATCGAAACTTTGCACGCGAAATTGCTCTTAATGTCCGAACATCGACGTGGCCGATAATTATTATTTGAAAAGAAATTATTAAGCGTTTTTTGAGACGAATCGTGGTGAGTTTCGCACATCCACCAACAAATATCACAAGCAATAATTTATGGTTAAACGACAAAATAAATAGTGAGAACGTCAGAGGCAAGCTTAATTAATTTTCTGAGTTGCATAAAATTATCCCAATAAATGAAGCAGGAGAGTTATGCGGAATTACCCCCCATATATGCGGAACTACAACAAGGTTGATCACTCCAAATCTGAAGTACGCCTCATGGGATCTGAGGTAATTAATAGGACGGGACCACTTGGGCAACCGGCTCTGGAACAATGGAACGGTACCGACCCGACAAGCAATCGATGGAGACAGGGGCGTTGCACCGCCACTCGAAGGAGTAACGGGAGGCCTCTCCGACGCCGGAATAAAGCGGCGAAGTCAACGACATAGCAAAGGGGGTGGGGCTTCCTCGACAGGTGGCGCAGCGCTAGCTACTCCAACGAAGTTGCGCCTGGTGACGCTACAGAAGCCGGATAAGGGCTCCCACTGAGTGATCATCGGGACTTGCTGTTGACTCTCGTTGTTGGCCCGGACGATAGAGCAGGAAGGGCCGGGAGGGATGCTGTTGCCGGGATAACAAAGGAGCGACTAATATAGTCGTTCTCTGTCAATTTCCCGCCTCCCCTTTTTCTGTTCCGTGGGGGCCTTTTAAGAAGAAATCAAATATTTCTCCCTTTAAATCATTCCTAAAACTGATTGTCATATTTCCAAACTTCCTAACTATTCTGAGTTGCATAAAATTATCCCAATAAATGAAGCAGGAGAGTTATGCGGAATTACCCCCCATATATGCGGAACTACAACAAGGTTGATCACTCCAAATCTGAAGTACACCTCATGAGATCTGAGGT
This sequence comes from Platanthera guangdongensis, assembly GCA_039583875.1. NCBI lineage: Eukaryota > Viridiplantae > Streptophyta > Magnoliopsida > Asparagales > Orchidaceae > Platanthera > Platanthera guangdongensis. The sequence goes on from CM077158.1 coordinate 241,638,248, forward strand.
AATTAATAGGACGGGACCACTTGGGCAGCCGGCTCTGGAACAATGGAACGGTGCCGACCCGACAAGCAATCGATGGAGACAGGGGCGTTGCACTGCCACTCGAAGGAGTAACAGGAGGCCTCTCCGACGCCGGAATAAAGCGGCGAAGTCAACGACATAGCAAAGGGGGTGGGGCTTCCTCGACAGGTGGCGCAGCGCTAGCTACTCCAACGAAGTTGCGCCTGGTGACGCTACAGAAGCCGGATAAGGGCTCCCACTGAGTGATCGTCGGGACTTGCTGTTGACTCTCGTTGTTGGCCCGGACGATAGAGCAGGAAGGGCCGGGAGGGATGCTGTTGCCGGGATAACAAAGGAGCGACTAATATAGTCGTTCTCTGTCATTTTCCCGTCCCCCCTTTTTCTGTTCCGTGGGGGCCTTTTAAGAAGAAATCAAATATTTCTCCCTTTTAATCATTCCCAAAACTGATTGTCATATTTCCAAACTTTCTAACTATTCTGATTTCACAATCTCCATTTAAATCTTTCCTTTTTTAATGATTCTCAAAACTATTTCCTAAATTTAACCTCCATTAAAGTTTCCTCATGTGAAATATTTTATATCTCTCAATTTTATTTTATGCTGTCATAATTAATTGAAATTTGCCTCTTTCGTCCTAGCTACTCAAAATGCGAAACTTATTTATTTATGGTCTCAACGGCCGGTCACACTGATGAGTCGAAAACAAAATTCTGTTAGTACATAGGAAAAAATGACAGAAAATACAATTGGAAAATAATGATAAAATATTACTGGCACGTGATGACTTCACGCGCCCTCGGATGTGACGATGATTGCATCATATAATCAACATCGCCAACAACCTCGTCCAGCATGACCACACCAAGCATATCGAGGTGGACAGACATTTCAGTAAGGAGAAAATCGAGAAGAATATTATTTGCATACCTTTTGTTCCTTTAGAGGGACAATTAGCTGATATCCTAACTAAGAGTCTTGGGGGAAATATTTTTGTGCTTGTATTGACAAGTTGGGTATGAAAAAAATAACATGCCCAACTTGAGGGGGAGTGTTAGACCGTTTCCGTTATGTATTCAATTATGATGTATTTTCCCTATATATAGGAGACCCCTCTATTGAATATAATCAACTTTGCCCTAATTAACCATTATCAACATGATTAATAGAGACATGCATAGTAAAATCCATAAAAATGGGAGGATTATTAGTGCAGAAGATAGAATTAGAGTGAACTGAAGAAATATCCTCCGGCTTTGACTCCAAGGGAAGTGAGGATGTTACTAGGGAAGGTGGCTCTGCCATGTAATCGTGCTGATCAACGGGTATGCAAATAGACATTACCGTTGCGCTCCCACGAAAACATGGGGGCATGACATTTATGTCATTGGTGACCAAAGGAGCAGTGTAAAGTGTGGAGGGGGGAATGATTGTGACACATGACTCGTCCTCCACCTCTAGACTGAGCTTAAAACTCACTGCAATCCTTCAAGGCGAGATCAGTGCTCTGACAAAACAACATCACCGAGTAGTAGTCTTAGGCTTTGAAGAAGGAAAATCAAAGGGTCAAGGCAATGCCAGTTGTTTAGGAGTGCAAGTATACTAATTAGGCGCCGTACGAAGAACCATACAGAGTAGTTTCTCCATAGGGTAAGCCATATGAATTATACCCACAATTTCATAAATAACAATCTTCACTACAATGATTCTATGATCCACACCATCTGCACTGTTGATAGACATACATAATGGTGCAGATATGGATTTAGGAAAATTTAAATTTTTGACTTACTATGCATGAATATAGAAGCGGAGTAGTGTAGACTTGCATTATGAAAAATAATGGAGACGTTGGAAGAAGGGAAAAATTGCAAGATAATAAATTAATAAAAAACCCCACTATATAAATCTTCAAGTAAAAAAATCACACATGCGCCGTGCTCCCCGACCAAGGCGCCAAAAATTTGACCGCTTCTATGACCACCACTCCCACGAGGAGAGGGTGTCTTCAGTGTATCGGTCAAAGTAATAAATGAAATAGGAGTTACCCCCGAGTATCAAATCTTTCGAGGAACACGAGCGTGGCGAATTCTACGACTTGAATATTTAACTACTGGAGTTGTGCCGATCGTTGCGTTGAAACTTGTTTTTCTACATTACAAACTTGAAAACAAAGCTAAATTATGAGAGCTTGAAGGTCACCTTCACCTCTTCAAAAGAGAACATTCACAAACATTCAAGGGTCGCCTTCACCTCCTCAAAAGAACTCAATCGCAATGAACACAACTAAAACAAGCTTTCAAACTATGAATACAAGAGCAATTATGATAACATTGAAAATCAAAGTAGAGACATGATTGCAAATTGTATCCAAACAACTATCCATCATCAAATACATAGAAGAAAATCCAAACACATGAAACCTAAATGAGCGGAAGATTAAGATAAAGATACAATCGTAACCCAAGTCTCTTCCTCGAATATGGGGGATTTTACAAATCCCCTGCATAGTCCTTGGCTATCGTCTGGGGTCAATAGTAGGCTTTCTCCTGCAACGTTACCCGTGTGTGGCCCCAATGCAAACCCCACACGAATTCTGTATCTAAGCTACTTTGAAGTGATTTACCCAGGATGAAGTAGGGAGAGTGAATACAAAATAAAACACATAATAAAATCTTAACACATACCTTGGTTTATATAAAAAAATTCTTCATTTGATCAACTAGCTCTTTCTTTTGCGCACCCAGGTTCGCTTTAACAACCTAAACAAAAAGACGACGGACTTAGACATAAAAATATGTCTAAGCGAGGAACATGCCTCTTTAACTGCTATACATGCAACCAAAAGAGTATCCATGGCAATATGCACAAATGTTAAGTTTCACATTTCAATATAAATGTACAATAATAGAATGACATTTCACTTTATTCTCCCGTTTATTTGATGTTCAATTCTCAAATTAATCTTATTCAATGTTGGGTTCACTCAATCTTTCTTTTCATTCAAAATCAATTATTCTAAACATATTGTTCAAGCGTTAATTTAATTACATATCTTAGGAAATGTTAATGCATTATGCAACTTGAATGGGCCCCACTCCTTTCGGAGTAATTAACCGTAGGTAACACCCCCATACGTGGGTAATCCATAGCAGGTATCTACCTATATCATAGGATTGAATCTTTAACATTTCCCAATGCAAATTTTAAGCATCTTTTATCTTTTCCTATTTCGTTACTGTCTATCAGATTTCGTTGTAACCAAGCCCTTATTCAATTTTCATATCAGTATTTTCATGAAATTCTCACATCATCATATTCTTAAATTTCAATATTCCAAATCTGATTCCTTTTACCGTTATTCAACATTTTTAGTGATCTTCTCTCTTTTTATTTTCTTTCAATTCATGTCAATGCACAAACATGAAATGCATTTTTGTGAGTATACAATTTATATTTTGAAATTATTTTAAAGGTATGCATAATTAAAGCGATAGGTACTCACCTTGGTTTTCTCTTTTCCCTTCCATTGCTTGGAATTATCAGCATGACACGTCTTCCACGTAAATATCTGTAATTTTGAAATATCTTTTAATTGAGTTACGTTGCTTAAATAGGTAAAATCGAACTAACTCCATAACTCATACCTCCACTACTGATACACAATAAAATTGAGTTACTGGTTACTACCAAAATAACCTTCAAATGGTAAGAAAGAGGGCAACCACTAATAATTCTCAAAAGCCCACAAAAGCTATCAACGATAGCTCAAAAAGTAGCCAACAGTAACGCAATTTCACGGCAACAAGGTAGCTACCAAAAGTCTCCAAACTATCATCTCAATTGATCACTACAATACTAACAAACCCTAAACTGATCACAATTAAACAACCCTAAATTGATCATAACATATGACCATCGCCAATAAATCCCCCAAAATCTTATGCAAAACTAAGCAAAACCAATTAATAGTAAACTGAGTCAAAATCCTCATGAAAATACAATTAACCGATATATCATGAAGGAAATAATTGAAGAAGCTTACAACGAGGGAGATGAAGGAAGTACTGAATTGGCAGAGAAGTTGATGACTTCACAAAAATCGCGGCAGGCATGCAAAACCAGCGACAAAGAAACCCTAAATCGTCGATGCCTGCAGGAAGGAACTTGTCAGTCTCTGGCGGCAAGGAGGAGGAAGCAGCAACAACTCCAAAACCGGCGGCAACAAACCCTAAATCAGTGGCACAGAGCGACAACACAGGGACGACGGCTCAAATCAACGACACAACACAAAAAAAGAGAGGGAGGGAGAGAGAGCTTGTAGGAGAAAGCAGTAGAGCACGAGCAGAAGATCCACGACACAGGAGCAGTAGTACAAAGCAGCGACACGAGAACAACGACACTAAGCAGCGGCGCAAAGCAGCGGCACAAAGCAGCGACACAAAGCAGCGGCAATAGAGCAGCGACAGCAGAACAACAGCTACTAAGAAGAAGAGAGGCAGAAGAAACGAAGAGCAGCAACAACCAGGAAGGAGAAGCAGAGCACGAGAAGAAACCGAGAGCAACGACAGAGAAATATCGCAGAAAACGGGAAGTGCGGGAATGAGAAGGGCTCGGCTCGGTTTTAATCGCAACAGTAAGCGGCCAGCGACACAAATCAACCAACATATAAAGCTAGGTGTCACTTAATGAAGCCCAAAACTGACCACCGGCCCACATCAAGCTAGGCCAAGTGATGTATGGTAGGCTACGTGGTGCGCAAAACCTAGGACTATAGGTGGGAATGCGAGTGTGACACGTTAATCAGACTCTAAATGCAATGCGGTCGTCAGTGATGACGACAAATAATTATGAGCAATGATAACTTATATTTAACATCACACAAATATTTAGAATTGAAAAACAACTAATTTATTTGACAATTTTATAATGGCTTTCCTCCGCTCAGGGGGCCAAAGCAAAGCGTGCGGCGAATAGCTCCACGCGCATTATTGGCGTACCGAAACAATTTCTACTAGCCAGAATCACAGCACACACAATTATTCACCAATGAAAATGTCAAATCAAATAAGCCAATGCCACAGAATAAACTCACAAAGTAGTGGGCTGAACCGAGGCACTGGAGAATTAGGATCCGGGTGTGTTGATCGGCGATCGGAGGTGGAACCGGCGACGTGACAACGATGACAGTGGCTGTCCTTGGTGGTAAATGGTGAGATCGGTCAAAAGAATGGAGGATCCGACCACGTATGAGTAGATCCGGGCCGGGGAAGGGTAGATCCGATGTGTAGGGGCGGATCCAGGTTAAAATGGTAATATGAGTGGAGGGAAACGACGGATCGGGGTTGGAATTCTCAGATCTGGAATGATCTTGAGAATCAGGGGTGTGGGGAAGTGGATCCACGAAGGGGATGATGAAGGAGGGGTCAGCCGGGCTTAGGGTGGCTGAATGGTGGCCGGGTTTTGAGGACCAACCGGCGGTCTGGCTAGAGGAGGGAGGAAGGGGCGGTGGCTGGCGGAATGGGAGGGGAGGCGCTGAAGGGGAGGAGGCCGACGGTGGACTGGGGGCTGCACAGCGGGCCGACGGCTTGGCGATTTGCAGGAAACAGCCGGCCGACTGTTTTAGGGTGCAGTTTGGGGGGGGGGGCTGCAATGATGGGAGCGGAGGTTTGAAGAGTGGAAAGGGAAGGCAAGGGTAGGAGGTACCTTGGGGGGGGAACGAGCACCTAGTAGTCGTCACTTAGGGTTACACGACGTCGGCACCGAAAACTTATCGCTAGAATCCGGAAATGAGGTTCTCCAAATTCTGCAATGACTGAATTCAGCACCTACAACACTTATTTATAAGAAGAGAACAAATTAGGGCTTCACCATCAACGACTATGATTGACCGGTGAGGTCGGCCATTAAATACATGAAAATAAACTAAAAAAATAGACTAATATATGTTTTTGACTCGCGGCGACGTTTCGGATGCAACCGCGGAGTCGGATCAGCGATCCGATCAAACCTTCCCGCGTGAATAAATGAACGTGGGCCCCGCCTTGCGGCGAAACCCTCCAGGTGCACGATTTGATGGATCCCCATCAACTCCCCCCGACTGAAATGCCTTCATCTCCGATCAATGGAGATGATCGTACTGAAGTCGAAGTCCAGATGCGAGTTGATCAAGCTCTGCCGGTAATATCCAAGTGTCGTCTGCGTCGGGGCGGCCCTGCCAATGTACCAAGTAGCGACATCGCGACCCGTCCGTGGTGGGAACAAAGTGATGGGATCTGACCTCTGTGATGCACTCATCTCTCATCTCTCGAAAGGTGGATCCCGGTTCGATCGGTGGTGCCGGTGGTGAAACCAGAGAAGACGAATCCTTAGGTGGGTGGGTGGTAGTACGAGTTGGACTGTGGTGGCCATCAGACGTAGGTGGAGTACGAGAGTGGTACGACAACGAAAGCGGGGGTGGTGACGGCTGGACATCTCCACTGCTCGGGTCCACGTACTTGTAAGGCTCATAGTACGGCGTCAGATCCTCAACATTAAACATCAGATGAATTCCCATACTAGCCGGGATATCGAGTCGGTAGACATTTGTCCCAATACGACTAATAATAGACTACAGACCCATTCTCCTGGCGCTTAACTTTTTAGCAGGCCCCGAGGGGAGTCTCTCTGGGCGGACTCGGACCATTACTTTCTCGCCTTCATTAAATAATTGTTCTCGCCTTTGTTTATCCGCATGAGTTTTATAACTTTCATTGCTCATTATTATTCGCCGGCGAACCGACTCATGCAACTCATTCAAATGCTGTGCAAATGACTCAGCAGACTCACTAGGACGCGACTCTAAAGTACTCGGGACGAGGTCGATGGGCTTCCTAGGGTCGTATCCTGATACTACATAAAATGGACTCAATCCGGTGGACCTATTGACTGAGCGGGCGAATTCTGCAATCAGAAGGTTTAAGTCCCAGCTACCCACATGCTCTCCTACTAGATACCGCAAAGATTTCCTAAGCTCCTGTTTACTACTTCGGTCTGCCCGTCCGTTTGGGGATGATATGCCGAGGAGAACCTAAGAATGTTATCAGTCTTATGTCACAGGGTCTTCCAGAAGTAACTCATAAACCTCACACCGCGGTCTGACACGATCGACTTGGGTAGACCATGCAAACGAAAAACATCCCTCATGAAGATAGGTGCAACTTGAGTCGCATCTGCCGTCTTACGACAATCGATAAAGTGTGCCATATTCGAAAAACGATCAACCACCACGAAGATTGAGTCGTGTTTTCGTAGAGTGCGGGGAAGTCCGAGAACATAATGCATGCTAATGTCCTCCCAAGAGCGGTGGGGGACAGATAAAGGCGTGTACAAAGAACCGTGTTCTGTTTGGTACCCTTTGCTGTTTGGCAGATACGACAGTGGCGGACAACGCGAGCCACATCCTTCTTAAGGCTGGGCTAATAAAGACGGTCCTCAACAATGACTATGGACTTATCTCGCCCAAAGTGCCCTGCGGCTCCGCCCGCGTGCAATTCCCAAATCAAATAATCACGGTATGATGTCTGGGGAATGCACAGGTGGGAGCCCTGGTATAGATATCCCTCAAAGATCTGATATCCCTCAACAGGTCTGGTGGGTCTCGGGACAAGGCAGTATAAATCTCGCCAAAGTCTGGGTATGTCGGATAATCCAGAATCAATCTCTCAAGCCCATCTACGCTAGCGGTCATCATCTGCAACAGGGAAACGCGGCGACTCAACGCATCAGCCAGTTTGTTCTCAACACCAGCTCGGTGCTTGAGAACATAATGAAAGTCCTGCAGATACTTGACCCATTTGGCATGCCGGTGTCTCAGCTTGCGCTGCGAATCGAGATAACGTACGGTCTGGTGGTCAGAATACAACACAAACTCCCGGGGAAGGAGATAGTGTCTCCAGTAGCGTAGGGACTGGACAATAACATAAAATTTTCGATCATAGTTCGAGTATTTCTGCTTGACCTCGTTCAACATCTCACTAAAGTAAGAAACTGGGTGCCCCTCCTGGCTCATAATGCCACCAATACCTACAACAGACGCATCACACGCGACCTCAATAGCACGGCTAAAGTCCGACAATCTCAGAACAGGCGCCATCGTCAGTCTCTTAATCTCCTCGAAGGCTCTAGTGGCTGCAGGGGTCCAGTGGAATTCTCCCTTCTTGAGACAGCTCGTGAAGGGGGCCATGCTCGTACTAAACCCCTGGACAAACCTCCTATAGAATGTGGCAAGTCCGTGAAAACTGCGAGCCTCGTGGATGTTCGCTGGCACGGGACAGTCACGAATGGATTTGACCTTCTCAGGGTCAACAGATACTCCAGTCGAGGATATAATAAATCCTAGGAAGTGAACAGACTCAGAGAGGAATGAACACTTCTTCAGATTGACATACAGTTTCTCTTGACGGAGGGTGCCAAAGAGGAGCCTCAAGTGATCAAGGTGGGCAACCTGAGTCTGGCTATAAATCAGTATGTCATCAAAATACACGACCAGAAACTTGGCCTTGTAGGGCTGCAACACCTGTGTTCTAACTCTCATGAACGTGCTCGGGGCGTTAGATAGCCCAAATGGCATGACCAGCCACTCATAAAGACCGTCTTTGGTTTTGAATGCAGTCTTCCACTCATCGCCCTCACGAACTCGTATCTGATGGTACCCACTACGGAGATCGATCTTGGAGAAGATCTCGGCACCAGACATAGTATCCAGCAGATCGTCGAGTCAAGGGATCGGAAGCGATACTTGATCGTGATCTTGTTAATGACGCGACTATCGATGCACATACACCAACTACCGGCCTTCTTAGGGGTCAGAAGGGCGGGAACCGCACATGGACTCATACTCTCACGAACGAACTGCTTCCGAAGAAACTCGTCAACTTGCATCTTGAGCTCAGCGTGCTCATCCGGATGCGTACGATAATGGGGCAAGTTCGGGAGGGAAGCCCCCAGGATCAGGTCAATAGCATGTTGAATGTCCCGTGGAGGGGGCAGCTCATCGGGGAGCTCGTCAGCCATAATGTCCGCAAACTCATCTAAAAGGGGACGCACCGCGAGTTGGTGCTCAACTGGGGGTATCCTCAGAAGCCTGGGTGGCAGCCACAACGTAGATGATATTCGATTCAGCACTATCTCGCAGAAACTTGCTTCACCTCAAAATATGCAAGGGCCTCGAGGCACTCGTACTAACAGATGGCTCGACCACACCCTTGGATCTATCCCGGGGCTGGGTGGGCGTCAACATGATCTTTCACCCCTTGTCGTAAAAGACACACACGTTCGAGCGGTCGAAACACGTGACGTCACGATCAAACAGCCAGAGGCTGCAGCTAGAGGCTGCCAAGAAGCACCTGAGCGACGTCCATGGGAATGACATCACAACAGGCCTTGTCCTGAAATGAGGCAATGGTGATCGGGACGAGGCAGCGCTGGGTGACCTGAATCGTCGTCTTATCTACCCAGACGACATGATGTGGGTGGGGGTGAGGCTCTGCCTTCACCTGCATACGGTCAAGCCCCTTTTGGGCCACGATGTTCACGCAACTCCCACTGTCGATAGCCAACTTGCAGGGACCGCCTGCACTAGGAAAGTATGTGTAAAAGATGGTGGTGCGTCACCAATCCTCATCTTCACGAGGGGTGTGTAGGAGGCGTCTAATCACTCCCACCTCTAAAGATCTCTCGGCGTCACTCTCCCAACCTTTTTCGACAGTGGCCTTAACTTCTTCCGTACCCTCCTCATCTTTCTCCAAATCCTGCTCCTCACCCTCAACTAGCAGGTTCCGCCCGGGGCACTGTGCCGCCACGTGTCCCCTGCCAGAACATCGATAGCACAAAACACCCCCAGATCGCTGGCCATCAGTGGCTATGGCTTTACCCTTCGCATCCGCGAGAATACGTGAGGGTGCAGCCGTGGTGGTCTGGGGCGGAGCGGGTTTCATAAAAGTCGAGGACTCAGTCCGAGAAGTGAATTGCCCCGTGTTAGAAGATCTGAGGTACTGCTCGTACTCGAGAGCGAGCTGAAATATCAGATCAACCGTCTTTAAATGATGTGGAATCAACTCTCTCTGAATCTCAGGACGAAGGCCCGCCTTGAAACGAGAGGCAGTGGCGATAAGCTTCTCCGAGACGTCACTCCTAACGACTAGCTCGTCGAAGCGAGCCATACACTCAGCGACAGTAAGTGACCCCTGCCGTAAGTTCTGTAACTGCTCAAATAACTGGTCTCGGTAGGAAGCGGGGAGGTACTTCTCGCTCAACCTTTGCTTCATCTCATCCCACTTGGTGATGGGGTAATAACCATGTCGTTCCAAGGCTCTCTCTACGCTAATCCAGAATACTTTAGCCTGCCCGACCAACTTCATTTTTGCGAAGCGAATGCAACGCTCGTCGCTCATCTCATACCGCTCGAAATATTGGTGCATGTCCAAGAGCCCGTCACTGAAGGCTTTCGGATCTAGGCGACCATCAAACGAAGGGGCGTCGAGTCGAATACGACGAGCGATGTCGTGGTGGTGGCCTCCCCTCGGTGGGTCAGGATAATCCTCGAGGTACTCGTCATGAGCGTAGTCGTATCGAGCGGGTGGGGGACCACGCTCTCTCCGACCCGGGGGATAGTATTCATCGTGGTGATGATCACGACGACCGTGTGGGGGCACACGATCTCTAGGGTCAGGCTGAGACTGACGTGACATACGGTACTCATCACGCTGATGGGGAAGCCTATCCCGCGTCGGAGCTTGCCTATGCTCCATCACAAAGTCAGGATTTCGCCTTACCGGCGGAATTGGGGCTCGATGAGAATATCATGACGATGACGATCTGCTGGAGGATGACCATCTCTCGGACGCTGGTCATGACGTGGTGGAGCATCAGGGTCGTCCTCAAGTGACTCATCACACCGTGTTGGAGTGTCCCTAACATTCTCTAAGTGGTCTAAACGAAGATTCACCTCGGCAAGATCATGACACACATCGTTGAACTGGGAACCTAAAGCGTCAAAACGGTCTACGATAAGGCGCTGAAACTCAGCAGTGGTTTAACTAATGAAAGAAGATGGAACCAGATGCTTCTTTAAAAGAAAGCGCTTTGCCTTAAAACGATGCCCGAATTCGAGCTCGTCGTTCGTTCGTCGGTGACTTGCGGCTCTACCATGCTTCCTCTAAAGATCCTACCACTATGGAGCATGCAAATGACCTAACCTCCCTCTGATACCAAAATGATGTAGGGTAGGCTACGTGATGCGCAAAACCTAGGACTCTAGGTGGGAATGCGAGTGATGACGACAAATAATTATGAGCAATGATAACTTATATTTAACGCCACACAAATATTTAGAATTGGAAAACAACTAATTAATTTGGCAATTTTATGTTGTCTTTCCTCCCCTCGGAGGGACAAAGCAAAGCGTGCGGCGAATAGCTCCACCTGCAAATTATGAGAGTACCAAAACATTTTCTACTAGCCAGAATCACAACACACACAATTATTCACCAATGAAAATGTCAAATCAAATAAGCCAATACCACAGAATAAACTCACAAAGTAGCGGGCTGAACCGATGCACTGAAGAATTAGGATCTGGGTGTGTAGTTCGGCGATCGGAGGTGGAACCGACGGCGTGACAACGATGGCGGTGGCTGTCCTTGGCGGTAAATGGTGAGATCAGACAAGAGAATGGAGGATCCGTCCACGTATAAGTAGATCCGGGCCGGGGAAGGGTAGACCGATGTGTCGGTGCGGATCTGGGCTAAAAATGGTAATATGAGTGGAGGTAAACGACGGATCGGGGCTGGAATTCTCAGATCTGGAATGATCTTGAGAATCGGGGGTGTGTGGAAGTGGATCCACGTAGGGGATGATGAAGGAGGTGTCGACCGGGCTTAGGGTGGCTGAATGGTGGTCGGGTTTTGAGGAGGATCAGCCGGCGGTCTGGCTGGAGGAGGGAGGAAGGTGCGGTGGCTGGCGGAATGGGGGGGGGGGAGGCGCTGAAGGGGAGGAGGCCGGCGGTGGACTGGGGGTTGCACAGTGGGCCGATGGCTTGGCGGTTTGCAGGAAACAACCAACCGTCTGTTTTTGGGTGCAGTTGGGGGGGGGGGGGGCTGCGACGCTGGGAATGAAGGTTTGAGGAGTGAAAAAGGAAGGCAAGGGTAGGGGGTACCTTGGGGGGAAGACCGAGCACCTAGGAGTCGCCACCTAGGGTTCCACGATGTCGGCACCGGGGACGTATCGCTGGAATCCGGGAATGAAGTTCTCCAAATTCTGCAATGACTGAATTCAGCCCCTACAACACTTATTTATAAGAAGAGAACAAATTAGGGCTTCACCATCAACGACTATGATTGACCGGTGGGGTCGGCCACTAAATACATGAAAATAGACCAAAAAAAGACTAATATATGTTTTTGACTCGCGACGACGTGTCGGACGCAACCGCGGAGTCGGATCGACGATTTGATCAAGCCTTCCTGCGCGAATAAATGAATGTGGTCCCCGTCTTGCGGCGAACCCCTCTAGGTGCACGATCTGATGGATCGCCATCACCAAGTGTCAACACTATATCAGCCCACATAATACCACTAACTAAATATTGTTACCAAATAAAATGAGCTATCATACAAACTTGGCTATTGGCACCCCAATTGCTTTTATTTTCTTACTTTGGCACACCAATATAATGTTTAATGTTTATCGTTAATAAATACGCACCAAATTTCATAAATACAATCGTACTTCTTGCTACACACCACATGTTCGCAAATAATTTGTCGCTGATTTGATTTCTCTTTATCCTGAAGTTTGGGTCGTTACAACTCGCCTCTCGGTTGACTCCTACGTCCACGTCACGATCTCGATCTTCCTTGTAGTGCGAATTCAAATGACGGAGAATCCTCTTCTTTTAGCTCTAGGATGATGGAAGAAGGCCTTGGGGATGACCACCACTTGGAAATACAAAACTAGGAGGAATTGGGAGCTAAATCCCGGAGGATGCAAAAACCTTTGTCAAAAAGAATATTTATAGGTCCTTATGAAAATTGGTCGTGCACGATTGGGCACACGATCACACGAAGAAATAGAAAATGAGTGCGAAAACGAGCAGCCCTAGCAGCCGCAATAACTGGTAAATGACCTATAAATAATTTGTTTTTTTTTTCATTTTGTTATTCCTGCAAAAGCCATATTTTCCTTCCTTTTCTAGTTACTGCTTGTGCATATGCCACTGATTAGATGAGAACTTTTTATAGTTGGTATTGATTATTAGTGTATTTCTTCTGAAACTTTAGCAATATGTATTTGTTCTTTGTTGACAGGCTCAGCCAAGAAGATCACGTAATCAGTCAATGTTTATTCAGCCCAGCTCATGTTCAATTGCATTTCGGTCTGATGCTGCTATATTGCTGTTAAGAAAAGCATTCAAAGATATGCCTCTTGGAATTGTTTGCCGTACAGTATGTCTGTCTTCCACGGTTGTAATGCCCTGATTCCTTGAGTTAATTACATTTTCTATTAAATTTTTTTTTTCAATTTCCTCTAGGCTGCAAGGGCTTTACAAAAAATTATGGACCCGATCATACCTCTAGAACAGCCTACACCCATTGGCTCAGCATTATCTTCCATCTCGGATGAAATAGATCCAGCTGAAATGCCAATTCGTGCTCATATTACTGATTATTCAACCTTGTTTGGAGACGAATTTAAAGTACCTAATGAGAATTGGGATGTTGATCTTGTGAATGTGCTGGATATTGCTTCACTTGAAGAAGGAATTCTCCATGTGCTTTATGCTTGCGCATTACATGTAAGTACTGATATGAAGTTGAGTGTTACTAAAATGAAAAGGTTTTATACTGTACTCCCATTATATGATGAGTTTATATATTTTTAGCACCATTTTAGCACCTAAAAACATCTTTTATAACCATCTTTACTTAACTAAAACTCAAATTTGACTGTTGGTCTGTGATATTTGCTTATATTTGGACCTATTACCTTTTTTTAACTTCTAATTCCCTCATTTGACATGGTTCTCTAATAATAGCACAGCCTGCACTCTGCTGCAAGCTGGCTGGCAGTAATTTAGAGTTTTGGTCGGTATTGCCACTCATACAGGCATTGCTCCCAGGTTTTGAATCTCTTTATATTTTGTATTAATATGAGCTCTTTTAAAAGCAGCATAATTCTAACTTCATTTTATCTTTGCAGCCTTACGTCCACCGGTTAATAGTCTAGATCGAGTGGACGAGTCCTTTGGGCAGTGGAAGCATCCTTCTATTGAGCAAGCTCTTTCACAGGCTTGACCCTTAATCTTGTATTTTGCTCATATTACCCATCTGTAAGCTGCAAATTTGTAAAACTCATCTAATTGTTATGTCAGATAGTGATAATGTCCTCTTCATCAACTTTCCGCCCTTTCCTTCATGCTTGTGCGGGATATTTGTTATCCTACCGCTCATCACATGTTCGTTACTTTCTCATTATGTTATTTTCTGCTCGTCTTACAATAATGTTTTGTAATATTTTTAGGTATCAGGTGTTAGGAACAATTATTTAGGTTGAACAAAGATATATGCTTGCCACTGATAAATTTGTATACTTTAAATTTACTTTTTCTATTTTTTCAATGATCCCAACAGGCAAAGGCAGCTTGTGTACTTATTGATCTATGTAATGGCTTGTTTTCACCATGGATATCAACCATTACAGCAAAGGTATCCTATTCCCACTCCTCTATTGCGGCTGCCATCTTCAACCTCTCATAGGTAGTAAACCATTTTGGTTGTCATTAATTGTTGATTTTTTTATTAGGTGGATTTGGCAATTGAACTTATCGCGGACCTCTTGGGTATAATACAGGTGTTTTTCATTTAACTTGATTTTTTTTCTTGCCTGTATAATATAATTTTTATTTTTCAATATTTTTGGTTCCCCTTTTTATACATGTACTCTCAGTAAACCCACCATAATATACACTCAGTATTCCAAAAAATGTCCCGTACACGTTCCTGGTACTTTTATGTGTACTGGTACGGCTCGGCATGCCCCGATACGGCAAAATACGTACCCGGTACTTTTACTGTTTTTTGGCACGGCCCGGTACTTTCCGGTTCAGCCCAATACAACCCGGTTCACTGCCCGGTCCAAAAAAATAGCGCTTATTCACGGAGCCTCCTTCTCGCTAGGATAAATTATCGATCGAAATTGAAATTTCAAGAGCCGCGAGAACCGAGAGCTGTGCCGAGCATCCTCGTCGTCGGCCAGCGACCGGGAGCAGACACCGAAATCCTCCTCCTTCGACGCCTCCTTCTTGCCTCACGACAGTCGACTCTTCCTTATTCTCGCCTCACACTCGTCGGTGGTCATTTCTCGTATCAATACCAGCGACCGACAACTGTTTTTCTTTCTCACACTCATAGCTGCAGGCTGCAATCGTGAAGAAGACAACATTTGAAACTGCTGTCATTTAATTTATAATTTTAATTTGAATTATGACAAATATTGTGGATATCACTCCTTCAGCTTCAAGTTTATTTTTAAAAAATTCAAAATGAGTTCTTCTACATCAAGCTCAGTGAGTTCAATTAGTGCAAATGTGTCTTCAACTAATCCTGAATAAGATGAATTTTTTCCGCTTTGGAAGCATGTTACATTGACTTTAAAAAAGGGTGGAAGAGAAGGAAATTCAAAATGGAAATGCAATTATTGCAACATGGATTTTCAAGTGTCACATGTAAGAGTCAAAGCTCATTTGTTGTTGTTAGAAGATACAAGGGAAAACGATGTAAAAGCTCATTTATAGGCCAATTTCTTCTTTCTTCTTTACTCCTACATCTATTGTATAAGATTCTCTCTCCCTCTTTTCTCCTATATATTTGTACTCTCTCTTGTATTCGACATATGAAGAAGGATATACAAAGTTTGCCCATTGCTTTCTACATGGTATCAGAGGCACCGGTCCGAATTTGCGGTTAGCCTTTTCTTTACCGTCTGTGCTCGGTTCTCCCGCAGGTCTCTTCCCGCCTTACCACACCCTTGTGCGGTTTGTTTCCCGGCTTGTCTCCTTTTTAACCGCAACCTTTGTGCGGTCTCCTCTCCTCTAACTGCTTCCGTGTCTCCCACTGCCGCTTCTCTCGTGGCTTCCACTTCCTCCTCTTCTTGGCTCTCTTATAGCCATTTCTTTCTCCTTCGGTCTTGCCGATTAGATCGTTGCTAGTCGCGCTCTTCCCACACGCTCTCCTCAGCTTCTTGCGGCTTGCTCGCCTTGCCGCATGCTTTCCTTGCCGCTCGGTTACTTTACCTAGTTGTTGGGCCTGGTTCAATCAGATGGCTTCCGATTCCACAACTGCTTCCGATTCGTCTACTCTTCCACGCTATCCTCGTGCGCTCCTCTTGAGCTTCGTGATGAACTCCGCATTACTACCATTTCTCTTCATGGTAAACAAAATTTTGTGGAATGGGTACACTCAGTTCGGTGTGTGCTACAAACTAAAGGTCTCCTGCATCACCTCACAAGGCCTCCTCCCACTAAACCCATTGATGAGTGGATCCGTGATGATGGACGCGTCCAATCTTGGCTTCTCAATTCTTTGGACACCGAGCCCTATCGTATGACCATGTATCACGGACGGCTAACACTATGTGGACATATCTTCATTCTCTCTACTCTGGGAAGGACAGTCTTCAACACTTGTTTGATATTCTTATTGATCTTCAGTCCCTCGACGCTGGTGTTACTGGAGACATAACTTCTTTTGTTTCTCGCGCTAAAACTCTTGAGGCTTGGATCCAGCATCAACCCCCCACCACGGACTTGGTTACTCAACGACATCAGAAAGAGGCAGTGGGGATTGCTATGATGATGGCACGTGTTCCCTCATATCTTCATAGTGTCCGCGCTCATATCCTATCATAGGCTGTTACTCCGTCCCTCTTGGATGTGTGCTCGATGCTTCTGAAAGTTACTCCTCCGGATGCTCCGTCTCTTTCTCCAGCTCTTCTTCAGCAGCCCGTGGCTACTATCGCTCCATCTGCTCGTTTTGATCGCCAGTCTCGGGGACACGGCCGTGGTGGTCGGACTGTCTTCAAGTGCTTTTACTGCTGCAAGGATGGTCATCTGGAGGCAACCTGCTACCACAAGCATGGCCTGCCCCCTCACCTTAGTGCAACGGTCGCTCCCACACCTCCCTCCGCCACTAGTGATGATATTACTGGTTTACGTGCTCAACTCCATCAGCTTCAAGGGGTGGTTAGTCGGTCCTATGGCTCCGTGACCTCGATCTCTAAAGAAGGTATATCTTGTCTCTCACACAGCTCCCACTGGATTGTGGACTCGGGTGCTACACATCATCTCTCTCCGCAGAGGCTGCCTCAATACTTAGATACTACTTATCCCAAGCACATCACTGTGGCTAATGGTGACACGATCCCGATTTCTAGCTCTTCTCATTTGCCTCTTACTCCTTCCCTCTCCTTATCCTCGGTTCTTCATGTTCCAGGCTGTCTTTTTAATCTACTTTCTGTTAGCCGTCTTGCACAAGATCTTGATTGTAACTTTCTCACGCTCTTTCTTTGTTGTGAAGGATCGACTAACGCATAATATACTTTGTAGAGACCGTCTGTCTAACGGGCTGTATCTTCTCGATGTTCCTCTAGCTGCTCTCACCACTATCTCCACCACTGATTGACATCGTCGTCTTGGGCATGCTCCTCTTCCAATTCTCAAGAAAGCTCTTTCCACTGTTTCTCTTCAAGAGTTGTTTTGTGAATCATGTATTTTCGGCAAACACCACCGTGTATCTTTTTCTTTGTAGATGATTCTTCTTGTACTCGGAGTACCGATGTTCCTCCTTTAGTTTTCTACCTTAATGCATTCTGATATCTGAGGTCCTATAAGATCCAACTACTGTGTTTTTGAGTGATTGCTATCTCTTTGTTACCTTTGTAGATGATTACTCAAGCTGAAGGGGAAGGCTACAGTTACCTGATTGTATTTACTTCGCTGATCGTACCGAACTCACCTCCACGTTCCGTACGATACACTTTCTTACGGAAACTCACACTCGAGTCATTCACAACCACTCCCCCTCACGTGGAATACTGCATGAAGGTAAAACTCTCCGTGACGTACACTCCCCCTCACGGATACCATGTATAAACTTGTGAGTATACGTAGTAGAAGCACGGCGCGCGCATCATCCAACACCTTCTCCAATTGGCATGTGCGCCGGAGGAGAGTTTGGTATCGGAGGAGAAGCAACAACAGCAACCCAGGGCCGGAGAAGATGAGCACCAGCGGCAGAGAAGTAGGTCGGAGAAGCCGCCAGACTCGTCGTGATGTCGATGTCGCAGAGGAAGCAGCCAAGGGCGGCGACGATGCAGAGGGGAGCCGTCGATGTCGATGAAGGAAGCGGAGGAGGCGTCGGTGTCGATGAAGGAAGCCGGAGGATGCGTCGGTGTCGATGAATGGAAGATGTCGACGGCGACGATGTCGGAAGAAGCATCCGAGCCGCTCCTGTCGACGGGATCAGAGATCGACTCCGTCGACAGGAGCGGGAGCAGCGGGCGTAAGCCCTAGCAGCGCGCGGGGCGGAATCACGGGCCGGGTGGGGATGTCGGTCGGGACGGGAGCGGGGAGGGGGGGACAATAGCTTATCGGGAAGAAATTTTAGGTCTCAGAACCTCCTCTGATACCATGTAGAAAGAAATGCAATATATTCATCCACAAAGGGGCTTTATATAGGAACTACAACAGGACTCATAACACCGATAGGCGGTGTGGGACTAAACATTAAGATCTAAAATATTAATATCTCTAACAGGAACTTTACAGTTTCCATTGCTTGCCACCTCATCAATCGCATGCCTTCGTCTGTCCTCCACTTTGTGGCTCCCATTACTCTCCTTTACCCATCCACGACTCTACTCTCTCACACCTCGTGTGTTTGGATGCACATGTTATGTCCACCACCTTGATCCTTCAAATGACAAGTTAGCCCCTCGTGCTACCAAAGCTATGTTTGTTGGATACTCCCGCACTCAGAAGGGGTGTCTGTTTTTATCCTACCACTGGTAAGGTGGTTGTATCTGCTGATGTCTCCTTTCATGAAGACCAACCATATCACACCAGTCCTTCTGATCCCCTTCTTCCTTCGTTACCTCGGCCCACATTTCCAGTTACGTCCCCGCTTCCACCCCTTCTACCTACTCCTCTGCTTTCAATTCCTACACCACCACCAATCCCCTCCAAACCTCCTATCGTTCAGGTTTACACTCGTCGTCTGCCACGTCCAGATGCCCTGTAGCAGCTCCCCTCTACCGGTGTGATCTCGCGGCCTGTTGATCCGGCATCCCCTCGATGGCTCATCCCTTAGCCAACTATGTCTCTCTACATCGGCTCTCTCCACCTCTTCTTACCTTTGCTCTCTCTCTCTCTCTCTCCTCTATCTCTATACCTGACTCTGTGCAGGAAGTTCTCCAACATCCGGGGTGGCGTGCCGCCATGGATGAAGAAATGACTGCTCTGTGGGGTAATCACACTTGAGATCTTGTGTCTCTTCCTCCTAGCCACAGTTGTGTTAGCTGCAAGTGGATCTTTACAATCAAACATGCCGCAGATTGGATAGTTGATCGCTTAAAGGCTCTGCTTGTGTCATGAGGTTTTACTCAACAATACGACCTTGATTATGATGAAACATTCTCCCCGGTCGCAGAATTAAATTTGGTTCGGGTCTAGCTCTCCTAGCTGTTCATCGCCAGTGGCCCTTCCATCAGCTGGATGTCAAGAATGCTTTTTTGAATGGTGATCTTTTTGAAACTGTGTACATGCATCAACCACTCGGGTTTGAAACCACGGGGGAGTCTTGTGTATGTTTGCTTCGCAAATCTATTTATGGTCTCAAACAGTCTCCGCGAGCGTGGTTTGAGAAATTCAACAAGGCCGTTCGTGAGGTTGGCTTCAAACAGAGCTCGACAGATTTCTCTCTCTTCACTCGTCACCAATCAACTGAGACTATAATACTTCTGGTTTATGTGAACGATATTTTGATCACTGGTGATGACTCTTCTGGGATACAACATGTTAAGCAACATTTAAATTCTGTTTTTCAAATCAAAGATCTGAGAAATCTTCGGTATTTTCTTGGACTAGAGGTAGCACGAAGACCTGATGGTCTTGTCTTATCTTAGCGTAAGTATTACATTGACCTTCTGCAAGATGCTGGCCTCTCAGGTTGCAAACCTGCGGAGATCCCGATTGAAGTCAACTACAAGTTATGTGCTTAAGGATCTGAGTCTGATTCTTTACTTCTAAATCCAGAATACTATCGACGTCTTGTGGGAAAGCTGATATACCTAACAGTTACAAGACCAAATATATCATTTGTGGTTGGTGTGGTCAGCCAGTTTATGCATACTCCACGAGTTTCTCACCTTCAGACAGTGAAACGTATTCTCAGGTATCTGAAGACTGCCCCTGGACAAGGACTTGTGTATAAACCATCTTCCTCCTTTTCTCTTATTGCATACTCTGATGCGGATTATGCGGGATCTTTGGATGATCGATGATCTACTACTGGTTTTTGTACATGCTTTGGAGGAAATCTTATCACATGGCGGAGTAAGAAGTAGTAGGTGGTTGCTCGCTCGTCTGCTGAGGCTGAGTACTGTGCAATGACGGCTGTTGTATCAGAACTAACGTGGATTGAAAGTCTTCTAATGGATTTGGGAGTTAAATTGTCCCCACCTTCAACTTTGTTTTGTGACAGTCAAGCTGCAATCCATATTACATAAAATTCCGTGTTCCATGAGCGGAATAAACATATTGAGGTTGATTGTCATTTCGTTCGAGAAAATGTTCAATCAAAGGTGCTAAAGCTTGAACATGTTCCTGCTTCTGGGCAAGTTGCTGACGTTCTTACCAAGGCATTATCTCGCAAATTGTATTATTAGTACTTGTCTAAGGTTGGTGCCTACGACTTGTACGCTCCAGCTTGTGGGGGAGTGTTAGAAGATATAAGGGAAAACGATGTAAATGCCCATTTATAGACCCATTTATTCTTTTTTCTTTAGTCCCACATCTATTATATAGGATTCTTTCGCCCTCTCTTCTCCTATATATTTGTACTCTCTCTTGTATTTGACATATGAAGAAGGATATACATAGTTTGCCCATTGCTTTCTGCAGTTGCTAATAAAAAATGAAGGTATAAGAGTTTGTTATGTTGCTAGTAACAAAGTTGATATTCTTTTGAAGTTACGAAAAGCTCATGAACAAGCTGAAAATCGAAAGAAACCGTCAAAGACTAAAATGGTTCCTCTACCATCTTCCCCCTTCAACACTACAACTAGATCAATTGTACATAATACATGTGATTTTAGATTAGAAGGATATGAACCAAGGAAGAAAAGGAAATTGAGCGACAGTTCCTTAGAGAAAACGATGAATATGGATGCTCGTGAAACTTTAAACTCTATGATTGCTCACATGTTTTATTCTGTTGGGTTGCCTTTTTATTTAGCAAGAAATCTTTACTTTGTGGATGCGCTTGGATATGCTGCTGAGAATAATATTGTTGGGTATGCCCCTCATGGATATGATTTACTACGGACAACACTTCTCCAAAAAGAAAAGGAAAATATTGAAAGATTGCTAGAGCCTATTAAAAATCATGGAATGAGAAGGGTCTTAGTATTTGTGTTGATGGATGAAGTGATGCACAAAGAATGCCTCTTATCAATTTGATGGGAGCATCAGATGGTGGGGCACTTTTCATAAGAATTATTAATTGTGAGAGTGAATATAAAGATAAAACTTTTATTGCTAAGTTACTTGGAGATGTTATTCATGAAGTTGGGCCTGAAAAAGTTGTTCAAGTTATCACTGACAATGCTGCTACTTGTGATGTTGCTGGATCTATTATAGAGGGCATTTTTTCTAAAATATTTTGGACTTCATGTGTTGTGCATACACTAAATCTTGCACTCAAGAATATTTGTGCTCCCAAAGAAACAGGAATAGCTAGTTTTGCTTATGATGAATGCATTTGGATTAAACTTGTGATTGATGATGTCATGTTTGTTAAAAAGTTTCATCATGAATCATTCAATGAGACTAGCTATTTTCAATGAATTTGTACCATCAAAGTTACTTTCAGTTGTTGACACGTTTTGCTTTCTCGGTTGTCATGATGAAAAGATTTAAGCTTATTTATCGTGGCCTTCAAGCAATGGTCATAAGTGAGAGGTGGTCTTCCTACAGAGAAGATGATATTGGGAAAGCATCAACAATGAAGGAAATATTATTAAGTGATATTTAATGGGACAAAATAGATTACATACTCTCGTTCACATTACCCATTCATGAGATGTTGAGATATTGTGACACTGACAAGCCATGTCTTCATTTGATTAATGAAATGTGGGATGCAATGATTGAAAAGGTGAAGCAAGTTATATATAGGTATGAAGTCAAGTTGGAAAATGAGGACTCTATTTTCTATGATATAATACATTAGATTTTAGTTGAGAAGTGGACAAAAAGCCCCACACCCCTTCATTGTTTTGCACATGCATTGAATCCAAGGTACCATTTTTTTGTTTTTAAGATATTATTTTTTACTTAAATTACATTGTTTATCAATAATATATTAATTTTTTTTATTATATAGGTACTATAGTGAGAAATGACTTGTTGCAAATCATATTCCTCCTCATATGGATGAAGAAATTTCTGCTATGCGAATAAAGTGCTTTAAGAACTATTTTCCGAATCAAGATAAAAGAAGGCTAGTCAATACTGAGTATGCTAAATTTTCTGGATGTCTAAAACATTTTGGGGATGCGGACTCAATGATTGATAGAGGTGCAATGAAGCCAGTAGTTTGGTTGTTAGCTCATGGGGTTTCAACACCTATGCTACAATCATTAGCCCTAAAACTGCTTAGTCAGTCGTGTTCATCTTCATGTTGTGAAAGGAATTGTAACACTTACTCTTTCATTCATTCCATGAGGAGAAAAAAGATGACACCACAATGATGTGAAGATTTAGTCTTTGTGCATTCTAATATTCTTCTTCTTTCAAGGAGGACACCAATTTATACTAAATGAGACACCAAACTTTGGGACATTAGTGGAGATGCATTTGATTTTATGGAGGGTGCTGGTATTCTTGAAGTTGCTAACCTATCGCTTGATGAGCCAGAGATGCAAGCAATATTTTTTAACGATGAATAAATGATGACATTGAAATTCAAGAACTTTAGTCGCATTTTAATTTGTTTTGTTGAACTATGTATACCATATACTTTCATTGGATTTCTTTTGTGTTTGTTGAACTATGTATGCCCTATATTCTTCTTTTGGATGGATTTTCTTTTACTGTGTGTTTTCTAGAGGATTTTTTTAGTATAATTCTCACTTTCACCATTCCTTATATTAGTTCTAATTTCTTTGTTTATATGAGCAATCTTGTCCATGTGGTGATAACTGATAACATTTCATTGAATATATTATTGCTGTGAATTAACTTATTATATGTATATTTTTAATTTTTTTCAAATACCCAAATGTACCCGTACTGTGCTATTTTATAATCTTGCTATACCGCGTACCTGTACACGTACTGCGTATCGATTCTCGTGCTGCGTATCGGTTCCCGTGGTCCCGTGCTGCGTATCGGTTCCCGTGGTGCGTACGGTACCTGTGCTGTATACCATCACCCGTGACTTGTACCAACACCCGTGCCCCGTAACGGCACCCGTGCCCCGTAACGGCACCCGTGCCCCGTACCGGTACCCGTGCCCCGTACCGGTACCCGTGCTTCACACACACACACACACTTATATATATATATATATATATATATATATATATATATATATATATATATATATATATATATATATATATATATATATATATATATATATATATATATATATATATATATATATATATATATATATATATATATATATACGAGCATGTTCGCACGGGCTACGCCCGTGCTCGATGCTCTCGTGCGGCCTTCGTTCCGCCTGCGCACGGGCTTCACCCGTGGCTTGATGCTTTGGGTGGTCTTTGGCCGCATGGAAGCGTGTTTCGCCCGCTTCGATGCAATCCACCATCTCGGCGCCGCACCCACCACTCGTGGCCCCCAGAGCAAAATTATTCCTGATTCCGGCTCCGGGGATAGCGAATGTCGCGGGTGCTGCTCCAAGATGGTGGATTGTGTGGAAGCGGGCGAAGCCCGCTTCTGTGCGGCCGAAGACCATCCGAAGCATCAAGCACAGACGAAGTCCGTGCGCAGGCGGGTGAAGCCTGTCTGATGCGTCTGAAGGCCGCCCGAGAGCATCGAGCATGAGCGTAGCTGCTCATATTAAATAAATTTATTATATAGTAATATAATCATATAATAATATAATCATATATAATATAAATATAATCTCTAATGTATATTAATATAATAGATAATAATATAATAGAATGTAACTTAGGACTTAGGTCGAACAAGAAATTAGCGGGGGTGGGGGGGGGGGGCAGTCCAACCGGCGGGGGTAGGCCGGAGGCACAGGCGGGGGGCAGGCCAACGGGGGGGGGGGGGGGGGGGGGGGTAGGCCGGAGGCAAACCGGCAGGGCCACCGTCGGCGGTGGCCGTGCCGGTTCGCCTCGGGCCTACCCCGCCGGGGTCGCCGACGACCCCGACGGTGAGGTCGGCGTCGGCGGCTTGCTGAAATCCAATTTTTTTTATAAAATGGCGGAGCTCACGGGCAGGGCCACCGCCGGCGGTGGCCCTGCCGGTTCGCCTCCGGCCTACCCCCGCCGGTGTCTCCGACATCCGTCGACCCCGACGGTGGGAGTTCTGTGAGGCAGCCGCTGCCTCTGCCGGCGGCGGCCGGCTGAAATCCATTTTTTTTATAAAATGGCTGAGCTCACGGGCATGGCGACCGCCAGCGGTGGCCCTGCCGGTTCGCCTCCGGCCTACCCCCGTCGGTGTTGCCGACATCCGGCGACCCCGACGGTGGGGTCTGGTGAGGTAGCCGCCGCCTCCTCCGGTGGTGGTAGGATGAAATCATTTTTTTTTATAAAATGGCGGAGCTGGAGGGGGTTGGGGGGTGGGTAAAATAGGAAATCCAAGCTACTGACTGGAATTAGTAGCCTTAACATCAGGACTCTTTAAAGACAGGCAGGGGGAGATGTTTAATGAAGAAGCTAACCTTATGTATCATTCTTGATCTCAATCCTTACTAAATTTCTAAGAGTATTACTGGCAACTTCTGTTCTTGATACTGTTTAGAAAGGTAGGATGTGCCTGTTTCTGTCCATCACATGACCATTTTTTGTTTTATGTGAAGTAGATCTAGTGGAGTGAGGTAGGCCCGAGATTATTCCACCATTTTCTTAAAATGATCTCTAGGATTTGTGCTGGCCTTGTGCTCTTTATTTTGGTCCTTCAAAAGTTTTGAGGGGCCGACATAATTGTAGAATGTGCTAGAAGAGTTGATGATGAGGATTATAGTTCAAGAGCTCATCATCGCCCACAAGGCCCTACCCGGGTAAATGTTTGCAGGAGGTGTTGATCGAGCCGTTTTTGGACGATCTGAGTCTGTAGGCACGTCCGAAGCGACCTCAACATATTTATGCATATATTTATGTATTTTTTATTTTTAGTGATTTGACAACCATAATTGATTACGAAATCTAGGCCATTCATAATGATTGCTCTAGAGTTATCTATTTAACAATATTTGGCCTGGTTTTATGTTTCAACACATATTTTGTAAGTTTTCCCGAGATCCACTCGTCTAGGTGCAGACTCCTAGATATTATCATTGTTACAATATGATTTATTTATGTCCTATTTTATTAACCGCATGTCCATTATTCTATGGGCCGCCTCCATATATAGAGGGGACTTGTACCCTTTGAATGACATCAAATCCTTATTTCGTTTTCTCCAACATGGATTCGGAAGCCACGAATCCTGGTGCCCTAGCCGCCACTGCACGAGTTTTCTTTTTCTCCCGTCGCTCGTTTAGCCCGCCGTCTCGCCGTCGCTCGCTCTGCCTTCTAGCGATCGCTTTCGTGCGTCGTTCGGGCTTCCCGTCTCGCCAGCCTTCTCGCTAGTCCTTCCCCGCGTCGCCCCTCGCGGTCTTCCATCGCGTCTCCGTGTGGGTTATTTTCGAGCGCCCCTACCGACCGCACTTCGTCGGTCTTCTAGGCCTCGCAAGTCCTCCAGCCGGCCTCCTCGCTCTACCGGCAACCCTCCTAAGGTTTGTAACTCCTCTCCTTTTGGTGCCGGACATGCAGTGAAGCCTTTACTTCCTTCCGACGCCACTTCCTTTTCTAGTCATTGGATGAAGTGGATTTCTATTACCTTTCTAGTGTAACCGGCCGCTCTTTGCTTCGTTTTCGTGGAGTGTGGTCTCCTGATTTCTATTCTTGAGCCATTATGTCTTCTCTCAATGATTATATTGCCTCCTCGCCGGTTCCTCCTTCTGCAAGTTCTATTCGTGAGAATCATGATCATAATACTCCACAGATTACTACTATCAAGTTAGATGATTTTAATTATCTCTCATGGTCCTGCTCTATTACCCTCGCACTTAAGAGTTGTCGCCTCTTTGGTTTGTCACTGGACAAACTAAGGAACCAGAGAAGACTGCCCCTGATTGGCCTAACTGGGATTCAAAAAATTCTTTAGTCATGTATTGGCTAACGAATTCCATGCAGGAGTTCATCCCTCTCAACTACTTATTTCTAGATACTGCTGTGGATATTTGGCGGCGTGCAGAGACTACTTATTCTCAAAATGGTAATGCTGCCCAGATCTTCCAGTTGAGACGAAAGATATCCTTACTCCGTCTGGGTGATCGTCCTCCATCAGTTTACTATTTGGAGTTTACTCAGTTGTATCAGGAATACGATCATTTTGATTCCCTCACCTTTGTTAGCCCTGTTGATGTGGCTATTGTCCGTGCTCGGATCACAACCACATCTTTGAGTTCCTACATGGTCTTCTTTGGGATTTCGATCAGATTAATGTTCAGATTTTGGGGCGTTTGCCGTTACCGTCTCTTCCAAAGATTTAGGGTTTAGGGTTTAGGGTTTGAACCCAAAGAAGACCCCTTCTTTACTAGGGGCTCAAACTAGTAAAGAGTTTGATCGTCGCCAAACTCTTTTTCTGACCCAGCTACGGAGAGTTTTGCGCTTGCTGCTAGTACCCCTTCTTTACTAGGGGCTCGCCCAACTCGTGATTCTAAGCTGAAGTGTAGTGATAAAGACCACCTCCTCTGTGATTATTGTGGGATGACCCGTCATACCAGAGACACCTGCTTCAGACTCCATGATTTTCCTCCACTGAGGGGTGGTGGCGTGGTGCTTCTCCTTGTTGTGGTCATTGCTTCGGGCGCTCCCCTGGTCTACATACACCTCCTCGTTTTGCCCATCTTATTGATGCTTCTATGGATACGTCTCCTGCTTTGTCTGGTGCTGACTCTTTTGTCCTCCCCAGAGTTTTTTCAGCTGATGAAGTTCTTGCCCTTCGCCACATGATGCAAAGTCTGTATGCCCACACTGGGCCTCCAGGTGCTCACTCTACTGCCCACTCTTTCACTCAGTGGATCATTGACTCTGGAGCCATATACCATATGACTGGCTCCGCCTCAAGTTTCATTTCCTATACCCCTCTTTTTGGTTGTGATAAAATGAGCATTGCTGATGGTTCCCTTTCCTCTATTGCTGGGAAGGGCTCAATCTCATGTTCCTCTCTCACTTTCTTGTCGGTTTTGCATGTTCCAAATTTCACATGTAATTTACTCTCTATTGACCATTTGACTAATTCCATGAACTGTTCGATAACCTTTCATCCTTCCTCCTGTGTTTTTCAGGACCTGAACACGGGGACGGTTATTGGCTCTAGTAGTCTGGTCAATGGTCTGTACGTGCTCGACTCCAGCCTAGTGGCACAGCCTCTGGCCCTTCACTCTAGCACATCCGACTTATATTCCTGACATTGTCTCTTAGGACACCCGTCTATTCCTGGTATGAAGTTATTGTTTCCTGTTATGCCTGCTGCTATTTTTTCTTCCTTTGTTTGTGATGCATGTGCTGTTAACAAACATTGGCGTACTACTTGTAATCATCTTTCATTGCCAAACTCTGTTCCTTTTACCATTTTTCACTCTAATGTGTGGGGACCTTGTCCTGTATCTTCTATATCACGTTGTGCTTGGTTTGTCACGTGCCTCTGTGATGACCCTAACCCAGAGCCAATACTTTTGTTCCTTCATTTGATGTCTCCCTTCGTCTGTTAGTTTATGAGTAATTTCTTCCTGTCCCTTTTCCCAGTCGTTAAAATATATTCAATATAAAAGGGCTAGTCATAATGACTAAATGAGATCATTAACTCTTTAATCTCTTGCAAAATCAAATAAAGGTCAGTAATAAGCCTAAAGCAACCTGTAGCTGATTTGGAAGCGCACAATCATGCCACTGGTGATGCACAATCGCGCGCGAAGGGAAATTCAAGATTTTTCCAAAGAGTTCGAACAATGAACTTACTACTCACGGTGCTCTGATAGAAATCGCTTTTGGGAAATAGCCTGGAGGAATGCCAGGTCATTCTCTTCCTCTAATACATTTAAATAATCAGATGATTCAAAAGATGCAAGACTTGTGCGCCTCCTTTATAACCACATAAACATCGACATAGAAAATGATATAATAAACCTCCTCATTCTGGTGCCATGGTCGAAGCACGTGCACGACGTGAGTAGAACTGAACATATCACTGATTGAGGATGGGATCGCCCGTGTTCGTATCAACATCCCAGGGTTGCACAATGACCTTTTTTCCTCACGGTCGAAATCTGGGAACCGAGTCTTGACCTTCGTATGATCTATGTGGCTTCCTCCAAAGCATTCCTTTCCACTGGATGATAACTTGTTGCATTGGATGACCCTGGATGCCCTTGTTGCAAAATCCCATCATTGTAGTAGGCTCATAATTAGGGACAGAGTTGACCGTCAGCCCCTCTAGTAGGGTGGCTTGGAGGGGGTGATTTCATAACACCCTATTTAGATGGGAGACATGAAAAACTGTGTTTGCGACTGAAAAACTAGTAGTCAGTATGCCACCTTTCATATCTTCTCCAAGATCAAGAAAGAGCCAAAGTAACGAGTGGATAACTTTGGATGCAGTCGACCGGTGAATGAACACTGATGGTGGGGACGCAAGTACGCAACTTGACATACACTTTCGTGTCGGGCAAGAAGACCACACACTATTGGTGTTGATTGGCTTGTTGGACCAGGCACCGCTAAGCCCAAAGGAGATGTTGCTTCAGCTGGTAGATGGCCTCATTACGGTCTTGAAGATCTGTAGCCAAGGCTTGTACTTGTCATTCGCCAGGAAAACTATATAAGAGCTTCGGGTAAGGGCACCCGTAGACCACCTGAAAGAGAGTCAAGCCAACATCGGACTGTAGGAGGTATTGTACCATAGCTCTGCATGCCTGACTTTGCTCATGAGATTTAAGGTGCATTATCGACATGTTACAATAATCATGCCCTTTAGATGTGTTGGAGTCCTCTTAGTCATCATACTTACATCAAGTTTCTCATGTTGCGTTGTCCCCTGCTTTTATATCTGCATCTTCGTATAATATTAGTTCCTATTGCATGACCCTATTTGTTTGAAGAGTGTACTAGTTGCATTTCTGGCTGATTTTTTCTTCGTCGTTTTTAGTCGAAGTCTTTATTTCCTTCCGCGTTAAAAAATATTCCTCTAATCGCTCTATTGTAGCCTTCTATGTAATTCCTTTGGTCAGATTTTATTCCCAGCTTCTCCTACAAAGTTGATTTTATCGATAATTAGTTCAGGACACTGTTTACTATGGTTGTGCGCAATTTTGATTCCTTGTTTTGGACTGGTAGAAGGTCATTGTTAGACAGGTTTGCCTCTTGAGTCCATATTTTATTTCTATTCCACTGATATGTTGACTCATCCATCATCTTATTTAGTTCCATCAAGCCATAATCTATCTTCATTGAAGATCATTGTATGTAGTTTGCCTAAGTTCAAGCTCATTGTATTTTCGTCCAATGCGACCAAAACCTTAACTCTACCAGTGACAAACAAAATATCTTCTTCCCTTTACATATTTGTTATATTTGCTATTGTTGTAAGATTTTCACTAACACTTTATTTAATCTAAATACATAAGAGAGATGAGTAGAATTAGCAAACAATACGGTTGTTACTCTAAAACCTCTTCTCTTCTTAAATTTCCCCGTTTACAAATGCATTTTTGACATCTAATTGGTAGAACTTGATGCCCTTTTGTGTAAGATAGACTATGAACATCCCAGTTGCTTTTATCCTTGCCACAAGTGCAAATATTTAATCATAATCAATATATTCTTTCTATCTGAATTATTGATCCATTACTCTTACTTTGTTCCTGGAGATCACCCATTATGCACAACTGCATCCATCTTATTTCTAAACAACAACTTGATTCCAATCATTTGGTGGTATTAGGTCTTTTGACCTTCAATGTCATAAAGCTCTTAGGACGTCAACTCTGACTCTAGCTTGTCTAAGTTCCTCAGGGTTGATCTCTGATTGAGTTGACTAGTTGAGACAAGTTCTTTTACAGTTGGTCTGAATTGTGCACTACTGAGTTCCTTTAGAGTAGGAATGACTTCTTTGGGTGATCTGAATTCTTCAATACTGATTTTTTGTTGAATAAAAAAAATCCCTTTAGCTAATCTCGGAGCATTGACTTACGATCGGGGGTCGTTTTATGATAGTTGGTTGACAATTGTAGAGCTAATGATCGAGGGGTTACTTGAAGATCTGTTGGTCGACTACATAAGCATTGGCTTTCTGTGATAATCCTCCTAAATTTTTTCCGGGAGGGGTACATGATGCAATTTCCAACACTTCTCTCAATCCTGTCCTTTGATTTTACATTCGTCACAATAGTGATGAGCACGTGTCCAAATCGCTAATTGCTCCTATTTTTTGTGTTGGTCCTTTTGGTAGGGGAACCACTTCTTTTTGGATTGCTTCTGCCACTCTCCACCGTCCCCCGCTGTTTCACTAGCTTAGTTCTTCCTCCAGACCTTCCTTCCATAGTACTTTCTTGGCTTAGATTGCTGGCATGAAAATATGATGTAAACGTGGTGGTTTTTTTGGGTGTCAGGTTTTACTTTTTACTGTTTATATTATTCCTATAATTCTATCACTATTCTTGCCTGCCCACCTCCACTCTTCATTTGTGCATTGGCATAAAAGGTAATCAGCTACATAACCTTCAAAATAGTGGGGTACAGTTTTCATCTTATTTAAAGGAAATCAGGTACTAGATGATAGTTTTATATACTAATGTTAATACTGAGGTATATATAAGCTCAGCGCAGTTATGCAATTGAGGTCTTGGGGGTCACTTGTTTGCATAGACACATACATTTTCCTATATTTTGCTTTGGCTTTATTGGCGATCGAGGTGATTACAGCTTGCATTTTGTTGAAAGTTCTGATTGCTCCAGGCATGGTTTAACTTCCATATTAAATGTGTTTTCAGGAAGCTTGTGTACTAACAATGCTGATTCTTTCAATAATGTTTCATAATCGATTTTTCTGTTTGGTAATTTGACTCTTTGATTCTATTTCTTTCCCAACTTAACGTACTACTTTTGATGTTTCCTGTAGGTGCCTCACGAATCCATTCCTCTTGCTCGCGTTGCTTTGAAATACATCTTGTTGGGTTTATCAGGGCACATGGATGTTGAATTATTGAAGTATAAGGTCTCTAAGCTCTTGAAGCATACCTTTTCATTATGAATCATATTGGTTTATCCACATTCACAAAATTATTTCCCTTTGTTCATTTTCAGGAACACAAGCACAAACTTCTATTTCTCATAGAAATGTTGGAACCTTTTCTTGATCCTGCCATTTTGTCTTCCAATAATTCCATACCTTTTGGAAGCCAGTCTGTTATCTTCTCGGAAAAGCAAGAAAAGAATTGCTCTTCTTCACTCAATATTATCCGTGCCGCTCTGAGAAGGCCTACTGTTCTTCCATCCCTGGAAACTCAATGGAGACGTGGATCTGTTGCTTCAAGGTGTCTAAAACACAGCTGACTTCCATTATTTTTGGACTGTTTGTTGGAATGATTTCCATTTAACAGTTAATTTGACAATGCTTTAGAATCATTTTGAATACCTGATTCTTCCTTTTTAGTTGATTAAAATTTTTAGACCTCTTCTCATCAGTTGCAAATTAAGGAAATTATATTTGCACTTTATATTTTTCTTTAAAGTTCATTTCTAAGACGACATATATATAGAATTCTGCCTGATTGAGTCATTTAGTTGTTACTTTATTATTATCATGCAGTGTTCTTCTTTCCATCCTAGGACCAAACATATCATTGCCTTCTAATATTGATCTCTTCAAATGTTCAACTGCTAAAATTGTGGAGCCAGGAATATCTAAAGACTCATCAGACTCTTCAGTTACACCAAATATCTCTCTCTCAAAATTCAGCAATTCCCGTGATGTAGATGGAAAGATTGACGGATCTGATAGTGCCCTTGAAGAATCTAGTTTTCTGTTTGCTCCTCAAGAATTGAAAAATACAGTGTTTATGAACTTTACAAGCTATTCTATAGGAGATAATCTTGAAACGACTTGTGAACCAACTCATGATGAAAATGATTGCAAAAATATGAAAAGTTGGATATCGATGGACCACTTTCGGTTGGACAGTGGTTTCTTTGGTGATTACTTAAATTTGAAAGCAGATTATCTAAAACTGGCAAATTTCGATGGCTGTGAGCTCCAGGCTACTGAGTTTCAGCAGCTAGCACTAGATTTATGTTCTCAGAGTGATATTTCTGCCGAGGGATATGATGTAGCTATAGATGCTTTTATATTTGCTGCTGAGTGCTATATAAATCCTTTCTTTATGAGTTCTTTCACACCCGATTCTAAGCTTGCTAAACAACTGTACCTTATGAAATCTGTGACGAGTCAAAGAAATAGCATTGGGGAACTAAAAAGGGATTTCCATAAAACTGCAGCTGATTTGGAGGTTATATCTGGTCTTGAAAGAAAGAGAGACAAAGCTGTTCTCGAGATTCTACTTCAGGCTGCCAAGCTGAAAAAGGGATATATGTTAAGACGATCAAAACCATGTTCAGATGATGTTGATCAAAAAGGGCAGGATATAAACATACTCTCCCTTAATGCTAAGGCTGTTGATGCAGTGACATTGCTTCGGCAGAATCAGGCTTTGTTATTTGAGTTTGTAATTCAGCAGTTGCAAAGTGAGCAACATTTTTCTCATGAAGTTCTCCTGCAGGCTTTGTTGTTTCTTTTGCAATCTGCTACTGAACTTCTGTGCCATCCTGATACTGTGGTTGATATAATTCTGTTGTCAGCTGAAAAACTTTGTTTACCTCTCACGTCTCTGTATAATAAACATAGAGAAGGGACCATGCACTTTGACTTAGAAAAGTTGCATGGGCTGCAGAGGCGCTGGTCTCTTCTTGAAAGATTGGTTATGGCATCATCAGGAAGTGATAACGGTGTAATCTCTAGAAAAATTACCTTTGGATGTCAATATAGAAGCTTGATTCCACTTTCAACATGGATAAACAAGATACCAAAGTTTTCTGATGCTAGTCCTCTTTCCCGTTTCCTTGGGTGGATGGCTGTGTCCCGCTATGCGTCACAATATCTGAAGGAACAATTGTTTTTTGCCTCAGATCTTTCACAACTTCAATTGCTACTTTCTATTTTTGTCGATGAACTTGCAGTTGTAGATAGTACCAGACAGGTGAAAGTAGACGAATCCACAAGTCTTAAACAATCTGATGTCTTAGAACATCTGCACGCTGAAAGGGATTCTTTCCATATTCTTTATCCTTCCCTGCAACATTTTTTTCCAAATATGAAAAGGCAATTTGGAACTTTTGGAGAGAGAATTTTAGAGGCTGTTGGTTTACAATTGAAATATTTCCCCTCTAGTGCCATTCCTGATCTACTTCGTTGGTTTTCGGATTTATGCATTTGCCCATATGCCGAGACCATAAAAACTCGAAGTCTTACCTCTACTACCTCATTTGATTGTTTGAAAGGTTATACTGCTAGAAATGCTAGAGTTATTGTTCTATACATATTGGAGTCTATCGTTACCAAGCATATGGAATCAATGCTTCCTGAGATGCCGAGGATAGCACAGATATTAATATCACTATGCGAAACCTCATATTGTGATGTGGCATTTCTTGATTCTATACTGAGTCTTCTGAAACCTCTTATTTCATTCTTTTTAGAGAAGGCGACTAGGGATGAAAACCTGTTGGCTGATTCCGCAACCTATCTGGAGTTTGAATTAACAAGTTTTAAAAAATTATTTGATAGTATCAGGCTCAAGGGACAATTGAAGATTGATTCTGAGCTGGATAAATTTCAAGGATCTTTGATGATCTTTATTTTGGGTACTCTCTTTCCTGATTTGTCCTTAAAAAGAAAGATTGATATTTTGCAATCATTGGTGCTCTGGGCTAGCTTTACTTCTTCAGAGCCAACCTCTTCTTTCTATAATTATCTTTGTGCTTTCAAGAAGGTCTTTGACAGCTGTGAAATGTTATTGCAGCATAATTTGGAGCAGTTTGGGCTTGTTATACCCCGTGAGAGTCTACAGCTTGTGGGATCATATGAAATGATAAGCCTTCATGGAAAAGAGGGCTTATCTTCTTCTTCAGGTTATGAAGATCAGTGTGTCACAACCAAGCCCACAGAACAATTTATCAGTACTGAGACTATTGCTGACTACCCAGATCAAGAAATTCATCACTCATTAAATGAGGAAATGAGAGACTTCTCAGAGGGGTTGGAAGTTTTAGTTCTTAAGCTTATTCCAGAAACTGAGCAGTGTTGGAAATTGCATTATAAACTGGCAAGCCAGCTCACAGTGAAGATAGCACGATGCTTCTTGCTATCAAACTGCTTGAAATTTGTTGATCATGCAGATTCTATTGTAATTAATAATAATGGTGGAACCACTCCCTATTCTAGTTCCTGTGACTTCCCAGATTTTTGGACGAATGGTCTGCAAGGCTTTACAAGGACCATATTAGCAATTCAAGAAAATGAATGCTGGCAAACAGCATCTGCAATACTGGACTATCTTTTAAGCTTGCCACAGACTGTCTCGCTTGACTGTGGTATGTGTAATATATGCTCTGCTATAAAGGTTTTTAGTCTCCGTGCGCCAACGATAACTTGGAGATTGCAGACAGATAAGTGGTTGACTTACTTATTTGTAAGAGGTGTGGGAAATTTTGATGTTTATAAGGATTTATTGGTTGATTTGTTCCGTACAATGCTGAGTCACACTGAACCTGAACAACGAGCTGTTGCCCTTCACCACCTTGGAGTAATGGTTGGTTTAGATACCTATGATGGAGCAGCCCTGAGATCAAGTACATTTCGCCCAAATTCTGTTGGAGTTGAGCTAGCTACATCTCTTCCCGGGTCGGCCATTTCTAATATAGTTTCAAATACATGGGATAGCGTGGCAAGCTTGATCTTGTCTGACCCTTCTACGATGTTAAGATCGCATGCAATGGCCCTCTTGTCTGGATATGTTCCCTTCATAACACGTCCACAGCGGCAGTCATTTCTTATTTCGGCTAGTGACATCTTGCAGGGTATGAAAAAGCTTTCCCCCTTAATGGTGGAAGGTCAGTTAACACGTCTTTCATTGGGTCTTCTTGCAAGGGCATGTCTATACTCTCCTGCTGAGGATATATCATTAATACCTGAAAGCATTTGGAGAAATTTGGAGCAGATGGAAACTTCTGAAAGTGGTAATTTTGTGTGCTTCATAGCACTTACGCAGTATTTGATTTATTAGTTAGATGAACTTTTTGAATGCTTTTTAGTGGATGTTGAATATCTTGGCTAAGTTTATTTGGTGCTAGTCAACCCTAATTTCTTCTACAGGATGGCTTGATGATGGCGATAAGATTGTATGTTCAGCATTGTGTAGACTTCGAACTGACCTAGTTGGCGGTAAAGAGGTTTTTTTCCTTGTTATCTGATCTACTCTAGTGACTATCTTTAATATTAATTTATTATGGTTTAAAAACTCCAGCTCATTTCATTAATATCAAATTCTTCTCCTTATTTTCATAATTGCTGCTATTTGTTTTATTTTGTTATTCAAAATTTATTTTTGCTGTTCGTTTTGAGATTCTCCTTTGCAATTATTGGATTTGAAAGATTTTAAACAAGCAGTTTGGTGCTTTTTAGCATTCTCTTACCTGGCTATTTTGGGTTTCATTTTTCTTTTCATGAAAGGCTCTTAAAGAAGTATTGGAATGCACTTCAACTGCAAAGTTTGGTGATCCTAATTTTAAAAGAACCCGTGAATCAATTCTCCAGGTGTGTAACTTTGTCATGGTACCTTGTGACACTCCAATTCTTGAAACATTCATGTATAATGTAGTCTTTTTGTCTATTCTATCAGTATATAGTGTATATGTTCCATGTTTATCCTATTGAGGTAGATTAACCGATCACTGACGTTTTATGCTCTTATTAAAGACCAAAATAGCAAAGCCCATATTTCCTCCTTTTTTTATTTTCCTATATCTCCTATGGGGTATTTGAGGGTCCTTCCCTCTTGTATAAATATATATGTATACCTTGAACTTTTTTTATTTGAAGTGAAATTGAAAATTTTTCACTCGGTATTTTTTACATGGTATCATAGCAAGTTTGTTTTACCTGCTCTCTTCCGTACGCAGTTGCCTGACTACCTGTTTGCTCCATGCAGTTACTTAAATCGTGCTCTCTGCCGGACGCGGCCATCTAAAAACTTGCATGCCACCCTTCGCTATTTCCCGAGCCACCATTCACGATCCCTTCTCTACCCAGCGAATTCTTCCTCGTGAGCGAGCTCATTTGTCTCTGCCAAACTCATCATGTCTACTGATTTTGCTGTGTCTCG
Source organism: Platanthera guangdongensis (assembly GCA_039583875.1). Taxonomy (NCBI): domain Eukaryota; kingdom Viridiplantae; phylum Streptophyta; class Magnoliopsida; order Asparagales; family Orchidaceae; genus Platanthera; species Platanthera guangdongensis. The sequence goes on from CM077158.1 coordinate 241,675,328, forward strand.
GCTTCTTCCGAACGACTTCTCCTCCCGTGCTCATCGTGCCTTTACCGAGTGACTTATTTTTCCTCTTGAACGAAATCGCCTGAGGGACCTGAAGTCGATTCGAAGTCTAGCGATTTCTTAAACTCTCGCGAGAATAAAGAATCTCAGCCCAAGCATTTCTTTAATTTTACTATCATAAACTGCGAGTTCCTCGCACTTGCTCTATTACTTGATGTCTGGATCTTCCTATTTTGCAGAACTAGTGGGCTCATGATTGCAAGTCACTTCCTCTAGATTGGATCAAACCAACTATCTTCCCTGGTCACGATCATTTCAGATTTAGGTCACCTCCTTGGGACACCTCCGTCATCCCCAGGTGCTATTTCTGAATCCACCAGTTAGTGATGTAGCCAAGCTTCAACAAATAGAAGATCGGCTTATAGAAAATGACATCGTTATTGATTGGCTTCAAAATAGTTACGACCCTTCTATTTGCCACACCCTTGTTTGCCTAGAAACTGCGAAGGTGATTTGAGATCATTTTGTGGATCTTTACTTCTTGAGAAAAAAATCTTCTCATATATTTGATCTATATCAATGACTTGGCACCCTGCATCTCGAAGATTTGACGTCATTGGAAAATGACTTTTGTTTTCAGAGGGTTTTGTTATAACTCATTGTTTATCAGCTCTTCAACACAAATCTGACAATTCTACAACATCATGATTAACCGACTCTTGTTCTTTTTTTTGGTTATGTTACCGCGTCAAACGTCTGATTGCCACATCTTACCTCCTTCATAGTTTGACTAAAATGTTTGCTTACTGTTCCCTCATTCCTACCAAATCAACTACCTGGAGATGCTTCCGATATTTCTATTACTTATGTAGGACGATGTCGTTGACAAGGAGGGGGCTGTGGACGAAGATGAGGTTGTGGATGAGGTCGTGGATGAGGATGAGGCTGTGGACGAGGATGATGGAGAGCTACTCGTGGTCGAAGTTTCTTACGACCTTCCTCCCATGAGTTTGTCTATTTGATGTAAACCAATATTCAAAAGGTTTTTAAGTTAAATAAATTTGTGATCTTGATCAATTTATGCGCTTCTCGTGTTGACTTGTTAAACAATAGAAAAAGATAATTCATCTAGGGTTCTAAGACTCGTGCAAAGATCTAGCAATTCAATGTAATCAATACGTGTCATAATTCATCCATAAGAAAATAAAAAACAATAGTTTTTTTTTCAAATTTACGACAAACATGTAAGAATGAAAAAGTTGTCAAGCGCGTTATAAAATGTAGGATGGTCACATTAATACTATCAAGATAGGAGCAAGAGAGAAAGAGGAAGTATACCTCATATGTTCAATGATGACTCCGATGTAGGTCAGGGACTGATGAAGGTGGCATTAACTGGATTGCATGCCGGGCTTGAGTTTATTCTGAGTAAATTCAGCCAAACTATTGGTGGAAGGGAATAGATATGTGAGTTCAATGAGGGTAGGACGAATCTGATTGAAGGACCTCGAGGTGGTAGAGGGCATACTCCTTGTAGGCGGGGAAGGACCTAAAGGTGGCAACAATGAACTTGGAGGTGGCAAAGCCAGAGAGGAACAAAAGGTATCAGGTTAATGATTTTACGAACGACCAAAGATCCATGGAGGATAGGTCGCCGGGGTCCGACGAAGCCTCTGGTGGGGGCAATTGAGTGAGGAAAGAGACCGTTAGGCATCTGGAAGTGAGTTGTTGAGGTTGGAGATGAAAGTCTGGCAATGGAACTGGAGCGGACCAAGGCGCCAACTGCATTTTGAAAAGAGAGGAAGTTCTTTGTTTTTTCCATGCTAATGAAAATGAGTGGGGGCTGGTTTTTTTAATGTGAATAATAGGAATATGAAAGGTATTTTATGTAATAGAGGCTTTAATAGGTATTAAAATATGAGATTTTCTAGAGTTTACAAATCAATGCAAAATTTTAGATACTCTCAATATGACATTTCTATTTTTAGAATTATTTATTTTATACTTAATTTCAATTAACTTATATTTAAAATTTTCTTATATTAATTAATGTGTTACCTAACATGACAGATCTTTTTATTCGGGGAGATATTGGATGATCACCCAAATAAGTCATAACAACAAGCGCGATAGATATGCATGATACTGTTCTGTGCTCGCCGAAGTGGTGGCCGGAGGCCGAGGGGTAATTACGGAGCCGGAACCGCGCTTCCTAGGCGGGGCTTGTTTGGGATGTGAGAGCTACCAAATCTCATTTACAAGACAATGACAAACATAATAACTTCTTTCATTTCAATACCAGACCCAAAGGGTCCCTTAAATAGGTATACAAGTAGCAAAATAGTAAATAGTCCTAACACTTGGACTTACTTTAAACTAAGCTGTTGGAAAAGCCCACTTAACATTAGGCCCATTTGTATAGCATTTATTGCTTTTCTCTCCTCTCTTTAGTCCCACATTGTGTATAAGACTTTTCTCTCTCTTTCTCTCATCTATATATATGTACTCATTCTTTGTATTTGTACTAAGTGGACATATATACAAGGTTGGCTTTCTCCATTTCTACATGGTATCAGAGCCAGGTTACGATCTCCTGCGGACTCCCTCTTCTGTCCGCCCTGCAGCCTGCGGTCTCTGCGGCCTCCCTTGTGCAGTCCGCACCTTCTAGTCGCGTCTCTCCTGCGGCCTCACTTTTCCTGTCCGCTTCCTCTCCCGTGGATCCACTTCTCTTCCCCCCCACCTCCCTTCCTCCTCTGGCCCCCCCTCCTTTTATAGCCATCCTGTGGGGTCCACTGCTTCCCCTTGTCCGCTGCGGCCTCTTCCTGTCCGGCGCGACCTCGGCGACCTCTATCCTTCGGTCTTCTTCTGACCGCAGCGAACTCTGTCTTCGCTTCCTCTCCTTGATCTCCTTCTGATTGCCAGCCCGCCAGCTCGCCTGCTCGCCAGCTCGCCAGCCCGCCAGCTCGCCAGCCCGCCAGCTTGTCTTCTCTTCTCAGTTTACTCCTGTCCGCCGCGGTCTGACCCAGACCGCCGCGACCTGACCCAGCCCGCAACATCTTCCAGCTCGCCGCGACCTCATCCCGGTCGCCGCGTCCTCTCCCGGTCCACTGTCTGTTTGCTTCCTCTAGCTGCTGCCTCCAGCTCGCTGCGGCCTCCAGCCCACACGGTTTTCTCCAGCTCGCTGCGGCCTCCAGCCCGCCGCGGTCTTCTCCAGCTCGCTGCGGCCTCCAGCCCGCTGCGGTCTCCTCCAGCTCGCTGCGGCCTCCTCTAACTCACTGCGGCCTCCTTCAGCTCGCTGCGGCCTCCTCCAACTCGCTGCGGCCTCCTTCAGCTCGCTGCGGCCTCCATGTCTACATCTGCAGACTCCGTCGGTACGGCTGTTCCTCCTGAACGCCCGGCCTCTATACCGGAAGTCCGCGACGAGCTCCGGATCACTACCATTTCGCTCACTGGCAAGAAGAACTTTGTGGAATGGGCACACTCAGTTCGCCGTGTCCTTCAGTCAAAGGGATTCCTTCATCATCTGACCCAGACCGTTATTGGTGTCCCTACTGAGGAGTGGTTACGCAATGATGGGCGTGTGCAGACTTGGCTCCTCAACTCTCTTGATGGAGAATCTTATCGCCTGACCATGTATCATGAGACGGCCAAAGGCATGTGGGACGAGCTCCACACCCTCTACTCTGGCAAAGATAGTCTCCACCATCTATATGATATCATCACCGCTCTCCAGGCCCTTGACAGCAGTGGCGCAACCGACTTGACGTCCTTTGTTGCTCAGGCCCGGTCTCTGGTTGAGGCTTGGATCCACCATCAGCCTCCCACTCTAGATCTCGCTGCTCAACGTACCCAGAAGGAAGCTGTGGGTATCGCCATGATGATGGCCCGGGTACCCCCTCATCTTCACAGTGTCCGGGCTCACATCCTCTCCTCTACTGTTACACCGTCCTTTTCCGACGTGTGCTCAATGCTTCTCAAAGTCTCCCCGCCTCCGGATGTTCCCGGACTTCCTTCTCCGACCCTTGTTCAACAGGCACCCGCTCCCTTATTGCCTCTTCCCCCCTCTACCCGTGGTGGCCGCTCTGACTCTCGCGGCCGGGGTCGCGGAGGCCGGTCTAGGCCTAAATGCTCGTTCTGTGGTAAAGATTGGTCATCTTGAGGCCACTTGCTTTCGCAAACATGGCCGACCTCCTCGTCCACATGCCTCTGCTGCTACTACCGACTCTGCCTCCTCTCGTACTGAGCTCGACGAGGTTCGTCTTCAGCTCCAGCATCTTCATGGCTTGCTCAGCCGTCCGCCTGCCTCGGTTGCCTCTGCTGTCTCTCTCTCCAATGAAGGTATCGCCTGCCTATCCTCTGGCCCGCGCTGGATCCTTGATTCTGGTGCCACTCATCATATCACCTCTGTTCGGCCACCACAGTACTTGTCTTCACCTCACCCGAAGTACATTACTGTTGCTAATGGGGCGTCGGTTCCCGTCTCTGGATGTGCTGATATTTCTCTCACCTCTTCTCTCCTCCTACGCTCGGCTCTACATGTTCCGGGCTCTCCTTTCAATTTACTCTCTGTCGGTCGCCTTACTACTGATTCTAATTACTCAGTGACATTTACTTCTTCTTTTCTCATACAGGATCAGCAGACGCAGACTATCATTGGTAGAGGACGGCTGCAGAATGGGCTCTATCTTCTTGACGACTCTCCTACTGTCCTCGCCTCTATCTCCTCTTCGGATTGGCATCGCCGTCTGGGACATGCTCCTCTTCCAGTCCTCCGGAAGGCTCTTCCTGATGTCACTCTCCCTGCTTTTCGTTGCGACACATGTATTTTGGGCAAACAGCCCCGTTCTTCTTTCCCCCCTCATTGTACTCGGAGCTCCGCTCCTTTTATTTTAGTACACTTCGATATATGGGGTCCGTACAAAGTTAATAGTATTTCTGGCTATCGCTATTTTCTTACTTTTATTGATGATTACTCTCGCATGACGTGGTTATATCTCCTTCGGGATCGCTCTGAACTTCCCCGCGTATTCCGGGCTTTCATCCTCGAGACTCGCACTCAGTTCTCGGCGCCTATTCGCACTATTCGTACTGACAATGCGCGGGAGTACACCAGCCATACGTTTGCGACTCTCTGCTCTGAATTCGGCATTCTTCACCAAACCTCATGTCCGTACACTCCGCAACAAAATGGTGTCGCCGAGCGCAAGAATCGTCACCTTCTTGATGTCGCTCGCTCGCTTATGCTTCAAATGCAGGTCCCCAAACCGTACTGGAACTACGCTCTCTCCACGGCTTGCTTCCTCATCAACCGCCTCCCGTCTTCCGTCCTCCAGTATGCTACTCCCTTCAGCCTCCTCTTTCCCACAACTCCGCCTTTTCCCCTTCCGCCACGGGTGTTTGGGTGTACCTGCTACGTTCACCACCTCGGTCCTTCCACGGACAAGTTGGACCCTCGTGCCACTAAGCAGATCTTTGTCGGGTACTCGCGCACTCAGAAGGGTTATGTATGTTATTCGCCTACTACCCGCAAGGTTACTGTCTCGCCTGACGTTACTTTCCGTGAAGATCTTCCATTCTTCCCTGCTCCGGATATCGCTCTGCATCCCGCTCCCGTCGTTCGTCCTGTCATTCCTGCTCCTCACTCCTCCGCCTCTCTCCCTTCCCCACCTCCGGTCCGTCCTCCACCACCGGTTATCCGGGTCTATTCTCGTCGCTCTCCTCATTCTGTGGCTCCTCTGCAGTCGGCTTCGCCCTCTGGTGCTCTGCTCCCTGCTGCTCCGGCTCCCGTCTCCACCGCTCATCCGATGGCGAACTACGTCTCGCTCCATCGCCTCTCCCCCTCTCTTCTTCACTTTGCCACCTCCTTATCTTCTGTTTTAGTCCCTAACTCTCTGCAGGAGGCGCTTCACCATCCTGGCTGGCGGGCTGCCATGGACGAAGAAATGACGGCCCTTTGGGCCAACCAGACCTGGGTCTTGGCTCCCTTACCTCCCGGTCAGCACCCTGTTGGATGTAAATGGGTCTTCGTCATCAAGCATGCTCCGGATGGCACTATTGCCCGACTGAAGGCCCGTCTTGTGGCCCGTGGCTTCACCCAACAGGAAGGCCTCGACTATGAGGAAACATTCTCTCCGGTGGCCAAGCTTAACACTGTCCGCGTTCTTCTCTCCGTCGCGGTGCACCGCCGCTGGCCCCTTCATCAGCTTGATATCAAGAACGCTTTTTTGAATGGCGACCTTCAGGAAACTGTCTACATGCGCCAACCGCCCGGGTTTGAGACCACGGGGGAGTCTCGGGTTTGTCTTCTCAAAAAGTCAATTTATGGTCTCAAACAGTCCCCACGGGCGTGGTTTGACAAGTTTAGCAAGGTGGTTCGAGACATGGGGTTCACTCGGAGCTCTGCAGATTTCTCCCTTTTTACCCGACACCGGGCCACTGGCACCATTCTTCTGTTGGTTTATGTTGACGACATCCTTCTCACTGGGGATGACTCAAAGGGGATTCAAGACGTCAAACAACACCTGAGCACTGTTTTTCAGACTAAAGATCTGGGGAAACTTCGCTACTTTCTTGGTCTCGAGATCGCCCGGCGGCCGGACGGGTTGGTACTCTCCCAACGAAAGTACTGTCTCGATCTTCTCAAAGATGCTGGTCAGTCTGGTTGCAAGCCAGCGTGCACCCCGATGGAGGCAAATCACAAATTATGCGCTCATGCTTCGGATGACGATTTGCTTCTTCCGAACCCGGAATACTATCGACGCCTGGTGGGCAAGTTGATCTATCTAACAGTCACAAGGCCAGATATATCATTTGCAGTTGGGGTTGTCAGTAGGTTCATGCATGCCCCCCGGGCTTCTCATCTCCAAGCGGTTGAACGGATTCTCTGATACCTTAAGGGAGCTCCAGGCCAAGGGCTGGTTTACAAAACCTCCGACTCTGCTCCCGCATTGGTTGCCTATTCTGATGCCGACTATGCGGGTTCCCTGGACGATCGAAGGTCAACTAGTGGGTTCTGTACGTATTTTGGTGGGCATCTTATTACTTGGAAGAGTAAGAAACAAGCTGTGGTGGCTCGTTCCTCTGCAGAGGCTGAATACAGATCGATGACCTCAGTTGTTTCAGAACTCACATGGCTTGAAAGTCTCCTTACTGACCTGGGAGTAAAACTCCCCTCCTCTGCTGTTCTATTTTGTGATAGTCAAGCCGCCATACACATCGCAAAGAATCCGGTCTTTCATGAGCGCACAAAACATATCGAGGTTGACTGTCACTTTGTTCGTGAAAATGTTCAATTGAAGAAACTTGAATTAAAGCATGTTCCAGGAACTGATCAAGTTGCCGACATCCTCACAAAGGCCTTATCAAGCACTCTGTTCTACAATGTTTGTCCAAGCTGGGTGCATATGACCTATACGCTCCAGCTTGCGGGGAGTGTTGGAAAAGCCCACTTAACATTAGGCCCATTTGTATAGCATTTATTGCTTTTCTCTCCTCTCTTTAGTCCCACATTGTGTATAGGACTTTTCTCTCTCTTTCTCTCATCTATATATATGTACTCATTCTTTGTATTTGTACTAAGTGGACATATATACAAGGTTGGCTTTCTCCATTTCTACATAAGCGATATAAGACCGAACAATAACACCAAATGATACAATAAAACCCTAAGATAATAAATGAGCATGAAGCCCATAACATCTCTTCGACCATGCAAAAAGAACTTGGCTTGAAGCTTAAGGGAGATCGACGATGGTGCCCACTTTACCCGACCCCTTCATCATCAGAGTCCTCATAGTCCTCCTCGTGGAGATAGAAAAGAAAAGTTTTTTGCACCGATGGCCGTGAGTAAACTGCTTGTCGCAGTTAAAACATAGCACCCTCGCGCGCTGATCAGACATTTTCGTATGAGACAAACGACGGATTTGCGGGGTTTGGGTGCCCTTGGCATGTCCCTCCGGAGTCCGCGTGCTGATGGGGATGTTGGCCTCCTGCGCCAACTAAAGTCGACGGCCGCACAATCTTGTTAAGCTCGCAGCAGCCATCAAGCCCGGGGGACTCAATTTTAACGTCAAAATGTAGTCTATCGCATAGTTCAGCAATAAAGATGTCGACCTGCATCTCAAGGGTAATCGTCGCGTGGACCAGAAGAATATGAAATTGTCGGACGTTACGTTGTGAGGGCCCCCAGGGTGTTTCTGCGTACCGGGGGGGGGGACTATTGCACATATTGCAGGCCTACTTGAAGTTGCTTTAGATCAATCCAGGATTGCCCGCGGGTGAACCATAACTGCGCTGTATCGAGCATGTGGAAGGAGGCCAAAGTGATCCATTCTGTCTTCAATGTTTGATGATTATAAAAAAATGTCCTCATCTTGTGAGCCAGCCTAAGGGATCATCCTTGCCATCATAAGTTGTAAAAACCAACTTGATGTAGTGGGTTATGATATTGCCCTCTTGTGCTATTCTGGCCGAGTGATCCAAGAAGTAGCAGTGGAGGCGCTGGGTTGATGCAAGCGTGATTTGTTGGCGGAGTAGTAATGATCAGAATGACGACAATCAACTCATTAAGCATTTTTGTGAGTGTGGGCATGTCTACCCAATGACGCACTTCGATCTCAAGAAAACATCCCTCTTTGGATGTCATGCATGTTTGCATGAAGTCCCTTATAGAATCCGGTAGCGTGGGTAAGTCCCTCATAGTGCAGAGGACGATCAACGGTAAAGTGAAAGTAGCACGAGCTAAGTAGTGGGCGGCTGGACTGTTGGATTCCTTGATAATGGTTGAAATTTGGTTACTGTGAGTGCCGTGACACTTCCCAATGATGCCAACCACAAGAGGCAAGTGGCTCGAGATGTGCAATCCCAAATTTTGACTTTTATGTTATAATAATAAATGAAATAAAACCTAAATTGCTCCCCCGCTTATATTTATCCCGAGCCAACCCTCCTCTTAATACCGATCCCGCAAACCCCCGCCGACTCCCGTTTTCCCGCAAGCCGCGAAGCCCGACTCCCGATTTCCGTCCCGTCTCCTGCTCCATGGCCGACGTCGCCTGCTCCTCCGTCTCAAGTCGTCGGCAGCTCCTTCCTCTTGATTTAGAGCCGACATCAACATGAGTTTCCTTCTTCTCCGTTTCTGGAGGCCGACTGCTTCAGCTCTTCCTCAACAAGGCCAACATCACTTCCTCTTCTCCTTCTTGGTTTGACAAGGGGCTAGCAGCCCTTCCCTATAGGTCCGGCAGTCCCTTTCCTCCTCCCTCTTCTTCGTCGATTTGGTCGTGGATTTCCAAAAATGCCTATGGTTGAGTTCTCTCTCCTCCTTGAGGTCGGTTTGACTCCTTTTTGGTAAGAATCTTGCTCCTTCACGCTTAATCAAAATTTTTTTGATTCCTAAATAATTTTTGATGCTCCAAATTTGCATATATCTTGCGTTTCAGATTTTGTCCCCCTTGTTATCATCTAACTATTGTGTATTTGGGATTTCCAGCGCCGCTCCTCGACTTAGTTGGTGGGAATCTTGAGAAGTCCTCTCCGATTTACGGTTTTCGCAACCTATTCGCCGCCAAGTCTCCGTCTCCGCGCGGAATCTCTTCTCCCCTCACTTTTGAGGGAGGTAATTTCTAATCTCTCTCGTGCTTTAGATTTTTGTAAATTATACCATGTGCTATTGTAGAATTTCCGTCATGTCAATATCAATTATATTTGTACTTGATCAGGTTTGAAATAGAATTTTGGGTTTTCGCTTGTGTTGCTCAGCCGTCTCCGTCAGATTCAGTTTATGACAAGTAGAGATCCTTCTCTCTTGCAATCATTGAACATAATTTATGCGTTTGATCTTATGTTACATGACGTCATTCTTGCACATTTTGATTTGTCGAATAAACTGAGATGTCGAATGTCTGATCTGACAAGTTAATATGTTAGTGGTTAATAATTAAATTACTTAAATCAATATGAATTTGTGATCATGAGCGAGTCTTAGATTGATATACACTTGGATGAAAGGTGTTATCTCATTTGATGTATAATTTGAGGAATAATATAATATTGTGTACGAGCATCAAGGGTCAAGATAATAATTGTAACAAATTCTAGATATCAAATATACGTTGGTGTTTTTATATCATGCTCGTAGTGAACACATGTTTATCCGGAAGATACTCGTGTCAAAATGTTTTAAATCTTGATGAGTACTTGATGTCTCATTATCGATGCCTGTCAACTGACCCCCTCTGCGATTTACTTGGAAAATCTTCGTGTTAATTTAACATTAACCTCTCGAACCCGCGAGGCCCAACACTCTCGTGCTAGTTTTCCCTGAGTCTTCTAACTCTGTCCCGTAGGTCTGTCTGATTCTAAGACTTGAGCGAATATTGTACTATAACTGGATTCCTCCTTTGTCGTATTTGTGGCTCTACTCTTGTACATCTGAATCGCCAAATTTATATCAGGTCTTGATATGTTATGAATCTCCTAAATTTTGAATCCTTAAAATCATTAATGTCATAAGCAACCAGTGAAAGGTACTGCTAAATTGATGTGACTCCTTGAATCGAGTTTCCGCTTGACTGACAACGAAAATAAATGGCCATAGCAAGCACAACTGTTTTGATAAGACTTGCATTTAGACTTACTTTAGAATCACGTACATCAAATAAAACACTTTCACCATCCACTGATTACAGCTAATGACGTTTCTGGATCTGTCTATATGTTATACTCCGGAGTAGTCTAATAACTAACTTGCTCTGTTTAGCTCTTTTGTTTGCTGGTCATTGAATAGTTTTGCTTCATGAGATACTGGTATACTCATGTTTTTTTTGTTTTTGTTACTGTTATATACTTTACTCTGCTCACCCTATGTATTTCAATGTTCTGATGCTTTTCTTTTGTGTTTTGGAATTGCCTTAGCTTTCGTGTCAGCACCACCAGGTTCCTGAGCCCGATCTGCATCAAGCTTCTGCTCTCCGATGATTGATCTTCTAGCCTTGTCAGGTCTAATGTTTTTGATTTATTTCTTTTACTGTCAGATGTTTTTTTATGTGATAATTATGAACAGTAATACATGGACAACTGCTAGGCTATTAAATACTATGTACTAGAATTTGATGTTAATGCATGTGCATCCTTTTTTTGAATCATAATTGCATGAAAATTGTATCAGTACCATAGAAAAAACATGTTTTTTTACAAAAAATTGCATGTGCATTTAAAACTCTCGCCGTTTTAAACCTTAAAAGCTTCTGCAACATAAAAAAATCAAACTATTTTTACTTAAGAATAATTATTTTAAAAACTATTCTCAGCATTCTTTGCATCCGCCTTAGCATGCATGGTTTTCTTTCTGCCCATGCCTGTGACATCACGGCCCGCCCGAAGCGCACTCTGACTTTTGTCGAGACGGGTCGTGACAGCTGGAGGCTGCTCTTCACGTCGGGCTGGATCGTCGATGGAGGCTACGACCTCTGGAAGAACACGACACCTATTTCTGTTTGCTCCGTTGAGCTGCTCGCAGACGAACACAGACCTACATATGATCATGATGACTCATCTATGTCTTTTGTGGCTAGGGCTCGTCGAAAGGAGGGTCGCCGGTCCCGAAGAAAGACACCAACTAAAACATAGGGCATTAGAGAGGATAAGCAAGAGACTGAGAGGCGGTATCATTGGGTTGGCGGCGAACCGACAGTGGGGCTTTTCCTTTGGAAAGAAAAAAATAACAGGGAAAAGGGTCCCGATCGTCTGGCTGGAGAAAAAGCCAGAAACACGTAGCTCTGATAACAAGTTGTTGTATGTTCGTCAGAGTGGTGGTTGGATTTGGAGGGGTACTACGGAGCCGAAACTGTGGCTGCCTTGGCGGGGCTTGCTCGGGAGGAGAGAGTTACTAAACTCTCATGCAAAAGACAAATAGGAAGAGAATAACTTCTTTCATATCAATACCAGACCTACAATCCTTGCAAAAACTTCACATAATATAGAAGAGGAATGTTGAGGAAGAGATTACCTCTCAAATGAAAAAGAAATCACAAGAATCAGAGGTGTTTTGGGCTCTCGACAACCAAAGGCACTGATCGACTTTCGTCGGTTTCCGCCGGTCTCTTGCAACAATCGCGTGTATTGGGAGAGAAAGTGGTGGAGACCGGCCCCGATCAGATCGACGCAAAAATGCCCGATGTCGCATCTGACCGGATCTCTATCGACCCTGAGTCTTGCATATTTTATTTGTGTCACTTTGACATTTTTTTTGTAATTTGCAATTTTTTGAGTGGATATATATATATATATATATATATATATATATATATATATAAAGTATCTGTTAGGTTAAAGAAGCGGGTCCAAGCCACTCCCAGCCGGCCATATACTGTTCATCTTCCCAATCAGTCCATCTCACGCGAGCTCCAGCGGCACAATCCACGATCCCTCTTCTGCGGAGCACGATCCCTCTTCTGCGGAGCACGATCCAGTCCCGGATGCTTCCGCCGTCTACCACTGGTAGTTTGGTCCTCCACGATGCCCTCTCCCTGACGGTTACCGCAGCTAGTCGAGCGCAACCATGGTCGATTCCCTGTTTTAATTTCAGTTTTTGTTTCTGTTTTCGTTTTTTTGTTTTGACTGAACCCTATATATATGGATCTCTGTAATTTTCTGAGTTTTGGTAAGAATGAAATATTGAAATCAAATTGTTGTGATTGCTGCTTCCCGATTGAGTGCCGTGAGATGCTTGGTGAGAGAGCAGTAGGAATTAGTGGTTGTAATTAGTATTGATGTTGGATTTGGCTATCCCCGTGAACAGCTTTGTATGGGTTAGGGTGTTTGTTTGCTGTTGGTGAACAGCTGTGTTAGATAGGAGAAGATGAACAGTAGTTTAGATGGTGAATGATGAAAATTTGAAGATCGTTGTATGTATTCTCCTGTGTGAGGGATTTGCTTGGTTTTGTTTTCTTGTTTGAGAGTGTAATAGGAATGTTAATTAGAGTGTTCTGTTAGCCTTACGAAAGGCGATGAACAATAAATTGATTCGTGCTTTCTGTTTGAGTTTTTTTAATTTCCTTTATGGGAGCTGATGATGAATGGAAAATTTGAGATTGTTATTGTTTCTAGTTTTGAATTGTCGTTCGCTCTTTGATTCCCCTTTGAGTGGGAGAGTTGAGGTTGAGTGATCCTGTGTAGATAGCTGTAGTTAATCCTGTAAGAGGGAGAGAGTTTTTTGTAGTCCTATTCCCGCGAGGGTGGATAGTAAACTCAATCTTGCTGTGAGAAGTGAATGGTGTGAATTAGGATTGGTAGGAATTCATTGCTCAGGTGCTTTGCGATTTTGTGGAGTTACTCTTGCGTGAGGGTGAGTGAATTTAGGTTGTTTAGTTTGTGACTTCTTTATACCATTGAGTGTTTGAGATTCCGCGGAACCACTTTCGTGTGAGAGTGAGTGAAATTTCTCCTTGGTGCCCGTGTGCGATAGCGGCCGACCTCGGAGCGGGAGATCGAAGGTGACGAGTAGTTCCTCGCGTGATCGCAATTGACTTCGAATACGGAAAGACGCCTCTTTCCGCGGGTAACTTGTTTCTTTCTCCTCCTTTGTGTGTGTCTCTATATTTTCTAGTAGGATAATAGATTCATTGTTAGGTTTTTGCCCGAATTTTGTCAGCGAACACTACGTTGAAAACTCCAAACGGAAACGTATTTGAAGTTCACGATTTCCGTTTTGCTACGACAAGAAGAACTGAACGAAAGTTGCCAACTTTCTTCCCTGGATTTAAAAATGAACCATTTTATTAAGAAAAATTATTTTAAAGCAAAATAACGATTTTGTGTTTTACAAAAAATCTAGTTGTTTCATTTCTCAAAGTTCGTGCAAATTTTGCTCAAATTTCGTTGCGCAAATTCATCGAACATTGCATGCATTGAGGTTTCGTAGAAAAAACCGACAGACGCGGAAACCCTACGCGCCGTCCCGCATCAGAAAGGCTTGCGACGATGTTTCATTTCCTCTTATCAGGCACCGCTATTCCCGCGAATGACACGTGTGGTTGTGAATCACACTTGAACCGCTCGGTTCAAGCTTTCTTTTCCTCACTAAATAAACCAGTAGAAACAGATGTTGCAGTTCTACCCCTATCCGAATTTGATATCATTTTAAGAATGAATTGGTTATCGAGACATGAAGTCGTCATCAATTGTAAGACGAAAGAAATTACACTTAAATTGAGCGATTAGACACATGTAGCTTGAAAAGAATGAGTGAAGTCTCAAAGATCATGATATCCTCACTGAAAGCGATGGAGAAATTAAGGAAGATGTGAAGCAATATTTGTGATGCTTAAGGGAAATAATGCAGTGAGATATGGACTGACTGCAGTTCTTGTGGCGTGTGATTTTCTCGAAGTATTCCCAAAAGAATTACCAGGGGTACCCCCGTCAAAAGTGGTTGACGTCACCTTCAATTTGATGGAAGGGACTGCACCTGTTGCAAAAATAACATATCGTATGGCTACAAAAGAATTGACAGAATTGAAAAGCTAATTTCAAGAATTGTTTGGCAAAAAATTTATACGACTAAGTACGTTACCGTGGAGAGCTCCGATGTTTTTTGTCAAAAAGAAAGATGGTTCGCTACGATTATGTATAGATTATCACAAACTTAATAAGTTGACAATTCAAAATCAGTATCCACTACCTCGTATTGACGATTTATTTGATCAACTAGTGAATGCAAAAGTTTTCTCAAAAATTGACTTAAGATCTGGTTATCACCAAATGAGAATCAAGGGAGAAGATACTTACAAAACCGCTTTAGTACCAGTTACAGACACTTTGAGTTTGTAGTAATGCCATTTGAATTAACAAACACGCCAACTATTTTTATGGATTTAATGAATCAGGCGTTCAATGAATGCTTAGATAATTTTATTATTATATTTATCTATGACATTCTGATATATTCAAAAAATAATGGTGAACATGCAGAACACTTAAAGATTTTGTTGCAAAACACTGAAAAATCACGCCTTATATGCAAAGTTCTCAAAATGTGATTTTTGGTTGAATGAAGTTTCTTTCTTGAGTCACGTTGTTACAAAGTATGTATTATCTATAGACCCAACAAAGGTGGAAGCAATTATGAACTGGCCAAGACCGACTACTGTCACAAAATTCAGAGTTTTCTTATATTGACAGACTATTACAGAAAATTTGTAAAAGATTTTTCAGCGATTGAACTATTGTTTACTAAATTAACCCTCTGGACTGATGAATGTAAGGAGGCATTTGATGGATTAAAAGAAAGATTAACCACAACTGATGCGGAATACGGTGCGACCTGCACCGTCAGCGACGAAGCCCACGCCGAACCGGGGATTGCATGGCTCGAGAAGTTCGACCCGCTTTGGATGCCGCGAACCGTCTAAATAAAGAGGCGGCGCTATTTATTTTATGCCCTTTTGTTGTATTTGTTTTTGTAAAACTATTATGTGTGCTATTAGCACGTGTGTGCTAATAGTTATTTTCTCCCCCCCCCCCCCATAGTATAAGAGGGAGGAGAGTGTATTTTCATTTCAGTTTTGGTATTATATTGAGAAGCAGTTTGCCCTAGCCGCCTCCCTCTTCTCTGTGCGAGAACTGCCGATCCGGAAGGATCCCGCCGCTCAACGATTCCTCCGCCCGTGTGGCGCGATTCCGGCCGGAAGGCTCCACCGCTCCCTCCTCCGGAGGTATTTTCTACATCAGTTGGTATCAGAGGAGTGCCCCGACTTCTTAGCTCGGCGCCGGTCCTCTCTGCTCACCTCGCCGCGTCGATCTCCGCGATCCGCTGCACCGTCTACACTCCTCTCTCTCTCGTCGGTCGCTCATGGGAGATAATCCGCGGGACGACCAAGCTCTGTGGGCGGCCATCAATGGCTTCACCGCACAGCTCGCCGCCCTCACCGCAGCGCTCGACAACCCGCAGCCACCTCCGCCCGGCGATCCCGCACCCGCTGCAGCCCCTCCGGTCGACGCTTACTTCGGCCGGCAGTACCGCCGTGGCCGTGCGGCACCTCCCCGCCCCGCAACTCCCCTGTCCAATTCAAGCTCCGAGGATGACTACCACGCTGGGGCTGATCCCCCTCCATGGCGCCACCCGCCGCCACCGCAGCAACACGGCTACCGCATACGTGCGGACATTCCATAGTTTTTTGGTAACTTGGGCATTGAAGACTTCCTCGATTGGATCTCGGAGGTCGAATGTTTCTTCAAAATGGCCGAGCTCGACGAGCACCGCCAAGTGAAGATGGTTGCGTTTCGCCTTAAATCCGGCGCGACGGTTTGGTGGGATCAGCTTCAACTCAATCGGCAACGCCAAGGCAAAGCCCCCGTCCGCACTTGGCTCAAAATGAAGAAAATGTTACGCAATCGGTTCCTACCCCCCGACTACGACCAACACCTGTTCCAGTTCTACCAAAGTTGCTCGCAAGGCTCTCGCACAGTCACCGAATATTTGGCTGAAATTTGCCGCCTCGCGGACCGCAACGGCTTGACCGAGTCGGACGGCCAACGTGTTACTCGCTTCCTACATGGGCTACGCCCATCCCTTCGTGAGAAGATCGGCTTGCACGTTTTGCGCACGGTGGATGAGGCCTACAACATGGCCCTCAAGGCGGAACTCATGGAGACGTCGGCGGCACCTTCATCCCGCTCGGCCTCTCGCCGTCCCTGGTCGGATGCGTCGGAGTCGCATACTCGGGATTCTACCAGCCGCGAGGTGCCTACCACGCTTTCCGCACCTAAGGGTCGGGCACCTGACCGCGCACCACCGGGGACCTGTTTCAAGTGCCACCAACCGGGCCACTTTGCCTCCCGGTGCCCTCTTCTGCGCCAACCCGTACACGCTGTTACTCAGGACGAGGATCAGGAGGATGACTCGGGGGAGGCCGATGAGGTCATCGATGGGTTTGCGGAAGATGGCGATTTTGCTGCTTGCGTGGTCCGACGCCTCCTTCTTGCACCGCGGGTGGATGAGCATGCCCAACGTAGTAATGTCTTTCGGAGCTATTGCACCATCAAGGGAAAGATATGTGATGTCCTGATCGACAATGGCAGCTGTGAGAATTTTGTCGCTAGTCGGTTGGTCACCTACTTGCGACTACCAACCGAGCCGCACCCGCACCCCTACTCCATTGGGTGGATTCAAAAGGGCCCCTCCGTGCGTGTCACCCACCGGTCACACGTACCCGTCGCTATGGGCAAGCATTACCTAGCCAACATTTGGTGCGACGTTGTGGAGATGGACGCGAGCCATCTACTTTTGGGGCGACCGTGGCAATATGATACGGACGTTGTGTACAAGGGCCGCGACAATATCTACTCCTTTACTTGGGCCGGCACGAAGATACAGATTGTGGCCCGGGTCGGCAATAAACCCGCGGCCAACCCGTCCACCGACAAGGGGCGCAGCCTACTCGTGCTGCACGATGACACCTCACGGTTCGAGCGGGACGTTGCGGAGGCCAAGGAGGTGGTGGCCCTCGTTCCCTACGGGTTGTACGCCACCAACGAATGGGAGATGGATGCCGCCCCCCCAGACATTCAGGCATTACTTCATGAGTTCCGCGCCATCACCACGGATGACTTGCCAGACCACCCTCCACCACTTCGGGATATCCAACACCAGATCGATCTTATACCGGGCGCTAGCCTCCCAAATTTGCCCCACTACCGCATGAACCCCAAGGAGCATGACGTCTTACGTACGAAGGTGGAAGAGCTGTTACAAAAGGGCTTCATCTCTGAGAGTCTTAGCCCATGCGGTGTTCCCGCACTTTTGGTTCCCAAGAAGGACGGGTCCTGGAGGATGTGCGTTGACAGTCGCGCCATTAACCGCATCACCATCAAGTACTCCTTCCCCATTCCCCGCCTGGATGACATGTTGGACATGTTGGACGAGTCACAACTGTTTTCCAAAATTGACCTCCGCAGCGGGTACCACCAAATCCGCATCAAACCGGGCGACGAATGGAAGACCGCCTTTAAAACTCCGGACGGCCTCTTCGAGTGGAAGGTAATGCCTTTCGGTTTGTCTAATGCTCCAAGCACTTTTATGCGTCTTATGACACAGGTGCTGCGACCTTTCTTGGGCAAGTCGGTGGTCGTCTATTTCGACGACATTCTCATCTTTAGCAAGACCCGGGAGGAGCATTTATCTCATGTTCGTGCGGTGTTGGAAGTTTTGGCGGAGAACAAACTATTTATTCACCTCAAGAAGTGCACCTTTCTTGCGGCGCTGCTGAACTTTCTGGGTTTCGTGGTGGGTGCGGACGACATACAAGTTGACGAGGAAAAAATACAAGCCATCCGAGATTGGCCGGCACCCGCATCCCTCTCCAAGTTGCGGTCTTTTCATGGGTTAGCCACATTCTACCGGAGGTTCATTCGCGATTTCAGCACCATCTCGGCTCCCATGACCGACTGCCTCAAGAAGGGGCGTTTTCTTTGGGGGGACGAGGCTGACCGCTCTTTCCAGCTGCTCAAGCAGAAGCTCAGCTCGGCACCGGTCTTGGCGCTACCCAGTTTTGACAAGCTATTTGAGGTGCACAGTGACGCCAGCGGTGTTGGCATTGGGGCGGTCCTCTCCCAAGACAAGCGGTCGGTTGCATTTTTCAGCGAAAAGTTAAGAGATGCTAGGCGGAAGTGGTCCGCTTATGATCAAGAGTTCTATGCCGTTGTCCGGGCCCTCAAACATTGGGAGCATTATCTACTACACAAGGAATTCATCTTATATACGGATCATCAAGCCCTCAAGTTTATCCACAGCCAGAAACGCATGGATGGTATGCATCTCCGTTGGACCACTTACCTACAGCGTTTCCCGTACATTATTCATCACAAGCCGGGTTCCTCCAATGTCGTTGCGGACGCCCTCAGCCGGCGGAGCTGTTTATTGACCACACTACAACACGAGATCATTGGTTTTGATATTCTCACCGAGTCATATGCCGACGACTCGGATTTTAAAGACACTTGGAGCGCCTGCTCGAGGGGCGGTTCACACGGCGGGTTCTTGATACTCGAGGGGTTTTTACTCAAAGACAACCGCCTGTGCATCCCCCGCTCTTCATTACGGGAGAAGCTGATTCGTGATCTACATGGTGGCGGGTTGAGTGGTCACTTGGGCCGCGACAAGACACTTGCTAGTCTCCACGAGAGGTATTTCTGGCCGCAGTTAGCCAAGGACGTGGGGAATTTCGTTCAGAAGTGCTATGTGTGCCAACAATTCAAGGGCCAAGCACACAACACCGGTCTTTACTCACCTCTCCCGGTCCCCTCTGGCGTGTGGGAGGACCTTTCCATGGATTTCGTTTTGGGCCTTCCGCGAACTCAGCGCGGAGTTGATTCAGTGTTCGT
Source organism: Platanthera guangdongensis (assembly GCA_039583875.1). NCBI lineage: Eukaryota > Viridiplantae > Streptophyta > Magnoliopsida > Asparagales > Orchidaceae > Platanthera > Platanthera guangdongensis. Next base: position 241,694,702 of record CM077158.1, read on the forward strand.
CGTGGTGGACCGTTTCTCCAAGATGGCACATTTTCTTCCTTGCCGCAAAACATCCGATGCTTCCCATATTGCGCGGTTATTCTTCCGCGAGGTGGTCCGTTTGCATGGCGTTCCAACCACCATCACCTCCGACCGCGATCCGAAATTTCTAGGCCATTTTTGGACCATGCTGTGGAAAATGTTTGACAACTCTCTCCAATTTAGTAGCTCCGCTCACCCCCAAACGGATGGGCAAACCGAGGTGGTAAACAAGACTTTGGGAAATCTAGTGCGTTGTATTTGCCAAGACCGGCCGAAGCAGTGGGATTTCGCTCTCGCCCAAGCTGAGTTCGCTTACAACAATGCGGTCCACCGCTCAACCGGTCGCACCCCGTTCTCCATCGTCTACACCAAGGCGCCCCGACATGCGCTTGATTTGGCCCGCTTACCCGCCGCCCCCCCTTCAGCCACGCAGCTGGCGGAAGAGGCCCGCGACGTGCAGACCGAGACCCGCCTCAAGTTGCTCGAATCCAACGCCAAGTATAAAGCTTTGGCCGACAAGCACCGCCGCGAGCAGATTTTTCAAGTCGGCGACTTGGTTATGGTCTTTCTCCGGAAAGAGCGGCTTCCTGCCGGCCCCCACCACAAGCTCATGCCGAAGAAGTTCGGCCCCTTCCCCATCATCCGCAAGATCAACGACAATGCTTACGTGGTTGATCTACCACCGGAGTTTAACATCTCCAAGACCTTTAACGTGAGCGACTTATCTCCGTTCTACCCGGACGTGCCTCTTTATGCCGACCACTCGTGGTCGAGTGCTTCTCCCGTGGCGGAGTATGATGCGGAATACGGTGCGACCTGCACCGTCAGCGACGAAGCCCACGCCGAATCGGGGATTGCATGGCTCGAGAAGTTCGACCCGCTTTGGATGCCGCGAACCGTCTAAATAAAGAGGCGGTGCTATTTATTTTATGCCCTTTTGTTGTATTTGTTTTTGTAAAACTATTATGTGTGCTATTAGCAGGTGTGTGCTAATAGTTATTTTCTCCCCCCCCCCCATAGTATAAGAGAGAGGAGAGTGTATTTTCATTTCAGTTTTGGTATTATATTGAGAAGCAGTTTGCCCTAGCCGCCTCCCTCTTCTCCGTGCGAGAACTGCCGATCCGGAAGGATCCCGCCGCTCAACGATTCCTCCGCCCGTGTGGCGCGATTCCGGCTGGAAGGCTCCACCGCTCCCTCCTCCGGAGGTATTTTCTGCATCAACAACACCGGTGTTAGTCATGCCATGTGACACTGAAGGTTTTCAAATTTATAGTAACGCATCTCTGAAAGGCCTTTGTTGCGTATTAATGAAAAAAAAAAAGTCATAGCATATGCTTCGAGACAATTGAAGGATTTTGAACGTAATTATCCGACTAATGTAGTAAGAATTGGCAGCGGTCGTTTTTGCGCTAAAAATCTGACGACATTACTTATATGGTGCTCAGTGTGAAATTTTTACCGATCACAAAAGTTTGGAGTACATTTTCTCCCTGAAGGAAATAAATATGCGTCCGCGGTGGTGGTAGAACTTATCAAAGATTACGATGTTGATATCAAATATCACCACGGTAAAGCTAATGTAGTAGCTGATGCGCTCAACAGGAAGCATTTAACATCCATGATTGTTCCACTAATAGAACAGAAAGAGTTGTTACGAGAATTGCAAAAGTTAGAATTGCTTACGTGTATAACTACCGCCCACACTCAAGGTTTATTCTTTCAACTGATGGCAGAACATTCAATTAAAAATAGAGTAAGAAAAGCAATGAATTAGGGCCCTATATTTGTGAAATTTCTTGAAAAAGTAAAAAGTGGACAATCTACTGTCTCTATAGAGAATGATGAGTTGTTATTTCTGAATGAAAGATTGTGTATTTCTAATGTTGATACAATATGAGAGGAAATACTTTATGAAGCGTGTAATACAATATATTTGATTCACCCTGGAATAACAAAAATGTACCAAGATCTCAAACATGAATTTTGCTGACCAGGAATGCAGAACATCATGTCAACTTGTGAATGCAGAACATCAAAGCCTGGTGGATACGTACAATCCTTACCCATCCCTGAGTGGAAATGAGCTGATATAACCATGGAATTCGCCATGGGGTTACCAAGGAGTAATGCTGGAAACAATGGTATATGAGTGATTATTGATCGATTAATGAAAGTTACACATTTCTTTCCCATGAAAAATGACAATCCAGTACAAAGGTTAGTCGACCAGTACATTGATGTTATTGTGAAATATCATGGAATTCCCCGATCTATCGTTTCTAATAGAAATGAATGTTTTACATCATATACTTGGAAGCTAATACATAAAAGATTGGGGACAAGATTATTATATAGTAATGCTTTTCATCCGCAAACGGATGGTCAATCTGAGCGAACCATTCAGATGTTAGAAGACCTCTTGAGGATGGTCCTACTCGACCTGCGGGGATCATGAAAAAAATACTTATCACTAGTGGAATATTTTTATAATAATAACTATCAGTCAAGTATTCAGAAGACATCATTCAAAACATTATATGGGCGGAGGCGCCACACCCTGCTGAGCTGGGCAGAGGATGGTGAGGAAAAAATATTTAAAAAGAAACAGGTGAACAAAATGAATGATAAACTTACACTTGTACGAGAAAAGTTGAAAATAACACAAGACGAACAACAAAAGTATTATAATGCCAGACATCTAAAGGTAGAGTTTAATGTGAACGACATGATATGTCTTAAAATAGACCATTTCAAGGGAGCTTCACGAATTTGTCGACTTGGAAAGCTTAGTGCAAGATATGTTGGGCCTTTGCTAATCTCTGAAGGGATTGACAAAGTGGCATTTCGTTTAGTATTATCTGATAATCTTCAGAACCTTCATGATATGTTTCACGTTTCTTCATTGAGAAGGTATATAGCTGTTCCAGATCATATAGTTTCTTCTGAGCGGATTCAAATTGATCCTGATCTATCAAGCCCAACTAAATCATACAAGATTGTAGATTGACAAAATAAGCAACTTTGAAATCGAGAGGTTCGATGTGTCAAAGTCTGGTGGAAAGGACATAGTGTTCGGGAAGCAACATGGGAAAAAAGAGATAATGAGAAACCTCTTCCCTCAGCTGTTTGATGGAGATACAAATTGAAAATTTCCGCGGACGAAAATCCAATAAGGAGGGGAGAATTGTGTCGTCGCTAATGATACAACTGGTATTGTAGTTATTAACATAAAAAAATTCATTAGAGTATTTATTTAGTGTGGAGAAGAATGCTTGAACCGAGCGGCTCAAGTGTGATTCACGACCACTTGTGTCATTCATGGGACTAGTGGTGCCCGATAAGAGGAAATGAAACATCATCGCAAGCCTTTCTCTCCCAATACACACGATTGTTGGGAAAGACCGGCGGAAGCCGATCGACGCCTTTGCTTGTCGAGAGCCCAAAACTCCACCGATTCTCGTGATTTCTTCTGCATTTGAGAGGTAATCCCTTTCTCTCCACTCCTCTTTTATATTATGTGAAGTTTTTGCATGGATTGAAGAGGGTAGAAACCCTAGGGTTTGATCTTTTGCGGTTTCTTTTACTTATTTTTGTATCAAAAGTTTATGTAAAGCATTATCATACCCTAATCCCTAATTTCAATTCATTTTGGAGAAAGCCTAAGTGCCATACATTTAATTTCACAATTTCTAAGTTGGTAGAAGGATGGAAAAAGGATTTCTATCATATAGACCTTCCAATATGAGTATAAACTCACGTCTATGGCCTTAACATGACAATTATACTTGAGATATTTGCCCTTTTTGCTCTCAATCCGAAATATGAGGCCAGAGATTTCTGTTCTCTCACTTAATTAGTGAGAAATCCCTTGTTTAAAATTAAGGCAGCAAAACCCTAATCCATTTAAGACTCTTTTGGCCTAATTAGGTCAAGTGGAATTCATCAAGGTGACTTGTGGTGTGATCGACATGAATGGAAGACGTCAATTTGATAATTACAGATGGTAATTAGGTCAATTTGATAATTACAGATGGTAATTAGGTCAATTTAATAATTATGGATGGTATAATATAGGTCATGTCATCTGTAGGAGGGATACACAATGACGAAGGGAGGAGGGATAAAGGAAAGGCAAAGGCCTTGGTGAGTTCTTATCTCATATTTGCAGTCATTCTTTTGCTCTAAATTATAAAATGGTCTATGTTAAGGGTGTACACAACTAGTGGAGGTGGGGTGAATGTCCTCCCAACGTAAAATGAAATTAAATGATTTTTATGTGTGCGAATATGAAAATGCACACAGATAAATATTAAAATGCTCTATATAAATGTAAAGAAATACTAATGTATCCTTAACATTGTCCGATAACGAAAAAAATAAATGAAGAGACAAGATTAGGAAAATACGTACGTTGAGATAACAATGAATAAATGAAATATGAACATTATAATGAACATGAGATGACAAAATAATTACCAAAACAAATAGGAAGAAGAAAGCGAACGAGAGACGACGAGATAACATGGCGATACAAAATAACAATTATCAAAGACATAAATAAGACATCATAAGTAACTAAGTGAATAATAAGATTTCATTTAGTTTTTTGACTAAATAGAAAATGTAATTAAAACAGGGCGAGGAGAAGGCCACTCCCGTCAGTACTAGCAGACCCTTTCCGTCTGGAGAAAAAGTACAAACTATGGTTCGACGTCGTCACTGCCATTTTGGTGTTCTGGATGCGCACAAAGCTGAGTGCTGTGATCCTGACTGCCCGTACGAGTTGCAGTTTTGCTTCCAGTAGTGTCGTGTAGTATAGTGTAATGTACTCATGTACCTGTTTTGTTGTAGTCATATAGTTCGCTCTTACATGTAGCACAAATTTGAGATAAACCCATCTTTTGTATACATATGTGCTGGGTTATTTGTTGGATGATATGCTGTACCGTATCTGTATGAATAAAGAAAATGTTTTACTTTCCTGCCCTTTTCTTTTGTACTATGTCATTCAAATATAATCGTTGAATTGTTTATACCTGACATCTCTGATGATTCATTAATAACACATAAGTTCGATGTTCAATTGTGGCGGTAGCCTAAGGCAAAGGGGCCGTTACAAGGGGTCTATTAATTAAGCATATAATTGGCAAAATAGCAAATAGTACTGACACTTACCGTTAATAAGAGCGAACAATAACACCAGATATTTAAATAAAATCCTATGATAATAATCAGGCAAAAAACTCATAACATATACAAACACATCAACGCTAATGACGTGCGAAAAAAATGAACTTGCGCGAAAACATGCACAATACTTGTGTAAAAAAATCAAAATAACATGATGATATGCAGATTGCGTTAATTCTCTCGGTGTTGAAAGATCTTGACCTCATCGAGAATGTAATATTACCCGCTACTAGGAAGTCTATACATCAATCTTAAACTACTCCGCCATTGCTCTGCTACTAAGGGTCTGTTTGGGACAGCTCTGGCGGATTGAAAAGCTGCTGTCCGGATAGAGCTGTTTTAAAATAGATCTCTGGGGAGCAGTTTTGAAAAGCTGCAGAGTGTTTGAGTGTTCTGTGCAGAAGTGTGCTTTGAAGAGCGATTTTCTTTTTTTAGCTGTTTGGAGAAACAACTTTTGGAAGCTGTTTTTTTAAAAACTAAAATATATAAATATATAAAAATAACTGATAACAGAGTCTTTTACATAGTTCTAGAAAATAGGAAAAAAAGGTCTTCCAACATCCGGCGACTGCTTTTTCCAACCCTTCCGATCACCTGTTCAAAAATAAATTGATATGAATCAAACTTTTGATAATTTAAATCCTTTACTTTTTTAGTAAAAGATTGATCGAATTTTTACCTCCACGCACTGTATATTTCTTCGGCAATGCTATCTCGTACTGTAGACATATGTTCTGCTCCAGCAGCATCACACATATCGCCTTCAATATCATCCTCTGCCGCAAGGTCTTCATCCTCTGAGGGAACGAAAGAAGACTCATCAGCATCACAAGCATTAAACTCAGGGTCCCAGCGAGACAGATGTCTCCGAATGAAGTTATGTAAGGCCATTGTCGCTAGCACTATGAAACGCTGTTTCTTGAAGTTGTACTGTGACATTTTGCTCAAAATGTGCCACTTTTTTTCCACACTCCAAACGTTCGCTCGATCACACTGCGAAGAGATGAATGTGCCTTATTGAAATGTTTTTGCCTTCCTTGTACAGGCCGACTCCCACGGGCAAAGTCTGCTAAGTGATATCTTGTTTCTGGATATGACTTCAAATAACCCATCTTTAACGGGTATCCAACATCCACTAAGTAATATTTACCTGCATTTATTTGGTTTGTTAAACAGGTAAACATTATGAAATACGAAAAATTTGAATGAATGTAAACATATTGATTAGTATACCTTGTGGGGGATGCGGAAAATGCAATCTATCGTCTGCCAATGCGCACGCGAAGATGCGGCTATCATGAGCAGATCCCTCCCATCCAGGCAGGGCAAATGTAAAACACATGTTAAAATCACAGACTGCCATTACATTTTGCGTCGTCGTTCCATGACGTCCTATGTATCGTACTTGATCTTCTACGGGTATCCTCGCATCAACATGTGTACCGTCAATGACACCAACGCAATCCGTGAAGAATGACATGTAACGAGGATCATACCTTATCTCAGCCGGAATATCTCTGAACTGATGGTCAATAGGCTTTATAGCATCAATTGAGAGTAACAAAAGAGATCTAAGCCCTTTCGAAAAATATCTACTAATTGTTTCGGTCGAGTGCTCGAACCGTTCTTTCGTTAATCTAACGGAACCTCGTTGGACTTCTCTTGAGGACGTCCGCTGTGATCCTTGAAGTTCATGATCTACTTCCAGTTTATGAAGTAAATCTATGAAAATGCGTTTTGACATCCTAAATGCATCATGAATCCTATCTGGATATCCTTCTAGTAACTCTTTAATCCATTTCGCACCTGTTTGGGTAGATGTCATGCATGGGCGTGTGTCTCGAACATGGTAATTCATCCTCTCGATCGATGACATAACTACACGACAATACTCTATATATTGCGTCCGCTCCGGCGGAAGACTTGTTGAATCCCCAGAATCTTCAGAGGAGGAGTCATGCTCTTCCATTATCGTACCTGCATTTAAAGCATCACAGAACATTTATCATAATCTATATAAAGATAGTAACAAAACAACTATTATAGTTTCGAGGTCCAATATTAATCATCATGAGGTACACCATCAAAATAGTAAACAAAAACATCATAGTGTTCTCCATGCAAAGCACAAAAGGAAATTTAGATCGAGGTATGCCCGTATCACTGAGCCCTTTTCTCGTACGCCTTCATAATCCACCAAACCCGCATATCTTCTGGGATACTCATGAAGATCTCCCTAGTGGTCTTGTCCCTGATGTGGTCGAGAGCAAAGTAATATAGATCCAGGTTTGCCCTTAGCTCTGGGCTACTGGAAATCAACTCCACCACCTCTTTGACTGTGATAACTGGTGGAGGCTTCACAGCTAGGGTGGATTGATGTAAATCTGACATCAAAGAAAATACCATTCCTTTGTTCTTCCCGATCTTTCTTCTTTTACTCGCCGAGGAGGACGCATTCCCAGGAGGTGTTGAAGCACCTCCTATATCTTCAGGACCACCATGATTGTTTTCCATGTTATCTGCTACATCATCATCTTCCAACTGGATCCTCCCCACATCCGGTGGCAAACTCCCAATTGAAGGAGCCCATGAGTCTTCTCCAGTTGCGACAACCTGACTGAACATAGTGTTCAGTTTCTCCTCCAACTCAGGTGCAATACCTCCGTATCGAAATTTCTTCGCCGCTGGAACAACCTGTTATAATCAATATGTCAATATTAAAATATGTCAAAATAAAAACTAATTTTATGAAATTACACATGAATTTGTTCTGACCTTAATCTTCTCTGCCCACCATTCTTCTGATGCAGCAATAGTTCTCTTCTCTGGATCCCAACCTAAACCAGTCTCGCCATGTTTCAGCTCCTTCCATAACTTCCAATCCTTATTCAAATGATCCTATTTATTTTTCATTTGCAATCGATCGTAGCTTTTCCCGGTTCGTTCTTTAAACCCCGCAATCAAATTTTTCCACCCTTCTTTGCTAAAGTGGGTGGTGGGCCGATTCCCCAAACCAATCTCTTTTATGCAGAGATCACAAAATAACATCACTTCACCTGACTCCCAACTTGCTACGATTCCTCCTTCCTTTGGTTTTACCATTATGCTATAAACTAATAAAATTAGAATAACAATTACTAATCAAAATCATAGCCCAAAAGTTATATACACAAAATTGAACAAAAAAAACCAAACACAAAAAAAAATCTCACACAATAAAAAAAACACACACACACATTCATACACACACACATACACACACACACACACACATTCATATACATACCCAACCAAAAATACAAAAAACACACACATACAACCATACACACATAAAAAAATAACAAACAAACATACACACACACACACATATCCTTACTCATTCACACACTCATTCTCATCCACAAACAAAAAAATCACATCTACACGCATGCACAATAAAACACACACATATACACAAATACACACACACATACACAATAAAAAACACACAAAAAAACACACACACACACACACACTCATACACACACACACACATTCATATACATACCCAACCAAAAATACAAAAACACACACACATACAACCATACACACATAAAAAAAAACAAACAAACAAACATACACACACACATATCCTTACTCATTCACACATTCTCATCCACAAACAAAAAAATCACATCTACACGCATGCACAATAAAACACACACACACACACATACACAAATACACACACATACACATACACAATCAAAAACACACAATAAAAAAACACACACATACATAAACACACACACACATTCATACACACACACACATTCATATACATACCCAACCAAAAATACAAAAACACACACACATACAACCATACACACATAAAAAAAATAACATACACACACACATCCTTACTCATTCACACACTCATTCTCATCCACAAACAAAAAAATCACATCTACACGTATGCACAATAAAACACACACACACACACACATGTACACAAATACACACACACATACACAATCAAAAACACAATAAAAAAACACACACATACAAAATAAAAACACACACACACAAATGCACATACACACACAAACACAAATCCATATACACACACAAACATACACAGAATGAAATCAGAAAAAGTATCGGCCAGAAGATCTACATTAGGGCACACGGTAAAAGTTTTCCGAAGGAGGAGGGGATGCACTTGCAAATTCATGGGAGAGGACCTTGCTTACCTTCGAAAAGCTCGCAGAGAGGAAATCCTTCGGCTAGAATGAAGACAGGTCAGCTCACTGAGAGGACCTTGGACGAGCTCGGGAAAAAAGGCGGCTGGTTCGACAGTTCCCCTTGCAGATCCGGTGAAAGCCCTAGCAATAACTAGGCATGAAGAAGGTCGGCTCCTTCCATCTCACTCCCGACGGCAGTGGCGACTAAGGAAACCCGGCGGCCTTCAATCATCGGCGACGGGAAGAGGTAGGGGAGATCAGGAGTTTGCCGCTCGATTTATGAGGCACAAGCGAGAGGGAGAGTGGGAAAGTGGGGCGGCTGATCACGCGAGAACTGAGAGACGAAGAAGTGATCGGGAAAGAGAAGGGCGAGACTCCCCTTGATCGCGAATGGGAAAGTGATTTTAGGAAGCTAAACGTGGGGGGTCGGGAGCTTCCTAAAAAGTGGGCAAAAAGTGATTTTCAGATCCGCGATTTTCATAGAGCTGTCAAACCAAACAGTTTCAAACAGAGCCTAAATAATCAAGACCTGAGTAAATATAGTTTTTCCATCCGCTGAAGCTGTCCCAAACAGAGCCTAAATAATCAAGACCTGAGTAAATATCTCCAAAGTGCAGAGGTGATAAGCTGAGTGAGGGAAACTCTTGGCTGTGGTAGGTGAGGGTGAAAGGATGGATCCTTCCCTACAACTCTAAGTAACCTCTCATTTTTGAAAAATACATGAAGCCGATCTCCTTGTGAAAAATATAATCTCCGGTGATAGAATCACCTATGCAATTATAGTTTTTCGGAGATGCTCGCAAACAGTGCCCATGAGCTCTAGTCTTGTACTCTTAGGAGGATCTCATTTGAATGTAACTCGTTTTAACCCATCTTTTAATCAATACAATCACGTAAAACTAATGGTTCGTGTTGTGCAAAGCTTGACCTCCTCGTTCTCGGCTCTCTTCTTGCCTCTACTCGTGATCCCAAGTTTTCTTTCACTAGCAATACCCATATCCTACTCTATTGCTCGTGAGTGGGGTCTGGGCACTTTTTACCCCAACAATATATGTGGATATATTGTGCTTTCGAGAAGTGGCTTTGACAAGAATATAACAAAGGAGCATCTTATAAAACACTTCATAACCAAAGATCTAGGCAATCTACGCTTCTTTCTGGGAATTGAGGTACCACACAATAAATCTGATATTTCTTCAAGTCAACAAAAATATGTCTTAGAACTTCTTGAGGAAACATGACTTCAAATTCCAAAACCTGAGACCTCTCCTATTGATCAAACCAACTCCCTATGGGAAACTAATTCGAAAGAACTTATCAATGTCAAACAATATAGGAGAATAATAGGGAAGTTAACATACTTAATCGTTACTAGGCATTTCTTTGTTTGTAGCTTAACTGTACCATGGTTTTATGAAACCATCCAAATCAAGCTTTAGGGGATTGCCTCAGTCCGTATATGGATCTTTATAGATGACCAATCTTCCTAGTAAACTCTTTTTTGGGAAAAATGGGGGGGGGGGGGGGGCTTTAGACTTTTTCTTTGCACTTATCACGTAGACTTTTTCTTTGCACTTATCATGCTAGATGACATTTTTAATATCTAACTGTTATAGGTTCCACCCAAGACTTGCAACACGTGAAAGGAGCACCCGAATAGAGTTCATTTTTGTAACATGAGAAAAAGTTTCCAGATAGTCAATTTCTTTGGTTTAGGTGCACCAATGAGCCACTAATCGGCCTTTATATCGCTCCTCAATCCCTTCTTGATTATGCTTAACAGAGAAGATCCAACCCGACCAAACCATATTTTCCAGGAGGAACATGTACAAGTTGTCATGTTTCATTTTTGCCTAAAACACATTTTTTTCTCCATAGCCTTTTTCCATTCAATAATCTTTATAGCCTCATGTTTGGAAACCACAATAGAGGAAAGAGACGAGATACAAGTTTTGTGAGTAGGAGAGAAATGCTGAAACGAGATATAATTAGCTATAGGATGCCTGGTACAACTTATGTTACCTTTGTGATGTGCAATGAGAATATGAAGATTGTCATCAGAATCTGGTGTTAAAGCAGACATTTGGAGCGGTCGAACATCAATGGAATATGCTTTTTTATCATCACCGAGTGTAGTGGCGGAACTAGAATTTTTTTCTAGCCCGGGCACAATAAATATAAATTTAAAATGTTTTTTTATAAATATTACAGGTTAGTTTTTACCCTTACAAATTAAATCAAGAGCAAAACATACAATTAAAGCTCTTGATTCTTATACATGTATGCAATTCATATGGTTAAATAACAAGCATGAAATTTAAAGGTGATAAACAGTTAGTGAATTGGATCTATGTATACATAAAAAAATCATTTGAAGGCTGCAATAATTATAAGTTATGCAAGAAAATTGAATGCCCACAAACAATCAAACTATCTATTAATAGAAAGTTAGAGACGACTTCAAAATGGAATTGGTTTAATGTCGTTGTTTACCTACCTATTTCCTAACCATCTATCAGAGAGCTATTAATTTCAAACTATCTAAACATGATCAAGTAAATGAATTGCAAGTATTTATCTCATTGGCTCAATTCATCGAGCATGTCCAATGCAAGAAAAAAAACACTTCGATTTTAAGCAAAAAAAATATACAACTTGTGATAAAATCTGTAAAATCCTCACAAATGTTGGCCGGGTGAGATGAAACTTCACATAATCACTATTGAAAATCTCAAATCTAGAAAAATGTATGGAAATATGGATTACTAATTTACTTGGAAAATCACTATCGAAAAGTGAAAATGAGGAATTGACTGGAACCGTGTTTGAAATACGCTGCAGTGCTTGCCAGACGAAGAAGCCTGCTCATTGTACTCGTCTCCTCAAAGACGAAGGAAGGAAGAAAAATTGTGTGAAAGGGAGAAGGAAAGCCTGAAACTCAGAATGGGAAGAAGAAGAAGACTCTGCTATGGTTAGGCCTCACTTCTTCCCCCATGACTTTCTGCAAAAACTTCTTACCTCTCCCCTGTTCGGCATCTGCAAGAAAAGAAGACATCGCACATGAGTCTCTCTCGATCTCTTGCCGGCTCACCGCTCGCCACTGTCCGATGTCTCCTGGAGAGCCTAAGATGGGAGGGAATAGGAGGGACGCGAATGCCCTTGCGGGAATTCGCGAAAAGCACGGTCGAGAACCTATAAGCGAATAATGTTAAATTTCATGTTCGCCCTCCATCTAATGGCGCTCCATTGTAATAATTACATATGTAAGTTACTTATGTAGGTTATATATATATGTTTCCCTCCTTTTAATGTGACCCTTCTCCCTTATAGTGATATTCATGTTCGATTGAGAAGATAAATTTAGATTGTTTCGAAATGGAAGAAAGATATTTTCTTAAGAAAAAAAACACTTCGCCACCCTTAACCGATTGTTGATTCATAACTTGAAATTGCATATAAGTATAGATCCAGATCTTGATAGAGTTGTTCAAATTCAGAATAGTAGGCGGAGACAAACGAAGAACCTTGTTTCAGATCCAAAGCACGACGAGTGGGTGCATACATTTGCGTTGAACTACCAATCTGCGTGCAAGTCTCATGGGATCAAGTTCAGATTTCATGGGCAGAATCCATGAGCATATAACGGCGACATACCGGAGGGGACATGGAGTGGAGTAACCTTGAGACAACAAAAGAATTATTCGCGTCCCATTTTCTTCATGAGGGATCTGTTTGTGGTAGTTTAACAATGGTTCCATCGATATACCCTTACAATTGGTGACTGCGGATAGCATGCTGAGCTTCCCTGGATCATTTAAGGTAATTTGGTCATCCAATGACACTATCATAATCTTCAACGATCCTGATTGCTCGTGGCTCTGAGGGGGGTCACATGTAGGGACAGTACGAGTCTTAGATGAGATATCTGGAATCACCCATGAGCGAGTAAAGGATACTCCACTAGAGATAAACAATCAAAAAAAGCAGTATGAAGAAGCATCACATCTTACGAACCCCCTTTAGATTGATCCATCAGAGAGGGCACCATAGGATGTGACCATGGTGTATTTGGTATCTATCATGAAGGACAAAATGGTCGAAGTTCAACAACCACCCACTAGATGGGCAAAGAGAAGCTGGAGGAGCCCTGGGCTAGTGAGAAACTACATACTAGGAAGGAGTTGTGGATAGCGGTCAGGAAGGAGAAGCTGCGGCTAGCGGATTGGAAGGAGCTACTGGTAGGGGTGTTTGCGAACCGAACTGAATTGAATAACTCTTCAATCGAATCCAAATTTGTCATAAGATATAGAGATTCAGATTTGTTTGAATATTTGAGTTCAGATTTGGATTCGTCCTGAAATCCTACATACAAAATTGGATTCAGATTCAGATTCAGGTTTGGATTCAAATTCAAATTCACTTCAAATGAACCAAATAGACTTTGATCGGGCGGCTAGGATCTTTTTTATATATAATATAGATATTCTTATTGTTCGTGAACTATTCACAAATCTTTTCAATAGAGATAATATTATTTGATTTAGATTCGAATACCACTCGAATCTGAATTTTCCAGATTCAAATTAGAGAATATGATTCTTAATCGATTCTTCACGAATCGATTGCTGAATTATTCACGAACTATTTTGTTTGCGAACAACCCTAGATATTGGTAGAGGCCTGAATGGGGAAGCTGCTAGTGTCCTGGAAGAGGCGGCGGCCAAGAAGGAGCTGCGCTTTAGATGAAGATGTGGTTGCGGCCCGGAACACTGGAAGACACTGCGGTTCACAGATGCGAGGAATTGGAAGGAGATGCGGGCGAATACGAGTGTTGGCCGAAGGCCTGGGAAGTGCTGGCTAGCAGACACGAGGGGCAGTTGGGTTGCTGGAGGGAGTGTTGAGTCTAGATCGTGGCGGCGAGACGTAATCGGAAGCACTGGAGCGAGTGGCGAGATAGATCGGGACGGGATTGGGGGTGCGTGCTCTGATACCAAGTTGAGAGGAGTCGAAATAATTGAATTCATAATTTGGTTTGCATACAAGTGACCTAAGTCCTTGTATACTCAGTCGAACAACCCAACATAAGACTCCTGACATACCAGGTGATGTTACAAGTAAATGAAAAATAAATTAGTACACACTCAGCTCTACTTTATTCGCAATATGGAGAGATGAATGCAAATTCAATCTGGCTATAGGACTGAGTTCTTATTTGTATCTTCATCTTGGAGTATATATTTCATAATTGTTTGGTTTGGGGCTTCTGTTGGTTTGATATCTTATCTGATTATATAGCATATGCTGCAGTCAACTATTATCTTTTTTGTTGGGGTTGGAGACTTATAGTGAATGGGCTGTAGAGGTGGGTTCAAAGCTTTTTTTGTCTAGTTTAAGTGCCATCTCACAGATTTGGTTCATAATTTTAAATTCTAAATTATATGCTTGTTTTTAACCCATGGAATTACCATTTTCATCAGCAGCACATCGATTATTAAAGTTATTTCAAATATTTGTGAACTCTTCATATCCACTCCTCACCATAATTCTTTTATCATCACAATCTGGCAGCACATCCATAATTCCTTTATCATCATTCTTTACCTACCAGTCATAATAAACTTGGAATTAAATATATATGTTTCTCAAGTTGTTAATTAAATCTACAATCTAGCATGCTTTACTTGATGCCATAATTTGGTTTTTTGTCTTACATATCCTTCACAATGTTTAGCAGGTTCTTCCATCTCTAACATCTACTAAAGCATACTTTGATTTCTTTTCCCAGAAAGCTGATCAAGAATGTCAGGTAAAGTAAAAGTTCTTGTTTTCTAAGGATATGATTAATATTAATTTGCTTTCTGATATTTTATTCATTCAAAAATATTTAGGAACTAGAAGAAGCTGAAATTGAGATAGGTCTTCTCCAAAAAGAGAAGGCGACACAAGAAGTATTTGGCAATTTGAAGGAGGACTATATAACTTGTAAAATTACTATAACATATGGGAATAGTTAGCAGTAAATAAGTATAACATTCATGTGGTAGTATATCTGCAGTTTGCCTTGATCATTTATTTTTTTATTTCTGCAGATGATAAGGATGATAACCACCTTCAACGAATAAAGGATAATATCCGGTCCTTGTAAGTTCTGAATCTTAGTGAAAAATGAGCTAGCACAATCTTTTATATGTGAGTTTCTTTTAGAATCATTGTAGTCTGTTACTTTCTATGAATCCTCATGTTCTGATAAATCCTATACAGAGAGAGAGACAGATAGAGAGAGAGAGAGAGAGTTGTCATTTATGTACATAACTTGGATTCCACTCCTTATTTCTTCACTCTCAAAGTTCTTGTTTTATCTTCATTATTTTTTTACTATTTCTAGAGAGCGCTCTAAGCTTAAAGAAGAAGTTGCAGTCCGTGTACAGAAGAAACTTGCCTTGAGACGAGCTCGTCAAATTTATTTGGAAGAGTTAGCTTCGCGAGAAATGGAACTTCTTCGGGAGCTAGATAGGTTTGGAAAATATGTTCCTTATACTTTGAAAACTATTGTAAAATATTTCTATTCTTTTATTCCCTATACCATGTTTATTAGGGAAAGGGAAAATGAATTGGAACAAGAGATCGAGAGACAACGACAATTGGAATTTGAGCGTGCCAGAACTCAGGAACTTCAATTCAACCTTGATATGGAAAGAGAAAGACAGATCCAGGTAATGCATTATTTCAACTCAACTAGTTATTCAGCTGCTTCGACTTGTTGAGCATTAGGATATTTATTTTATTTTATTCTATTTATATCATAGTTTCTGTTTTAGGTAGAACCACATTCATTGCATCTCGTATACAATTTATTTTATTCAATTCAATACTTGTGTATTAGACTATTTACTTAATTTTGCCTGTCCTCTTTGTATATGAGCCTCCAAACTCGTAATCTCTCGCTCAATATCCTCTCTCTCTCTCTCTTTGTGTTTGTCGACTTCTTGTTGTGCCTGTCATTCCATGTCTCTCTACAAGGTTGTTGAATAATCCTTCCTCACCCTCTAATAGGTGTCAAATTTGGAAAAGCAATAGAGAGTTGAGGACGAAAAACTAGTTTATATTATCAATGGTTAGGCTACTAGAACCTCCTATGGCTCCATGAAATGGTCAACACGAAACTTGATCTACCTAGTTGGCGGGCATTTTGTAAATTCTGCTGGAAATCTCAAGAACTTCCCTAACTCCCCTCTAGAGTTTCCTCTCTTCCTCTTTCCCCCATGTTCTTCAAACTCCCTCTCATCTAGCTCCATTATAGGGCTTGCACGTGTATCGCCGTCTCCATCAGATCCACGGCCAAAAGAAGCGCATAACAACTTGGTATCAGAGCCGTCAGTCCTCTTCCGTCGATAGACGCAAACATCTCCCCATTCCGTCAACGTCAACAACAAGCCCGCAAAATCCATCCCCACCACACGCCCATTCCGAGCCACAACTTTCCCCCAAAGAAGCCAACACCTCTCTGTTGTCGCTGCTTTCCGCTCACCGACCACATTATCTCAGCCGCTCCCATCGATCCAGGTACCATTTTCCTTTACCGTCGACGTCTTCATCCATCTACGCCTCTGCCTCCGCCTCTGTCGACGTCGCCAACACACATATAGGATCGAGACCCTCGTCGACCTCGCCAGCCAGCAACATCGTCGTTTGCATCGTTTCTGTCGAGCGGCTCCTTCAACATCTGACACTCTTTCTAACGCGCGTCTCGGGCTGCATACGCTTCCTTTCGCCAGGTGCAGGATACCTTCATCGTGCCGCTCCAGTCACAAAGGATGACATGCCTCCTACTCATCCAGAACCACGTTGTTGGTTATGTAGTATTAGAGTATTTGAGTCCTTTTTATATCGTGTCATATTGTATCTAGTCATGCTACATGTGTCGAGTTAAGCATGTGTGTCAAGTCAAGTTATGTGCGTCATAATATTTTATGTGTTTTAATATTTTGCTTATTGTCTTTTATCCAGTATTTATGCCAGTGCCATTGTGGCCTTCTATACAGTGGCCTTGACATGTAAGCATTCTTGTCATGGCGTCGCCTAGGCGTCACGGCGCCCAATTGTAAACAAGGCGTTTGACGCCTTTTTTTTATAAAAATATGAGAATAGACTGCAGTTTATATATAAACCGCAGTCTATTCCATGAACCCGAGCATATACTGCGATTATTTTAAAACCGCAGTTTATTCCATGAACCAGAGAATAGATTGCGGTTTATATATAAACCGCAGTCTATTCTAGGGGTCAGTGTAGCATAGACTGTGGTTTATATATAAACCGCAGTCTACTCTCAAATAGACTGCGGTTTATGAAACAACCGCAGTCTATTCCATGAACCCGAGCATATACTGCGGTTATTTTAAAACCGCAGTTTATTCCTTGAACCAGAGAATAGACTGCGGTTGTTACGAGAACCGCAGTCTATGCTAGGGTTCATTGTAGAATAAAACCGCAGTCTATATCATGTGTACTATAAACTGCGGTATTTATAATAACCGCAGTCTATATACTGCCTTTTTAAAAAAAAAAAATTGGCGCCTTGCGACTTGCTCACCTTAGTGTCGCCTAGGCGTCCGCCTTGTCGCCTAAGCGTCAAGGCGCCCAGCGCTCGCCTTGGTTCGCCTTGACGCCGAGACAAGAATGCATGTAAGAAGACAATCGATCAATGAATTAAAAGTTTCCTTTTCTATCTCTAAGCCCTCTTTCTGTATACCCGCCCGCCTCCCCTCTAAGGTTTCCTCTCTTCCTCTTTCCCCCAAGTTTTTCTAATTCCCTCTCCTCTACCTTCATTCTAGGGTTTGCCGTTATATTCCCACCTCCATCGGATCCACGGCCAAAAGAGGCCCATAATAGAATGCTTCACTTCTCTTCCTAATAGCCCAGATTGCTTCCACTGATGATATTAATGCTTGGCCGCCCCTGATAAACCCTATAACATCTGTTGACGTGGTCCCTTCAACAACATATCCTTGGTTCGACAATCTTTTCTTGCTTTGTAATTCGCCAACTAATCTATACTTGGGATGACACCAAACTCATCAATGGATGGTTTTGTTGTATTTAGAAGGAGTTCAATCTCTCAAATCTCCAATGCTAATTGACACCTATGATACCTTCACAAGAACACTCTGTTTAGCATTCTAATGTGTAGAGCTCGATCAATACTGCGAGTTTCTAATCTCTTTTGAATATAGCTGATTCCACTACAAATGAATGTGAAGCACCCATATTGTAATAATACTTTTGATGATAATGTATATATAAGCATGCCTAAGTGTTTTCATGATAAGTTAAAGATGGAGACATTGCTAGGTATGGAGCATATCAGCAATCTTTTGCATTGTAAAAAAATTGCTCAACAACAACAACACTCAAGCCTTTATCCCACTATAGTGGGGTCGGCTATATAGATCCTTTGTCGTCATTGTGCACTATATTTTGTCATAATCTCACTAATGCCTAAGTACATCATGTATTTCCTTGTAGTTTCATTCCAAGTCTTTATTGGTCTACCCCTCCCTCGTTTAACATGCCTAATAACTAGACTCTCACAACGCCTAACAGGTGCCTCTAATGGTCTCCTTTGTACGTGTCCAAACCATCTTAGTCGATCTTATCGCATCTTCTCTGCAATTGGTGTTACTCATGTCTTATCCCTGATATATTCAGTTCTAATTTATCTTGTCTCGTGTGTCCACACATCCACCTAAGCATTCTCATCTCCGCAACTCCCATGTTTTGTTCATGTACACAATTCACTGCCCAACGCTCAGAACCATAGAGCATCACATGTCTAATTACAGTACGGTAAAACTTGCCCTTAAGTTTTAATGGTACTTTACGATCACATAAGATCCGTGACGTGCCTCTCCACTTCAGCCAACCCGCTTGAATTCTATGTCACATCTTTATCAATACCTCAGTCTTTTTGAACTATCGATCCAAGATATTTAAAACACTCACTGCGGGAAATATCTTGATCACCCAACTTAATAACGAAGTCATTCGTCCTTCTTGTATTGCTAAATTTAAGCTCCATATACTCCGTCTTTTCCCTGCTCAACCTAAAACCTTAAAGCGTCTTGTCAAGATTCAAGTTTTGTGTTTACACCCTCGCGTGTCTTATCAACCAAAATGATATCATCCACAAACAATAAACATCAAGGTATTGCTTGTTAGATATGTCCAATGAGCTCATCTAAGATAAGGGTAAAGAGATAAGGGCTTAAAGCTGAACCTTGATGTAAGCCAACAGTGATAGGGAATTCCTGTGTTAGTCCTCTAGATGTCCTCACCTTTGTCACTGAATTTGTATACATATCTTTGATTATGTCAATATTTGATGCATTTGCACCTTTCTTTTCTAATACTCTCCATAAGATCTCTCTTGGAACTCTGTCATAAGCCTTCTCAAGATAAATAAACAACATTTGCAAATCTTGTTTTCTTTCTCGGTAGTTGTCAATGAGACTCCAAAAGAGATGTATAGCTTCCATGGTCGACCGCCCTGGCATGAATCCAAATTGATTCTCCGAGATGTTAGTCTCTCGTCTTACTCTTCTTTCTATTACTCGTTCCCTTAGTTTCATGGTATGACTCATCAATTTAATTGCTCTATAATTAACACAATTTGGTATATCTACTTTGTTATTATACAAAGGTACCAAGATAATTTTTCTTCATTGGTTTGACATCCTCTTTGACTTCAGTATCTTATTGAAAAAACTTGTAAGCTACAAAATTCCTTCATTCCCTAGATTTTTCCATCTTCGATGGGTATATCGTCTGACCCAACCGCCTTTCCGTTTTTCATCTTCTTTAGAGTATCATTTACCTCAGATACTTGAATTTTACGATAAAACATTATGTTCATATACTTATCTGATTTACTTAACTCTTCCAAGTTCAATTCACTGTCTTTTGTTTCATTATAAAGTTGATAAACGTATCTTTTCATCGCTCTTTAATATTCACATCATCCGTCAAACTGTATCTGTCTCATCCTTTATGTATTTTACTTGGCTTAAATCTATGAAGCACTGATACTTCCCCGAAGGCAGCGTACCCGTACCGGATACGTATCCGGTACCGGTACGTTCCCGATACTCGATGGATACACCTATGTGGACGCACTTGAACTTAGCACATCATTCTGCATACTGTGATAGGAGTCTGTTTTTCTAGAGTAAACAAATGTTGGCTCTATGATAAGAAGCGTTGGTACGTCCAATTAAGTTGTGTATCTGTACTGAGTATGTTTCTAGTATCGGTACCTTTGTGTTACAAGTACGTGTATTGAACGTGTTGATTCAACGCAAGTTATTAACAAAACGGCTAACTTGTCTTTAGACTAACCAGAGATTGAAGATGTTGATCTCCAACAATGAAGAAGAAAAAAACTGATAAGTAATTTAAGTTTAATTTTATCTCTTTTGGTTAAACATATAAGAAGTTAGATTTTGTAATATTTACGAATGCTTAATGTTTGAAAACTTCAAGTTATGTTGCATTGATTTGTGAACTTGTACTTCAAGTTATGATTTATGTTTAATGTTTCGATGTTTTGAGAACTATTTATTGCACTTGTGATATATAAATATATATTATATTTGTTATAATGTATGATGATGTACCCGTATCCTTGTTTTTAAAATTTTGTCCTACCGCCATACCGGGTAAGTATCGTATCCGGTACCTGTACCCGTACCGGTGCTTCCTAGGCTTAAATTTTTTGTCTTCCTTTTCTAGCTTGAGCAATTTTATATATGTCACGCTCTCCATCTTTAGTATCTAGTCGCTTATACAATTCTTCATAAGTTTGATTTCTTGCTTTACTTACTGCTTGTTTAGCTTCTTTTTTAGCGACCTTATACTTGACTAAGTTTTCATCTTTCCTACAAACGTAGAGTGATTTATAGTTGATGCTCTTTGCCCTCACTTTATCTTGCACTTCCTCTTTCTCCCACCAAGATTCTTTACTTGGAGGCACACAACTTTTTGATACTCCAAGTACGTTCTTTCCAGTTATCCTTAAATATGAAGACATAACTTCACATGAGACACTAGGATCAACATAAGTGTCATCAAGTAGTTGTTTCATAGTTGCTGTTTTGAAAGCAACCCGCTTTTCCATCTTCAAGTTCCACATCAAATTTTTTGCAACATTTTTGTTTTTGTCTTAAATTTATTATATTTAATTTGTACATCTAACACCAATAACCTATGTTGTGTCGTCAAACTTTCTCCTGGTAAATAAATTACTCATTTTACCATATTTTCCTTGCTTCTTGTTGTCTGTCAGTACATGAAAGTGAGCAAAATGAGAGAAAACTCTCAATTTTATTTTCATAAAATATTTGATTATTGCGGGAAGAGTTTTAATTACTGGAGGGAGTCTGGACACTCGAATCCAAAGAACCCATTATTTATATACTCGCATGATCATCGGATAATGAGGAAATGAAAAAAGAAAGAGAGCTCAATGAAAGAAATAAGTTGGATATACGTGCTCGACTATGTTCTCGAGGGGGCCAAGGGTTCTTCACATCAGGCGTTCTCACTAATAGTGCACGAAGACACCATTGCTTTCACGCCAAGGACTAGGGCACACTCGTAGACTTATTCGCAACAACCAGCAAGAACTCAACAAGAGCAGGAACTCGCAATATCCAATATGAACTCAACAGCCATAAGGAATCCAACGACAAAAGCATCACTAGAGAAAGACTTGGCGGTCACACGAGAACAAGGCGATGCGATAACTTTCTCTTCAAAATGTGAGATTGGCGAGAACGGTTAGATATGAGGTCGCCACAAACAGGAGAGCTCAACCTGGTTGCGAGATTGACAGGAGGGTAGTCATGAGCTCTAGGGGCTGCGGAATTGACATACGAAACAACGATCTAGTTCTCAAGCCGAATTCACTCAATACTTTGATGGAACTCAGTGAGAGTTTTGTCGAGAGATCAATCTGCGTGTGAGATCGACGAGTGCATGCGTTCGATTTGGGCGCAGGAAACTGTGTGAGGCACCTTCTATCTCGAGTGCAGCGATCAACAGGGGCTCGACATGCACAAGACGAAGTCCATTTGCGAGAGTTGGAGAAATGATAAAAACCCTCCTTGATCTGATACCAAATTGAGAATCTGAAATAACTTGTGCATTCAAAATCAAAATCTAAAGTAAAGTATCACATTTCATCTTTCTATATACACAAAGAGGAGTGGCACTAAAACACCACAAGAGGAGTCGGTTTAAAAAAGGGAGTTAAATAGAAAACGATTATTAGTCTTTACAGTGGGTTTTTGTATATATTGAAAGGAGAGAAATTCAATTATACTTTAGAAACAAGAAACACTCCTCAATATATATGAGTGACTAACATACAAGCATAACATAAAATAAAACAAAAGCCTAACACTCCCCCTCAAGTTGGGCTTGTGATATCTGTCACACCCAACTTGAACATAATGTTACCAAAACACCTATGAGACAACTTTTGTAAGCACATTCAGCCAACTGTTCATCCATGGGGACAAATGGAGTGATAATGACTCCCCTCATTATATTTTTCTTAATGAAATGACGATTGACTTCAACATGCTTAATGCAGTCATGCTGAACAGGATTATGAGCAATGCTAATAGCGTCCTTGTTATCACAGTATAGCCGAATGAGGACTTTTCTTCGAATCCCATGTTCAAGCAAAAGGGATCGAATCCTCATTCCTTCACATATTCCCTGAGCCATAGCCCTAAATTCCTCTTCGGTACTGGATCTGGCAACCACATGTTTTTTGCTCCTCCATGTCACCAAATTTCCTCCAACCAAGGTACAATACCCGGACGTGGATCTACGATCATCAATTGACCCCGCCCAATCAACATCTGTTAAAATTCAATGGATAATTCTTTGTTCGGAAAGAACAAGATGCCACATCCCGGAGAGGTTTTGAGATATCTGAGAATCCGATTGGCAGCATCTAAGTGGTGTGATTTTGGAGCATGCATGTACTGACTGATAACTCCAACAACATAAGATATCCGGGCGAGTATGAGATAGGTAGTTGAGTCTCTCCACCAGATGATGAAAGTTATTGATATCCGTGACAGGTTCTCCACCACCCCTCTCCAATCTATGGTTCGCTTTAATGGGGGTGTCAACAGGTCTACACCCACTCATCCCTTTAGTCTCTAGCAGGTCAAGGATGTACTCCCTCTGTGAGATAAAGATACCGTACTTGGATCTGACAACTTCAATGCTAAGGAAGTACTTGAGGTTCCCATGATTCTTTACCTCAAATTCACTGGCTAATCTTGCCTTCAGATTTTTGATTTCTTCCATGTCACCCTAGTTATGACAATGTCATCCACATAAACTATCAACACCGCCAATTTCCCTTGTCTGTGCTTTACAAATAGGGTATGATCAACATTACATTTGAGTATACCCAAATGTGACAATTGCTCGTTGGAACCTCCCAAATCAAGCCCCCGGGGATTGTTTTAGCCCGTATAGAGCCTTCGTCAATCTGCATATCTTTCCCTCAGATCCCTCAGAGGTAAGACCAGGAGGTAGATACATATAAACTTTCTCTTCTAAATCTCCATGGAGGAAGATATTTTTCACGTCCAACTGGCTAAGAGTACACCCTTTGCAGGCAACACACGAGAGCAGAATACAGATAAAATTCATCTTTGCAACTGGAGCAAAGGTTTCCTGATAATCAATCCCGGCCGTTTGGGTGTATCATTTGTCAACCAACCTAGCCTTATAACTGTCCACAAGACCTTGAGGGATTTGTTTCACCGAAAAATCCACTTGCATCCAACCACAGTCTTGTCTTGAGGAAGATCAACATGGTCCCATGTGTAATTCTTCTCAAGGGTAATCATCTCTTCCCGCATAGCATCTTTTCACTTTTGATGTCTCGGAGCTTCCTGCCACGAAGAAAGTATGGAAATGGAGGACAAAGAAATGACAAAGGCTCGATAACAGGAGGAAAATGAGTCATAAGTCATATAATGAGATATGGGATGTCGAGTGGAAGCATAATTACCTTGAGGACTGGTAGACGGATCAGGTGTGGATTCAGGTATAGTGTGCAGAAGCCTAAGTTATCAAAGGCGCAAGGCGCACCGAGGCGCAAAGGGCCCCTGGAGCCTAGGCGCAGGCGCGCGCCTGAGGCACGTGTGGCGCAAAAATGGGGAAAAAGGAAATTGAGCGAATTGAGCGCCCAATTCGCTGAAATTGAGCGAATTGGGCGCCCAATTCTCTCAATTTCAACGAATTGGGCGCCCAAGTGCGCCTAAGGGGTGCATCAAAGATCATGTTTTTGCCCATATTAAGAAATAATTTTTTTTAAAAAAATACCTTGAAAGGCCCGAGCCTTTCAAAAGGAGCGCGCCTAGGTTCGCGTAGGCGCGCCTGAGGCGGCGGCTGAGGCGCGCCTAGGGCACATCGCCCGCCTCAGCCTGAGGCGCGGCGGGTTGCGCTCGGCGCCTCAGGCGCGCCTAGGCGCATGCCTTGACAACTATGGCAGAAGCTGACTGTTTGTGCCCCTTTGCCGACAAGTATAAACCTGCAAAGGAGGAGTAGGACGAGGAGGCAAAGGCGGCAGTAGAACCACAGGCGGCGGCGAAACCATATGTGGGATAGTAGGGGGTGAGATAGTAGGCTGATGTGGAGGAGATATAGATAGGGGAATAGCCAGGGAGCTCACTTCCATGGTAACAGTCTCCCACTGAAGAGAGCTCCCGGAATAGGACTCGAATTCATGGAAAGTGACATCCATGGAGACAAAAGGCTTGTGGGTAACATGATGAAAACACTTATACCCTTTTTTTGTGTCCGAGTATCCAATGAAGACACACCGAAGCGCCCGGGGATCATGCTTGAAAGTGTGGTGCACATGGACAAAACACACATCCAAAGATACGATGGGTGAGCTCACTTGGAAGGATATTGAGGTTTTTAACAGTGTTTTGTGGTTTAGGATACGAGTTGACAATCGATTAATAAGATGCGTAGCCGTGAAAACTGTATCCCCCAGTAGTATTTGGGTAGGTGCATCTGAAGTAAAAAACAATGAGCAGGAGTGTACACACAAGAAGTTTGGTGGATGATATATTGATACCCAAGTCACATAGGTAACGTTCAAAGTGAGAGTCAATGTACTCACGACCATTATTGTACAACCCCGTGTTCGCCGAGTGGGTCCACCAGGCCGGGCGAGCGAGCCAGAGCAACCGGCCCGCTTCAGAACAGCCGGCGGGCGAATCCAGACGGCCGACTCGCTCTCGCCAAAGCTAGGTGGGCGAGCTGCGCGAGCCAGCCCATCCTGCCCGCTCTCGCATAGGTGGCCTTATCGACCAGCCCGCCTCCGAATAAAGGGCTGGCGAGCCGCGACGGCCCGACTCGTGCTCGCCTAAGGATGGAAGGCGAGCTGCGGGAGTCAGGCCGCGTCCTCCCAGCAGGGTGGCGAGTTGAGGCGAGTTGACCCCGTGTCTGAGAAACACGCCCTGTGGGGTCCAAAGGCAAAATTACCTGGATGCCCTTGCCGGGGTGCAAATAGCTTACCGGAACAGTGGAGTCACGTGTTAGCAGCCACTTTTGGCTGCATATAACTGTTTAGAACATCGGAGGTTGGCTATTTGCAGACCGATTTCAGAAAACTATAAATAAACCCAAGGGGGTACCTCAGGAGGCACGTTTTTACTTGTCCTCCGGTCTTCTTGCGCTTTCCGAGGTATCCTTAGCTCGGTATTTGGCTAAGGAGGGGAAGCGCTCTAAGATCTTCCGGGTGTGCGGTGGGTCCTCCACGCCGAGCCCTTGAGTCTGTTCCCTATTCTTCTTCCTTCGTTGTTCGGCTCGCAGGAGAGAAGTGTGCAGTCACTCCTTCCCCAAGAGAGAACTCCACAGAGACCGAGTTTTCAGTTTCAACATTTTTGGTGCGGTGAGCGTGGAGAGTGGTCAGCACAGAAAAGCTTCGGCAAACTCGATGACTGGAGGATCAGGGTAAGATTCAGACAGGTCCGACTCGCCACCCCCTCCCCCTCTCGCCACGGTGGGGATGTTCGAAGACTTCAGGCAGGAGGTGCTCGGCCTCGTCAAGTTCGCACTCGGCGCGCGAGCCGAGTGCTCGACTCCAGCGGTTCCAGTCAGTGCCGCCCGGCTCTGGGCGACGACGCTCCCGACAGGCGAGCTGGGAAGGAAGGTGCAGAGGAGGGGAGAGTATGCGAGCTCCCCAGGCGAGTGCTTTTCCCGGGCTCGGCGAGTGGTGGCCGGTTCAGCGAGATGGGGTGCGAGGCACTCCGGCTCGCTACAGCCCCGTGCCCGGAGTTCCTCGAGATGAGAGGAAACAAGGAGCAACAGCGACAGCAAGACCGCCGTGATGTACGGATTGAGCAGGTCCTGACTCGGGCGGAGGACGATAGGTGCGAGGACCGAGCAAATGTTGGAACCCGAGGAGGGATCGGGGTGATCCATGGGGGGGGGGGGGGTAAGGCTTCCCGAAAGGCGAGCCTCCATACCATGTACCGAAGGAGCGTTGACTCCACATCACAGACCCCACCCCCGAAGGAGAGGATCACCTTCTCCAGAAGTGACATGCCGGATCATGAGGATCCCTTTTGCGATGCGCTGGTCATCCAGACGGCCATCAAAAATTTCACTGTCTCCCGAATCCTCATCGACAACGGGAGTTCGGTCAACGTCATATTTAATATAAATTTAAAAAGGAATAAATTTATAAATAATTACACATATACATAATTAAATATTAAAACTCGATATATGAAATATCTCCTATATATCCCCCGACATATTAAAACCGACATGAAAAACCTAAACTGACGTGCCCCCGATATCCGACATCTACAACCTTGATTGACATCTAAAGCCTTTTCAGAAACTTTATTTAGCCTTTAACATGAAAAGGAAGATAGGTTGACCAATCCCTCGCTCAATTTAATTTAACCCTCTCACTCAATTTAATTTAACCAATCCCTATCTAACGATAAGTTGACCGAGAGGATCAAGAGTCGAAAATCGACCCAAATTCCCGACGTCGTCTTCTTCTTTTCCATCCCATCCGGTGACACAATCCGTGACACAGGTCTATGAAAATGGTATATTAAAGTTGCTTTGAAAAGGTAATTGGACGAATCTCATGAAAGTAGTTGTTAAGGGAACCTGACGAAAGATCTTGTATGCCATGCTGCTTCTTAGGGAATAGTTTGCACATAAAAAGAACGGTACCTACCTTTCCCAATCCCGTGACACTCATGAATGCGAATATCAATTCTTTTTTCTATACTATTGACCCACATTTTTATAACCTATCAGATACATCTTGTAGGAAAATTTATTTACCTGCTAATTTATTACCCCAACAGTTATTATGTGGTAAGTTGGGTAATCAATTGATGCGTTTTCCTAGTGCTACTTATGAGAGATAAGTGCGCGTGTGCACATAGCTCTGTGTGTAGTGCAAGTGGTCCATCCGATCTGTGATCCAACGGTTTGGAAAAACGGGCCTTAGAAAAGTAAAAAGAAACACAGGCAATGAAGGGCTTGGATTTCTCCCTGCATACACAGCTCCTGTGGTTCGAGCGCACGAAAAACAATTTTGCTACTTATTGGAAAATCGTTCTTTGGATCCTTTGTAATCTAAATAAATCTCCTGAACTAGCTCTTTTGTTTAAGTAGGAAAATCCTTAAAACCTTGCCCTGGTACTTCGATGTTTGGAATGAACCTTGTTGATTACCATCTTTCTACTATTGGGTACCTTGTATTCTTTATCGGCAGCCTTATTTCTTTGAGAAGAATCAAACCATTGTTGCTTTGTTCTAATGCTGAATTTGAATATTCAGCAATTGATCTTATTATTTCAGAGATTCTATAATTGCATCCCCTCGTGCTAGTATAAACTGGCGACTGACGATTATAACATATATGGATAGAACTTACATACAGGTAGTAAAAACGATCTTACCATTTCCCGTCCTTTCTAGTTTTTTTTTTCTTTTGTGATAATTAAGTTACTATGCATAATGCTGAAAATCTTGTAGTTCATGAACAAACAAAATATATTAAAGTTGGTTGTCATTTTAATTGAAAATGAGTTGAAGAGAGTTGATGTTTCAATTGTTAAACTAATGGTTAAATAACGGAGGAAACTAAGGGTCTGTTTGGGGCGGCGTCGGGACACCATTGCGGGAGCAGATACTACCCGCAAGGTAGAAATGCGAATGTGCGCCGCGCGGGTGGCGCTGTTTGCTCCCGCATCCCTTCACAAAAACGTCGGTGAGGCTCCGTCTCCAACCCCGCCTTCAAAAAGAGCGGGAGCGAACGCAGATGAGTAGGTATTCTGTACCCCCCAAACGGACCCTAAAACAATAATGATATTTAGATACCACAGTATTTCTGTACATTTTTTGTTTTGGGAGGCATTACTTTTAACTCGACGATACCTGTACAGAAAGAGCTTCAAAGAGAATTGGAACAGGCCGAATCCGGTGTTCGGTCATCTCGAAGGGAATTCTCTGCTAATTCGAGCAGGTGACGAACATTTCAATTTTATTATATTTAGGTTTAAATATTGAAATATTTCTGTGTTTCAAGGGAATTAGGATGTTTTATCAAGTTCTGTAGATATAATACTTCATTAAAACTATTTTATATTTATATATTGGATTAAGAATGAAAACCTAGACCAAACTGCCAAAATTGAATGTGAATGTGTTAAAAGTAATTTTTTTAACATACTGAGTTGTTGGAAACTTGACATGAAAATTGTTTTTTTAAATACGAACATCTTCACATGGGCTACGCTCGTGTTCGATGCTCTCGGGCAGCCTTCGACTGTCTCCAGAAGGGCTTCACTGACCTCCGCACGGGCTTCGCCTATACCTGATGCCTCGGGCGGCCTTTGGCCGCATAGAATCGGCTTCGCCTGCTTCCACGCAATCCACCGGCACGAGTGGCGCCGCACCCGCCACTTGCGGCCCCTCGGAGCATTATGGTTTTTTGATTTTGCATACGCGCTCCGGGAGGTGGCAAGTGGTTGGTGCGGCGCCACTCGCGCCGGTAGATTGCATGGAAGTGGGCAAAGCCCGCTTCTATGCGGTCGAAGGTCGCCCGAAGCATCAAACACGGACGTGTGCGGAGGCGGGCAAAGCCCTCTTGGAGGCCGCCCGAGAGCATCGAGCAAGGCATAGCCCGTGCGAAGATGCTCGTATCTTGGAGAATTTATACTGAATTATTTTATTTATTTTAAGTATTCTATATTTATTTTATTTTTCGAGCAAAACATGGCCCGTGTGAAGATGCTCGTATCTTGGAGCATCGAGCAAGGCATATCCCCGGCGGGAGTAGGCCGGAGGAGGTCCGGCAGGGCCACCACCGGTGGTTGCCGGCTTTCGGCGATCCCGTTGGCAGGGTTTGCTCAGGCCGCCACCGGCTCCGCCTGCGGCTGTGGCCTCAAATCAATATTTTATTTTTATAAAAAGGATTGCAGGCGCTGGGGTAAAATGAGAATTCCAAATTTAACGGATAAGCGGCAGTGTAGCAACAACGGATATTTCCTTTTTAAGTATTTATTTAGAGATTAAAACAATGTGATAATTTTAGCAAGCTAATGTCAAAATTACTATTTGTATATAAACTCTTATTCAGCACTTCACAGATGTTAATAGTTTATATGAACATGATCTTCCTTTCCCATTTCTCTTCTTTCATCTCATTCTCCGGCGTCATTTTGCAGTCGAGCCAGGGAAAGGTTCCGGGAACGGGACAGTGGTAGACCGGGGCCCGATGGAGGAGGGCTCATAAGACCGGCTAGCGCAGCACAAGCATCGGGTTCTTCGTTCAATGCTTCCTCGGGAATGGTGCTTTCCAGCTCCTCGAGGTCCTTCTCCGGCCAACCCCCGACTATATTGCAGTCAAGGGACAGGTCGGCAGATCGCAGCGTTAGCTATGATGACAATCTTGAGGGCGGTAGGGATTCGGGCGACGCAAGTAGCATGGGCGATCCCGAGTTATCTACGGCCTTCGAACCGTTTTCCGGATTCGGTTCGGCGCCAAGACGTGGCAGCAAATCGAGGCAACTCGTGGAACGCAGAGAGCGGGAAGGGCGGCGTGAGGGCAAGTGGGAGCGGAAACATTCTTGAGATGCGGAGGGATCCGATCCCGATAAAGTTCACTTCTCGTGTTCTTTGGCAGATCTCATGAAGCGTGCGGGTCTTGAATTTGGCCTCTCAATCTCTTGGAAAACTCGAGTTTCTCGGGTTGGAGGCTAACTGTATGAAGCAAGCTTAAGTCTGTTTGTTTGGACGGAATTGAAGCTTAGAATTGGAATTAAAGTATAATTCCAATGAAGCTCATTTCTAATTTCAATGCCTCAATTCTATCCAAACATGTGAACCCTAATTAGTATTTTGGTTGAATTATATCTCAAATGCTCTGGATTTAAATACAAGCTTCATTAAATACAATATTGTAAATATTTGTAGGATTTTAAGCTAAGGAATGTGTAAAAGTATTTGTTTTTCCCATTTGTGCTTTTAAAGAAGGGGACCCTTGGTGCATTGGTTGAGGTGGGGGCCACCTTCAAAATGCAGGGTAAGATTTGCCTATATTTCGACCTTGTGGTGGGATCCTTCCTCAGTCCCTCGCTGCCCCTTTTTTTTTATTTGTGACCCCATGTTTATTGGGAAGTATTATGCACATTTCTATCCATCCAGAAATTTTGTGTGCCTCCAATCTTGTATGTTTTTTCCTATTTTATGGGACGCCGAACCAAGATCGAGTATACGATGTCCGCCACACATTGGAAAAATGTGACGACGAACACGGTTCTTATCGGCACTGGGAATCTCTTGTGCGAGACAGCCATACTTTTAAGTTAAATTGGAGGTAGACTGAGCATATTATTTGAAACGCGAAAATCACTCAAAAATTTCTTGATTATACTTGAATAGGAATATGCAACAATTGATTCAACATAATTTAAGTTTATTCAATTTAACTCGAATCCGGTCTTGTTGATCTCGATCCCGACCCAAATAATTAGAAATATGATTAAAATTAGCTCAGATTGATTAAATATATTATATATTTAGCATATTAAAAATGTAAAATTAAAAATCCTAAGTTTAAAACTAAATTAAAGCAGTAAAGAGCTTCATTTTCTTAATTTGGAGCCTTTTCAGTTAAATTTTGAGCCGATTCAGATTTAATTTTGAGCTAATTGAAATAAATGGAAAACTAGTTAATTTTGTGCTGACCCTAAATCGCTCGAGCTCGACTAGAAATCTGCCAAAGATGGAGACTACATAAACATTTAGACTATGTTTGGAGCCACGTTTTTGCATGGGTGAGTTTGGACAAAAACATCATCATAATATAATGTACGTTTTACATGACAGTGACTGACCACCGCCAGAAAAAAAAATAGTTTTAAACGTAAAAGTGGATGAAGTTCTTTAGGTGTGGTTGCACGGTTACGGATGATGGTCCATAGCCACCGGGGTCACGACCTCCACCATCGTGCCAAACTGAGCCTTAATTGATATGTTAATTAGATATAACTTTAATTCAAAGGGTGCTAAGTTTAATTAATAGAGCAATGTTAATAGCACTCCACATCTTGCTATTAGCCGTCATATTATAGTAGCACTTCATAAACGTTTATTTTCACACCATGAAGCTATTAGCACACCATCCAAAAAAATTAAAATTTTCCCTTTCATTTCAAACCAATCTATATGATCACTGTGATCAACCTTTGATCTCTGTGTATATTTCCGTCAGCACGAATTTTCGCGCATGATTGGTCGAAAATTCGACCCCATTTCAATACAATCATCACAAAAATACAACCATATATTTTCGCAAACAATCTACACCGTCGAAATCACAGATCATACGTCTGTAAATTCTCCCGCACAAGACCCAGTCTGCCATAGCTATTTTCATCTCCACCAAACTTTCCGGCATTCCGCTGCCGCCGGCCTCCACCTCTGCGGAGGGTTTACTCCATCTAACAGTACGAGAGGTCGTCCTCCGACATATAGCAAGGAGGCGGTTTCTGAAGTAAACTAGCCCGATGTTCATTGAAGTAGACTAGCCCGGTGTTCGAGTTGCCGATGTTCGGGTGAGGAGTCAACGAGACATAGGATGACGCTGTCAAAAAAATGGAGGAGGCGGGTGATCCGTGTGTGGTCATGAAGCTCTTCCATGGGATGCTATTATAGAAAGCCTTCCTTTAAAAACAGGCGATTGTTAACCGCAACCTGTTATTGGCTAGTCGCACCCCAAAATCTCATAACTTTTCGCGCATTTTTGAACTATGTCTTGTACATGCAATTTTAGCAAAAGTGCTCAACATGAAAGTTGTAGATCTCGTCGAGATCTACAACTTTCGTGTTGATCATTTTTCCTAAAAATGCATGCACAAGTCGTACTTTGGAAATATGTCCAGATTTTGCGCCTTTCAGAAATACGCCTTGTACCTGCAATTTCAGGAAAACTGTTCAACACTAAAGTTGTAGATCTCGTCGAGATCTACAACTTTCGTGGTGAACACTTTTCCTGAAATTGCATGTACAAAGCGTATTTCTAAAAAGACGCGAAAAGTTAAGAGATTTTGGGGTGCGACTAGCCAATAACTGGTTGCGGTTAACAATAGCCTAAAAATAATGCATTAATTTGTAGATTTTTGAAGCTTTATCAACATGATGCATGTGGGGGTGCTATTAACATGATAATAACAAGTGATAATTTAATTCTATGATGTATCCTAGTCCATTGCTATTAAATACCAACCTTCTTTTGGGCTCCAACAATAAATACTAGAGCATAAATCATAATTTCTTCTCCCCAAATCAGCATGAACAATAAATTGTGAAACAAGAACCACAAATATAGGGGTCCGGGGTTGGTGCAGTGCAGGAAATGCACTGCACCGTGCAGTGCGCGAGATCTGACGGGTGCGAGTGCATCTCAGCTCGCACGGAGATGTGTGCACGCTTTGATCTCTCGCGCACTGCTTTGAGATATGCGCGCTGAGATGTGCACGCATCTCAGCGCACTCGCATCCATTAGATCGCACTTTACGGTAAAGTGCAGCGGATCCCGTCCGTCCGATTTCCTGCACTTTACCTCCCCTGAACCCCAAATATAGATGACAATTGATGGGCACCATAATTGTAACAGCAGGATAAACAGTATATAACAGTGAATAACTGAATATCACAGAGCTTCAAGCCAAGCAGCCTCCAATCTTGAAAGAATGGCAACCAAGATTGAAGTTGAAGTGGAGGTAAATCCAATCTCCGCGCGTGTCAGCTCGGAACGACCAACAGGACGTGTCAAGGTAGGGCAATACAAGAGCATTCATCGAGGGAGACGGGAAGAATTCGTCTCATCAGCTACGCCGAAGGCATGCATGCTACTCATAATTTACATAAAATCTTCTGGTCATAGTTCATAATTCAAGCCTCCTCTCTAATCTACACTTTTCCAGATTTTATGTTAACAGCAATCAAACAAGAGCATCGAAACTTTCGTCAAATTATTTGTCATCGATTCTTTTTGGGAGCTGTTGGGACGGGTGAACACACGACCCCACCTAAAGAGCGCGTTTTCTTTTCCTCTTGGCGTCTCATTCTATTAAGGCTCTCATCGTAAATGTAGTTTAAACCTCACGATCACCTAACAAACATCATCCATAAAAGTGGATGAAGAAGGCATGAACCCCCAGCATGACGGCCACCAGTGCCAAAGGGAGCCATAATAGCTTACAATAAAATGTGTTGTTTTGTCATAAAAATCTTCTCTGGTCATAGTTCATAATTCAAGCCTCCTCTCTAATCTGCACTTTTTCTGACAAATTTCATGTTAAGAAAGTGAAACAATTCTTGCTCACACCTTGAAAACTGAACGCTATATATATCTAAGATTTCTGTTTGATGAAATGTTATCAAAATTGGGTTGTGTTTAGTTAGTTTATTGCTACTTCACTATGACAATAAAATGTGTTGTTTGGTTAAATTGTCCGTAATCTTAGGCTCCGTTTGGCACGACAGGGGTGAGCGCGGTGGTTATGAACCATAGTTCGTGAACGCCCGACCTCACTTAAAGAACTTCATTCGTTTTTAATCATGTTCAAAACAAGTTTTCTATTCTTCGTGCCGCGGTCATTGTTAGTGTATATTTGGACGAATAACGGGTTCAGAGGCATAACGGGTCAGTTCAGACAAGTGTAGATCCGATACCCGTATAAACTCTTTGGATTTGCCTATTTATACCCACCTAGGGGCAACGGGTAGGGGATTCCACTTACATCCCCATCCAGATGCTTCGAGCAACTTACAGTCATAACCGCTGTCATGTCAAACATACATTCTATGATGGTAGCATTTTTGTCTAAACTCACCGAAACTAGCATATCTGCTAATGACAAAAGATTAGCAGCTGTGTTTACATAGTTTATTGCTACTTAGATAATAAAATGTGTTGTTTTGTCAAATTATGTGTCTTCTTAGTCTCCGTTTGGTGCAGCGATCATGAGCGCAGCGGTTATGAACCGCACTTCGTGAACTACGGCCCCCATCTAAAGAACTTCATTCGCTTTTAATCATGTTCAAAACCCGTTCTCTTCTCTTCATGGCGCGGTCATAACCGCTGTCATTGTCGTCAAACCAAACAGCAGATATTATTTGCCAATGAACAAAATGCCATGTGCTTGCAGGGATTCCGTTTGTCAGATTTGCGAAGGAGA
Source organism: Platanthera guangdongensis (assembly GCA_039583875.1). Lineage (NCBI taxonomy): Eukaryota > Viridiplantae > Streptophyta > Magnoliopsida > Asparagales > Orchidaceae > Platanthera > Platanthera guangdongensis. Next base: position 241,729,959 of record CM077158.1, read on the forward strand.
AGATTGAGGTTGTTGATCATGAAAAGAAGCTTGTAACTTACAGTGTGATTGATGGGGAAATACTGAATTACTACAAAAGCTTCAGCCCTACGCTTGGGGTCGCCTCTAAAGCGGATGGAGGCGCTGTGGTGACTTGGAGTGTGGAGTATGAGAAGTTGAATGAGGTTGTCCCTGAAGCTGAAATTATTAAAGAATTGGCAGTTCAAACATTAAAAGAGCTGGATGCATATCTCCTCAAGAATTAGAAAGGGGCTTTAATTGTGTCTGTCCCACCCTCTTATGATGTAGTAATCTATGGGAATAAGTGTGGACTTGCATTTTGTTTATTTAGGCCATTTAGTGTGTTTCATGCATTGTGTTTTCATAAATCTTGTTATGCTTTCATTCAAAAGAAATTAAAATAAAAATTAGTTGAGTGTTGTTGTATAAAGGCTTGAGTGTTGTGGTTGTTGTATCTGATTTGTAATTGGCATGTCAATAACATCACTTGAAAGATGATATTTCGGAACGAGGGACAATCTCTCAACCGATTCAGCTCTAGGAAGGGATAAAAGGGGAGTATTTTTTGTTTATTTAGGCTCTTTATAGTGTCTCATGCATTGTGTTATCACAAACGAGAGACAATCTCTTAACCGATTCACCTCTAGAAGGGGATGAAAGGAGTGTATTATCTATGTTTCAGAGAAAGGTCTCGAGGTAATGTTCTAGCTTACGCGTTCTAAGCCTCGGCTGGGAGTGCTCAACACGTGCTCTTTTCAAGGTATTTTTGTATGCAATTGGGGCGAGAACGTCTGAAGTTCTTGGATAAGAGGAGTGCGTGCACGACCAGTCGTAGTTCAACAATTATGATAAGGAAATATAATAGATAGAATAATGTTGGGGGGGGGGGGGGGGGGCGAATAATGTATGTCAGGAGTAACCGAGCAAGGAGAAAAGGGTGCTGTGTGTGGCGAGATCAGATTTCGAACAACTCAAACCTCAATTTCGAATATACATACAATAATTTGTTAAGGCTTGAAAATTTTCAATATTTCTTTATTCATTTGTTCTCAAGTCAGGAGCTTACAAAAGTGAATTGCTGGTTCTTTTTGTTGTTCACTTGTTGTATTAAAACTTGTGATTACCGCATCAATGAATTCCTGATTCTTTAAAAAAACTATAATGTATTTGCTCCAGCACAAAATCAGGTTCATTCTGGTACGAATCTTGTGCGTCCGTTTTACGGATTGCAGTTAAGTTCATATTACCCATGCAGATTTTCGTAGTCCGAGTTCTTCTGCAATATAATTTCGGATTTGTATCTCTTAATTTTAAGTACTTAATAATTTTATTGTGCTAATAAAATTGTGCAAAGTACGTATTTTCTTGTGACTTTGTATTTAGTTGTTTCTGGGGATTGCGCTTCCGCAACCCTAAATCCCAACACTATCTTCATCTCAGGGAAACTTTCTGGCATTCCACCGCCGGCCACCGCCTCTACGGAGGGTTTACTCCTAACAGTACAAGCGGTCGTCCCCCAACATAGCGAGGAGCCGGTTTTTGAAGCGGAGGAGTCCTACATTCTTTGAAGTAGACTAGTCCGGGGTTCGAGTTGCCGGCCCCAGGGGAAGTTTAACCAAGATAATAACAACTCATGAATTTAATTCAATGTTGTGTCCTCTTCCATTGCTATTAAATACCAACCATCTCCTTTATATCACTCCTGTCCTCCAACAATAAATAATAGAACAGAAATCTTAATTTCTTCTCCCCAAATCAGCATGAACAATAAGTTGTGAAACAAGAACCAAAGATATGAAAAGAAATTGATGGCCACAATAATTGTAACAGTGGGATAAACCATATTATATAACAGTGAATATCAAAGAGCTTGAAGCCAAGCACCCTCCTGAATCCTCACTTTCAAACTTGAAAGCATGGTAACCAAGGTTGAAGTGGAAGTGGAAGTAAAATCTTCAGCTGATCAATTCTGGGCAGCCATCCTAGACTCTGCTAACCTCTTCCCCAAGATCTCTCCCAACCTATACAAGAGCATTGAAATCCTCGAGGGAGACGGGAAGAGCGCGGGCTCTATTCGTCTCATCACCTTTGCTGAAGGCATGTAAGCTAGTCATAATTTCTGAATTCATGAGCTTTAGGCTTCATTTATTTCGGCGGTGGTGGGTCGATCCGGCGGGTGGAAACTGAGTGTTCAAAACGGAGGGGGGAGGTGGCTGCTCCAAACGGAGCTTTTTGGGGCGTTTCTCAAGGCAGGCGGGTGGAAACGGAGCAAACACCGCCGGAGGTTCATTTGTTTACCCGCCTTCCGGCGGCGTTTGCCCAAAACGGAGCACCGAAACGCCCAAACAAATCTTCTGGTCATAGTTCATAATTCAAGTCTCCACTAATCTGCTCTTTTCTGACATATTTCTGATTATTGCTAGTTTAAGTCTCCACTAATCTGTCATAATTCAAGTCTCCACTAATCTTCTGGTCATGGTTCATAAAATTTAGAAGTCGAGTTCGAGTGATTTGAACTCGGCTCGAAATCGACGATTAGTCGGCTTCAAATCGAAATCGATTTCGAGTTGAGTCGGTCTGACTCAAAATGGCTCGATTCCGAGTCGGTTCCAAATGTAATCGAGACGGCTTTGAATTGAGAAATTTATCTCTTTATTCCTAGTTGGCTAAAATTTAAATTGGGCAACCTCAAAATTTATCTAATGAAACACTTAAAAGCCTTCACTTTTTTTATTTAAGTTTAGATTTTAGTGTTTTTAATTTTAAAATATAAATATATTAATAAATTCATAATATTTTTAATCAATTCGAGCTGATTCAATCATATTTTGAGCGATTCAGGGCTGCCTCGAAATCAGTTTCGAGTCCGATACGGCTCAATATTCAATCAATTTTCGAGCGACTTTCGAGTTTCAAATAATATGTTCAGCCCCAGCGCACACCTTGAAAATTGAACGCTATATATCTGTTGTGTTTTGTTAGTTTTTTGCTACTTTACTTCGCGGCGCGGTCATAACCGCTGTCATGTCAAGCATAGAGCCTTAGTGTCGTCAAACCAAACAGCTTATATCTGCAGATAACAAAAGATTAGCTAGCATATCTTTTGCCAATGAACCAAATGCAAAGTGTTTGCAGGGATTCAGTGTCTGAAATTTGAGAAGATGAAGATTGATGTTGTTGATCATGAAAAGAAGCTTGTGACATACAGTGTGATTGGTGGGGAAATACTAAGTTACTACAAAAGCTTCGTCCCTACGCTTGCGGTTGCCTCTAAAGGGGATGGGGGTGCTGTGGTGACTTGGAGTGTGGAGTATGAGAAGCTGAATGAGGATGCCCCTGATGCTGAAACTATTAAAGAATTTGCAGTTCAAACATTTCAAGGGCTGGATGCATATCTCCTCAAGAACTAGAAAAGGGGCTTGAGTTTTGTTATTCCAGCCCTCTTATGATGTAATAATCTATGGGAATAAGGCTACGTTTGGCGCAGCTTATCACAACTTATTTGCTCCGGTGAGGTTGGATAAAAACGTCATTGTCATAGAATGTATGTGTGGTATGACAAATGTTACAAAAAAAATAATTTGAGCCATAAGATTTTGGTATGACAATGACATTTTTGTCTAGCCTCACCGGAGCAATTAAGCTGCGATAAGCCACGCCAAACGCAGCCTAAGTGTGGAACTATGTATCTTTCATCTGTTGTTCAGGTGGAGTTGTTTGTTTCTGGTTCACATTGGACTTGCATTTTGTTTATTTAGGCCCTTTATTGTGTTTCATGTTAGGAGTTTTCACAAATCTACTCATGCTTTCATTCAAAAGAAATCGAAAAAAAATGTTGAAGTGTTGTTGTTGTTGTGTCTAATTTGTAATGGGCGCATCTGTGACATCCCTTGCAAGATGATATTTCGGAGACGAGGGACAATGTTACACACTTATTATTATATCTTGTATGGTTATTTATTGTCTTAGGGATAATGTGATTGGAGCCCCCTCCCTATATAAGGAGGTGGTATATAAGAGTTGTTTTCATCTTTTGGATCATTAGGGTTTGGGTCTCCATCTTTGGAGAAGGGCTTATTGGAGGAACCAACCTCTAGAAGTTGGGCACGTGTATACCTCGCGTTTGTATCCAGTATTTTCATTTAGTGCAATTGTACTCTCCTTCTCGTAACAGGCAGTCTCTCAACCGATTCACCTCTAGTGAGAGATGAAAAGGGAGTATTATCTCTGGTTCACAGTGGACTTGAATTTTATTTATTTAGGCCCTTTATTGTATATTATGCATTGAGTTTTCACATATCTACTCATGCTTTCATTCAAAAGAAATTAAAATAAAAATTTTTTGAGTGTTGTTGTGATATAATAGGTGATAGATTTGAGCGTATCATAGGTGAATTTGTGTTAAAAGTAAGAAAAATTCTTACATGTTGAGTTGTTAGAAACTCGACATGAATATGATTTTTAAATATTTAGAGATTAAAACTGTTGAAACCGAAAACTCAGTCTCTATGGAGTTCACCCTTGGGGAAGGGGTGATCGCACATCTACTTCTCTCCTGCGAGCCGGACAACTAAGGGAAAAGAACAGGGGACAGACCCAAGGGATCGGCGTGGAGGTCCCACCACACACCCGGAAGATCTTAGAGCGCTTCCCCTCCCTAGCCATGCCGAGCAAAGGATACCTCAGAAAGCGCAAGAAGACCGGGGCACAAGTAAGCATGCCTTCTGAGGTACGCCCTTGGGTCTATTTATAGATTTCTGAAAACTGTCTGCCAACAACCAACCTTCGTTGTTCTAAACAGCTATATGCAGCCAAAAGTGGTCTGTCAACAGCGTAACTCCGTTGTTCTAGAAAGCTATTTGCACCCCAGCAAGGGAATCCAGGTAATTTTGCCTCTGGACCGCACGGGGCGTATTTCTTAGACATGGGGTCAACACGCCGCCCTACTGGGTGGACACGGCCTGGCTCCCACGGCTTGCCTTCTATCTCTAGGCGAGCGCGAGCCGGGCCGCCATGGCTCGTCTACCCTATATGGAGGCGGGCCGACGACAAGGTCGCCTAGATAGGCGCGGGCTGGATAGGCTGGCCCGCACAGCTCGCCCTCCTGGCCTTGGAGAGGGTGAGCCGACCATCTGGATTCGCCCGCCGGCTGTACTGATGCGGGTCGGTTGCTCTGGCTCACTCGCTTAGCCTGGTGAACCCACTCGACGAACACGGGGTTGTACAACCACACTCCTCTTCGTGCCTATAAATAGGACCCCCGTCACATCAACAGTATATCTGAATGAACAGTAAGTGAGCTCGGGCGATTGGTGCAGACAGGGTTTTGTATCTGCGCGGTTTGTAGGAGTTAACCGATTTTTTACTGTGCATATTGTGCGGACAACGCTGAGAAGCTAGGGACTTGATTCTGACTTTGGTTAGGGATCAGTGTGGACTCTGCAGTTACAATCAGCGGTTAGCAGCAGGTCGCAGCTTGCGACCAGACGGTCTTCTCTTCGGCAATCTTTTCCCAGTTCAATAAGCTTTCCGCTTCTAGCGGCTTGTTCAGTTCGCCAGTAGCTGTTTACATTGATCTGGAGGCTAGGAGACCTCGCGGTTAGGCGGCTTGCAGATTAGCGGAGAGAGTTTTTCAACATCGGAATAACGGGTTGTCCGCACTGTTAGGTTGCGGTCTGGCGACTTAGCGACTTCAGCGGACTCCGTAGTGCAGCTCGACAGAGTCAGCGGTTTCTCCTTACGTCTGCGCGGCTTATTCTTTGCCTTGTATTTTTTGCTTCCATCGGGTACATCGGAGAATTTTGTCTCGCCATGTATACCTCGCCTTGTAAAGATTTTTGATAGTACATGTACAACCTCGGGCTCGAAGGAACAATTCGGGCTCGAAGAGAGGGGAAGGTAAGGAAAGATGGACTCTTTGACAGAAGCCCACTCACTGGAGAGTGGGTCCCAGGAAGAAGGTTACTCGCCGGGTTAAGGCCGGCTTGCTAGGCGAGAGGGCCCCAGCGGTACAGGCAAGAAGGGCCCAGCGGCTCAGGAGAGAGCCATTTTAGGCGAGACGGACCCAGCAAAAGGGCCCAGCCGCTCAGGCGAGAGCCTCGCTAGGCAATACGAGCCCCATAGGAGGGGAAGCTCTCGCCCGCGAGACGGTGCTCTCGTCGAGCGCCGGTTCAGTTGGAGGGCGGTTCACATTTTTAGCCGTAAGTGATTTTACGTTTTTGCCCGCGGTGGTCTGCATGTAACCCTTCAGAACAACGGAGTTTGGCTGTTGGCAGACCCAACTAAAGGTATTTTGTTAATTTCAGGTCGGTTCAGTTTGGTTATTGCAGTTCAAACTCAGAGTCCTATAAATAGACTCATAGGGGTTCTTCAGAAGCACCTTTTTCCCGGGACTTTGGAAGAGTTTTATGTGCTTTCTGAGGAGCTCCAAGCCCAACTTTTGGCTTTGGAGGGGAAGCTCTCAGAGATCTTCCGGGTAAGCGGTGGGACCTCCCTGCTGAGGCTTTGGGTCGGTTTCTGGTCCTTCACAACCAGTCGAAGGTCGGAGCTCGGGACAAGTTGGTGTTGGCTACGCCCCTATTTTCGAACTTTCGTCGAAGTCAAATTTTGGCTTCAACAGTACAAGATTTGCTTGCTCTTCTGGTTGCTTCTGGTTTACTTGGCTTAGTTTGGTTGAGTGTTCCTGCGACCTGGTTTCCCGGTTTCAGCATTTCACAAATTTTTACATGGCATTAGAGGGAACAGAGGCTTCAGCAGTGATCAACCAACAGTCTTTCTTTTTGCTTCTCGAAGTCGAGTAGACCAGTGTTAGTGTAATGGAAGGTGGGTTTGCAAGAGGTCTTGGAATTGAGTTTTTAACGCCGACTAACTTCAAGAAGTGGAGGTCGTGCATGGAAATCTATCTTTTGGGTAAGAGCCATTGAGAGGTCATCTGCGGAGATGAGAGGCAAGAAGTTACTTCTGCCGCTGGCAATGCTGAAGCGGTGAGAGCTTGGAGGAAGACAAACGCGAAGGTGGAGTTTACTCTCAAGCGGGCTATCTCACCAGAACTCTTTGACCACATCATAGGATGTTGGTCTGCTGCTGAGATTTGGACTTCCCTTGATAGGTTGTTCAATAAGAAGAATGTAGCGCGACTACAATTATTGGAGAATGAGTTGGCGAGAGCCACTCGTGGAGAATTGTTCATCTCAACATTCTTCCTGAAGATGAAGAATCTGTATGCTGAAATATCAGCATTGGACTCTAATGAGCCGATTTCAGAAGAGAAGCTCAAGAGGCACGTTATCTGCGGTTTGCGGAAGGAATATGTGATCTTTGTTACTTCTGTTCAAGGGTGGGCCACTCAGCTATCGTTGCTGGAGCTGGAGAACCTGCTGGCTTCGCAGGAAAACCTAGCAAGGCAAATGGCTAGTGTTACTATCTCTGAAGGAGGTAATGAGGCGCTCTTCTCAGGGAAGAAGAAGAAGTTGTCTGCTGATGATGGCCCTTCAACTTCTTATCAGCAAGAGAGGAGTGTTGCTCTTAAGCGTGATTGGAAGAATAAGGAAGGGCTAAGGTGCTACAGATGCAAAGAGCTGGGTCACTTCAAGAAGGACTGCAAACTTAAGCTGCAGTCAGGGCACATTGCAGATAAAGCGGAAGCTGGTTGTAGTGCTGAGGAAGCCGGATGGGTGAATTCATTCATGACGAGCACGTGTGTCCGTGCTTTGTCCACCATAGACTACCGAGATGACTGTATAGTGGACTCAGGGTGTGGTCACCACCTCACCGGGGATGAGTCAAAGTTCTACTCTCTGCAATCATACTCAAGTAACGAAGTTATTATTACTGTTGATGATACAGTGCATGCAATTGTGAAGGAGGGCGTAGTTTCTTTAGGTAGCGATAAGGGTCCACTCATCTTGAGGAGTGTTTATCACGTACCGGGCATGAAGAAAAACCTCTTCTCAGTGTGCAATGTTGTGGATGTTGGCTATCACGTTCTGTTCGGCCCGACAGAAGTGAAGTTTCTACGCACTGTGTCAGCGGTGAAGACTGGCATTGCTCGTGTAGGGAGAAGGGTTAAGGACTTATTTGTGTTATCAACAAGCTCCTATGTTGATCGGATGATCCAATAATAGCGCTGCTATATGGCATGAGAGGTTGGGACATGTCGGGATGGATAAGTTGAAAGCTGTGGCGGTGAAGAGCCTTGTGAAAAACTTGCCTAAGTTGTCATCCTTTGACGACAGTCATGTATGTGCGGGATGTCAATATGGTAAGGCTCATCGCCTTCTGTTTGACAAGTTACAGACCATGAGTAAAGCACCATTGGAGTGTGTCCATGGTAATCTGATGGGTCCGACCGTCATCATCAGTCTTGGAGGTAGCAGATATATGTTGGTGTTAATTGATGACTACACGAGGTACACATGATTGTACTTTATGAAGGAGAAATCGGACGTGTTCCAGTTGTTTGTGGAGTTCAAGGAGCTGGCGGAGGGTCGACTTGGCTTGTGGGTTAGGAAGTTGAGAACGGACAACAGAGGTGATTTTATTTCAAATGAGTTCTCTAACTTCACCTGGTGAACCCACTCGGCGAACACGGGGTTGTACAACCACACTCCTCTTCATGCCTATAAATAGAACCCCCGTCACATCAACAGTATATCTGAATGAACAGTAAGTGAGCTCGGGCGATTGGTGCGGATAGGGTTTTGTATCCGCGCGGTTTGTAGGAGTTAACCGATTTTTTACTGTGCAGATTGTGCGGACAACGCTGAGAAGCCAGAGACTTGATTCTGACTTTGGTTAGGGATCAGTGTAGACTCTACGGTTACAATCAGCGGTTAGCAGCAGGTCGTAGCTTGCGACCAGACGGTCTTCTCTTCGACAATCTTTTCCCAGTTCAATAAGTTTTCCGCTTCTGGCGGCTTGTTCAGTTCGCCAGTAGCTGTTTACATTGATCTGGAGGCTAGGCGACCTCGCGGTTAGGCGGCTTGCAGATTAGCGGACAGAGTTTTTCAGTATTGGAATAGCGGGTTGTCCGCGCTGTTAGGTTGCAGTTTGGCAACTTAGCGGCTTCCGCGGACTCCGTAGTGCAGCTCGATAGAGTCGGCGGTTTCTCCTTATGTCTGCGCGGCTTATTCTTTGCCTTGTATTTTTTGCTTCCATCGGGTACATCGGAGAATTATGTCTTGTCATATATACCTCGCCTTGTAAATATTTTTGATAGTATAAGATTTGCTTGCTCTTCTGGTTGCTTCTGGTTTACTTGGCTTAGTTTGGTTGAGTGTTCGTGCGACCTGGTTTTTCGGTTTCAGCATTTCACAAATTTTTACATGGTATCAGAGGGAACAGAGGTTTCAACAATGATCAACCAACAGTCTTGCTTTTTGATTCTCGAAGTCGAGTAGACCAGTGTTAGTGTAATGGAAGGTGGGTTTGCAAGAGGTCTTAGAATTGAGTTTTTAACGCCGACCAACTTCAAGAAGTGGAGGTCGTGCATGAAAAGCTATCTTTTGGGCAAGAACCATTGAGAGGTCATCTGCGGAGATGAGAGGCAAGAAGTTACTTCTGTCGCTGGCAATGCTGAAGCGGTGAAAGCTTGGAGGAAGACAAACGCGAAGGCGGTATCTCACCAGAACTCTTTGACCACATCATAGGATGTCGGTCTGCTACTGAGATTTGGACTTCCCTTGATAGGTTGTTCAATAGGAAGAATGTATCGCGACTACAATTCTTGGAAAATGAGTTGGCGAGAGCCACTCGGGGAGAATTGTTCATCTCAACATGCTTCCTGAAGATGAAGAATCTGTATGCTGAAATATCAGCATTAGACCCTAGTGAGCCTATTTCAGAAGAGAAGCTCAAGAGGCACGTTATCTGTAGTTTGCGGAAGGAATATATGACCTTTGTTACTTCTGTTCAAGGGTGGGCCACTCATCCATCGTTGCTGGAGCTGGAGAACCTGCTGCCTTCGCAGGAAAACCTAGCAAGGCAAATGGTTGGTGTTATTATCTCTGAAGGAGGTAATGAGGCTCTCTTCTCAGGGAAGAAGAAGAAGCCGTCTGCTGATGATGACCCTTCAACTTCTTATCAGCAAGAGAGGAGTGTTGCTATTAAGCGTGATTGGAAGAATAAGGAAGGGCTAAGGTGTTACAGATGCAACCAGCTGGGTCACTTCAAGAAGGACTGCAAAGTTAAGCTGCAGTCAGGGCACGTTGCAGATAAAGAGGAATCTAGTTCCAGTGCTGAGGAAGCCGGATGGGTGAATTCATTCATGACGGGCACGTGTGTCCGTGCTTTGTCCACCATCGACTACCGAGATGACTGTATAGTGGACTCAATGTGTGGTCACCACCTCACCGGGGATGAGTCAAAGTTCTACTCTCTGCAATCGTACTCAAGTAACGAAGTTATTATTACTGTTGATGATATAGTGCATGCAGTTGAGAAGGAGGGCGTAGTTTCTTTAGGTAGCGATAAGGGTCCACTCATCTTGAGGAGTGTTTATCACGTACCGGGCATGAAGAAGAACCTCTTCTCAGTGATCATTGTTGTGGATGCTGGCTATCACGTTCTGTTCGGCCCGACAAAAGTGAATTTTCTACGCAATGTGTCAGCGGTGAAGACTGACATTGCTCGTGTAGGGAGAAGGGTTAAGGAATTGTTTTTGTTATCAACAAGCTCCTATGTTGATCGGATGATCCAATGATAGTGCTGCTATATGACACGAGAGGTTGGGACATGTCGGGATGGATAAGTTGAAAGTTGTGGCGGTGAAGAGCCTTGTGAAAAGCTTGCCTAAGTTGTCATCCTTCGGCGACGGTCATGTACGTGCGGGATGTCAATATGGTAAGGCTCATTGCCTTCTGTTTGACAAGGTATAGACCATGAGTAAAGAACCATTGAAGTGTATCCATGGTGATCTGATGGGTCCGACCGTCATCGTCAGTCTTGGAGATAACAGATATATGTTGGTGTTGATTGATGACTACACGAGGTACACATGAGTGTACTTTATGAAGGATAAGTCGGACGTGTTACAGTTGTTTGTGGAGTTCAAGGAGCTGGCGGAGGGTCGACTTGGCTTGTGGGTTAGGAAGTTGAGAACGGACAACAAAGGTGATTTTATTTCAAATGAGTTCTCTAACTTCTGCAGGAAGCACAGAATCCGAAGAGAGCTCACTTGTACGCATACTCCAAATAAAATGGAGTTGCAGAGCGGAAGATCCGTCATCTGACAGAGACTTGCAAGTGTTGGCTTCATGCAAAAGGCATTCCTAGGGCCTTCTGGGCAGAAGGGATGACCTGCTCAATTTTTGTCATCAATTGGATGCCTCTGAGTCCGATCAACAAGAAGTCTCCTCATGAGATGATGTTTAAGGAGAAGCCCAGCGTTGGACACCTTCGGGTGTTCGGGTTAACCTGCTATGTACATGTTCCCGATGCTCTCAGAACTAAGCTGGATGCGAAGGTGAGGAAGCTTGTCTTCGTGGGCTATGATGAGAGGAAGAAGGGATGGAAGTATATGCACCCTGTAACGACGACGTTTGTCGTCTCTAGAGACGTGGTATTCGACGAACTGACGTCTTATGGAGGTGGCTTGTCTGTGGAGCTACAGGACAGCATGTCATACAGCGGGCAGTAGAAAGCTGCTAAGGATCTTCTAGTAGAGCTGCCTATGTCACCAGAAGCTCCGGGTGTTTCTAGCTCTGGGTTGGGGGCTTCTGGTTCAAGAAGCAGGGGGAGCGATCCTCCAAGTATGCCCGGTAACGGAGCTGATGCAGAAGAAGCGGCGGATGTGGTGAGTCGTGGTCAGGTTCTTCGGAGATCGAAGAGGACCATCAAGCTACCGGCTCGGTACAACGAAGGGAACATGGTGAGATTTGTCTCTTATTTCTTCGCAGACCCTCTGGACGAGCGAGAGCCTTCTAGCTTTTAAGACGCAACAAGAGTCAAGGAGTGGGATGATGTCATAGATGAGAAGATGGCTGCCCTCAGAATGAATGAGATTAGGAACTTGTGCCCAAGGTCAATGACATTACTCCTGTGACATGCAAGTGAGTGTATAAGATGAAGAAGTTGGCGGATGGAAGTTTCGAACAATACAAAGCTCGACTTATAGCTCGAGGGTTCTCCCAGCAGTACAGAGAAGATTATGAGGAGACGTTTATTCCCGTTGCAAAAAAGACTTCAGTGCGGGTGGTGATTTCCTTGGCAGCCTGCCAAGCATGGAGGATGTGACAGCTTGACGTAATGAATGTTTTTTATGGTGAAATTGATAAAGACATTTTCATGGTTCAAATATCAGTGTACATATCTGAATATCATCCAGGACACGTCTGCAAACTCAGGAAGACCCTTTACGGTTTAAAGCAGGTGCCAGAATACCTCCAGTTTTGTGGGTATTTTGCTTCTGATTCTGGCTTGAGCCTGTTCGTTAAGAAGAAGGGGAGCTTCATGTCTTGGTGCTGTTGTACGTTGACGATATTTTCGTCATGGGGAACTCTAAGGATGAGGTAGCTAGGCTCAGGGCAGAGCTAGTTGTTCGTTTCGAGATGAAGAATTTGGGTGAGCTCCACCACTTCCTTGGACTCGAGGTGGAGAGGAGAAAGAGCGGGATACTCATTTCCCAAAGAGGCTATGCATAACAGATCGTTCAGCGATTCGGCATGCGGGAGGGGAAGAGTTACTCTCCTCCACTGGATGTTGGCCTAAATCTTCGACGTGGTGAGGGGAGGGTTCTTCCAGATCCCTTAGTGTTTCGGGCTCTGGTTGGAAGCCTTATCTACTTGACAATTATAAGGCCAGACATTGCTTATGTTGTAGGTCGAGTAAGTCGTTATATGACAGAGCCTCGAAAGCCTCATCTAGTGGCGAAGAAGAATATTCTGAAGTACGTTAAGACTACTTCTGATATGGGGCTCCATTATGGGAGTGGCACGAGCTTCAACCTGTACGGTTATACTGATGTTGATTATGGGGGATACTCAAACGATTGGAAGTCGACGTCTGGCTATGTTTTCACATATGGATCAACAAGCATATCATGGTGCTGCAAAAAGCAAGACTCGGTGTTCGTCTCTACTATGGAAGCAGAGTACAAGGCTTCGGCCTTGGCAGCTCGGGAAGCCATCTGGCTTAGGAGGCTAGTAGAGGACGTCCATGAAGAGGTGCGTGGTCTCACTCTGCTTCATGGTGACGACGAGAGTGCCCTTAAACTGGTTAACAATCATGTTTGTCACGCGATGACCAAACATATTGAGATCGAGCATCACTTCATACGAGAGAAGGTGTTGGAGGGGTCTCTTATGGTTGAGAATTTGCGGAGCGGGGATAACATCACAGACATCTTCATAAAGCCCCTGTCGGTCGTTTTGTCGGTTACGGGAACTTCTAGGGTTGGTTTCCACTTCTCACTTCAAGGGGGAGTGTTGAATTTTTTGAAGTGAAAGTGGTGGCCTGGGCGGACTGTCCGTACGGACTGTGCGGACAGGGGTGGTAGCTAGCCAGGTCGGCTAGTATTCTACAAACAGCTTGTTCCCAGGAGGTAACCAGGAGGATACGGTTGTTATCCGCAGAGTTCGCTGAGTCCAGCATGTTGCAGACTCGTCTGGAGTTTGCTAAGTCCGGGTTGCGGACTGGATTGGAGCTCGGGACATCGGTAGGGCTTGTTCCTTGGTCTTGCTCTGTTGGTGCGGTTTGGTGGAAACTGCATAGTTCGCCGGTTTGTACGGACTGGTGCTTGAGTCCGCCGGTTTGTGCGGACTGGCTTTTGTATCTGCTGGCGTTGTTTTCGCACCAGGGATGTTTGGTGGTGTGAACTTGGTCTAGATTTGTACCAAGTTCTAGTTCGCTCAGTCCGGGAGATCGCGCGGTTAACGCGGACTGTTTTTCTCTGTCCGACGAGTTCGGCAGCTGTTGTTAGCCTGTTGTGCTTATTGCGGGCTCGAAGTGTGCAGACTGGAGTTGTGTCCACAGGGTGTGCAAACTGATGGCAATATTCGTAGTGTCTGCGTGTATGGTGGACTGTTAAAAGTTTTGGCCTTGGCTCTGGCTGTCCGGCTTAGTCGCGGTGACGAGGCGGGCTGTTATTGTGTCCGGGCTATGCCGAAAAGATTTGTGCTCACCGCGAGATAGAGTGGTGTTCCTCTCGGCTAGGGCGGTGACCAAACTCCTCTCCGTGCCTATAAATAGGACCCTCCGTCACATCAACAGTACATCTAAATGAACAGTAACTGAGCTCGGGCTATTGCTGCAGACAGGTTTTTGTATCCGCGTGGTTTGTAGGAGTTGATCGGTTTTTTGCTGTGCAGATTGTGCGGACAGCGTTGAGAAGCCAGAGACTTGGTTCTGACTTCGATCAGGGATCAGTGCGGACTCTGTGGTTACAATCAGCGGTTAGTAGCAGGTTGCGGCTTGCGACCAGACGGTCTTCTCTTCAGCAATCTTTTCCCAGTTCAGTGAGCTGTCCGCTTATGGTGCCTTGTCAGTTAGGCATCAGCTGTTCGCATTGATCTGGTGGGTAGGCGAGCTCGCGGTTAGGCGGCTTGCAAATTAGCGGACAGAGTTCTTTAGCATTGGAATAATGGGTTATCCGCGCAGTTAGGTTGCGGTCTAACGACTTAACGGCTTCAGCGAACTCCGTAGTGCAGCTCGGTAGAGTCTGCGGTTTCTCCTTGAATCGGCGCGGCTTGTTCTTTTCCTTGTTTTTTTTGCTACCATCGGGTATATCGGCGAATCATTTCTCGTCATGTATACAGCGTCTTGTAAAGATTTTTGATAGTACAAGATTTGCTTGCTTTTCTGGTTGCTTCTGGTTTACTTTGTTTGGTTTGGTTGATTGTTCCTGCGACCTGATTTCCCGGTTTCCGCATTTCACAAATTTTCACACTAATAGTACGGGAGGTCCTCCTCCAACATAGCGAGGAGGCGGTTTTCAAAGTAGACTAGTACAGCATTCTTTGAAGTAGACTAGTCGAGCGTTCTTTGAAGTAGACTAGTCCAGCGTTCGAGCTGCCGACGCCGCTGGAGGATTAACAAGATAATAGCAACTGATGAATTTAATTCCATGTTCTGTCCTCCATTTCTATTAAATACCAACCTTCTTTTGGGCTCCAACAATAAATACTAGAGCATGAACAATAAATTGTGAAACAAGAACCACAAATATAGATGGCAATTGATGGGCACCATAATTGTAACAGCAGGATAAGCAGTATATAACAGTGAATAACTGAATATCACAGAGCTTCAAGCCAAGCAGCCTCCAATCTTGAAAGAATGGCAACCAAGATTGAAGTTGAAGTGGAAGTAAATTCTCCAGCTGATCAATTCTGGGAAGCCATCAGAGACTCCACTAACCTCTTCCCCAAGATCTTTTCCCAGCAATACAAGAGCATCGAAATCATCGAGGGAGACGGGAAGAGCGCGGGCTCTATTCGTCTCATCAGCTACGCCGAAGGCATGCAAGCTAGTCATAATTTACATAAAATCATCTTGTCATAGTTCATAATTCAAGCCTCCTCTCCAATCTACACTTTTTCTGACAAATTTTATGTTAACAAAGAGCTTTTTGTCACTTTGCACCCCCCAATTCCCTGTGTTTGCCACTTTGCACCCCCCCAATTAGTCAATATTGCACTTTGCACCATCCATTTGAATTTTTTTGGCACTTTGCACCCTAAGATCTTTTGATGAAGGGTAATTCGCTCAAGACACTTGCAATCTGCTTTATTTCCTTAATTTCAATCCCTAGAGGTCATTCCCATTCACAGTTCAAGAAGCAGCGAGTCGCACTTGCGATCTCGCCGGAGATCCTGCAGCCCATCGGAGTTCCTGCCGCCATTTGGATTTCCTCCAGCCCATCAGAATATTTTGCCAATCAACATTTTATTTTACCGCGCGCTCATAATATCCTTATTTCAAGAAATTAACAGTTAGACATTGATCTTACTTGTGTTGAAGTGAACCTAAATAAACACTTGAAAAGGAAAAAAAATAAACACTTGAACTGAAACATACTCTATGCCATCTGCAGTCCAGGCAAGTGTATGTTTTTACAAGGCATACAGGACTGCTCACCAAGTATAGAACCATTATTTGCCAGTTTTCTACAAGTACTGGCTGTAACTAGTGGAGAAAAATCACACCTTTGGAAACTTTTTGCTCACACCTTGAAAACTGAACAAAAGACCCTAGAGTGCAAAGACCCTAGAGTGCAAAGTGCTCAAAAAATCCAAATGAGGGGGTGCAAAGTGCAATATTTACTAACTGGGGGTGCAAAGTGCTAAAGAGAGGGAATTGGGGGTGCAAAGTGTCAAAAAGCCCTTTGTTAACAAAGTGAAACAATTCTTGCTCACACCATGAAAACTGAACCCTATATATATCTAAGATTTCGGTTTCATGAAATGTTATCAAAAATGTGTTGTGTTTAGTTAGTTTATTGCTACTCTTCTTCGACAGTAAAATGTGTTGTTTTGTCAAACTATCTGTCATCTTAGGCTTTGTTTGGCGCACTGCGGTCTTAAGCGCGGTGGTTATGAACCTTACTTTGTGAACGCCCAACCCCACGTAAAGAACTTCATTCGCTTTTAATCAAAACAAGTTTTCTTTTCTTCGCGGGCGCGGTTATAACCGTTGTCATGTAAAACATAGAGCCTTATTGTCGTCAAACCAAACAGCACATATCTGCTGATAACAAAAGATTAGCTAACATAACTTTGGCCAATGAACCAATTGGCTTGCACTTGCAGGGATTCCGTTTGTCAAGTTTGCGAAGGAGAAGATAGAGGTTGTTGATCTTGAAAAGAAGCTTGTAACTTACAGTGTGATTGATGGGGAAATACTAAGCTACTACAAGAGCTTCAGCCCCACGCTTGCGGTCGCCTCTAAAGGGGATGGGGGCTCTGTGGTGACTTGGAGTGTGGAGTATGAGAAGTTGAATGAGGATGTTCCGGAAGCTGATATTATAAAAGAACTAGCTCTTCAAACAATAAAAGAGCTGGACTCATATCTCCTCAAGGTCTAGAAAGGGGCTCGTCTTTCTTACCCTCTTATGCTGTAATAATCTATGGGAATAAGTGTGGAAGTGTGTATCTTTCATCTGGTGTTTAGGTGGAGTTGTTTGTTTCTGGTTCACAGTGGACTTGCATTTTGTTTATTTAGGCTCTTTATTGTGTTTCATGCATGGCGTTTTCACAAATTTACTCATGCTTTCATTCAACAGAAATTGAATAAAAATTAGTTGAGTGTTGTTGTTCTATAAATGCTTGAGTCTTGTTGTTGTATCTGATTTCTAACGGGCACGTCGGTAACATCCCTTGCAAGATGATATTTTGGAGACGAGGGACAATCTCTCAACCGATTCACCACACTTTTGTTGATTTGTGACTGACCAATTGAACCTAGGGAGACCTACATTGACTTTGAATGACCCCATAAACCTACTTAGGACCCTAATGGTCAACTAGTCAACGTCAAATGGTCAAATTGAGACCATATATATAGTCAAAAGGGGAGCCCATGTCCCAGTCCAATGCCAAGTTGAGACCTACATTATCTCCTCCTCAACTTCTAGAATTTATAGCTTAGACAAGGTTGACAGTGCCTCTTGCATTTGTCAACAAATGATAAAACTACCATCCATCTGAGGACTTCCAACAAACTCATGAGAGATCTTGATAGCCCGAGAAGAGACACTGGCTGAATCCGCTGCCGATGGTGACACCATAACACTCCTCCCAGCTCATCCAACTCTAAGTGATCCCAATCCATCTTATGTGTGCTTAGATTTAGGATCTAAATGTTGATCAATTTTGAGGGCCAGTAATAGCCAATCTTTTTGACGACTAGCTATCCACCGTAGGATCTGGGTTCCCTGGTTCTAGAGGACTATGTCGCCACATAGGAGCCATAAGCCACCTTCTCAGTTTGTTCTTAGACGGACGATGTTGTATAAAACAAGACCGCGATTTTGTTAATATATCATGTTACTCTATTTGGATAATCAAAACATAGCATTTTACTAGATCAGGGTTGTCTTTGCACACCAAGATTAGCACTATGAGATAAAAACCATCACTAATGTAAATTGGGTACTCAATTTAATATAAAAAACTTAGAGTGTTGGGCAGTTGCAACAAAAGACTTCACAACATATTCACCAAAGAGAAATGCCACATTGTAGATGATAAGACTAATCAAACCATAGACTCAGCAATTGTGTCTCTCAACAAAGTGTTCTACCATAACATTAGAATGATATTTCAAAGTGATGACACCACAATGGTAGGTTAAAACAATGTGCAACGACCAAACCATCACAATATCAGAATTATTGTTTGCTTTGATTCATCCCAGCCCATATGGAGTTGAACCACACGATTTTGCCCTTTTTCAAAGGGTGGCCTACGAGCACTTCTCAAGAGGTCACTCATCCAATTACTACTACTAATAGAATATGTTGGATCTTTAGGCGCCCTTAGAGGAGGGGGAAGGGGTGAATAAGGGATTTTCGGAAATTTAAATTTTATTTAAAAATTTTTGGAATATTTTATCAGAAAATATATTTTAATATCTCAGAAAATATCATATTGAAGATTATTTTTAAAGAATGTCGGATTTCAATGTTCCTTCACTAATGCCAGCGATAGCACTACCGTCTGGCGCTAGTAACAGAAAGTGAAATCTTTGTGTTTATTTTAAAAAAATAATTTGCAATATATTTTGCAGTGATGCTTTGATAGAGAAATATTATTTAGAATATTTTAGAATATAAAATAAAATCAAGATAATGGAATAATGTAAAACAAGATTTTATTTCAAAATAAATTAATTACACAATGTTTGATTTCTATGACGCTAGAAATCGAGGTGAAATATGAAAATATTTTTTTCTTTTCTATATCGACCTTTATCCTCAAGGACCGGTTGGTTCGAGCATATCTCTCCCAGATAAGGCCTCGAACCGCCCCTAGACCTACCCACGACTTAGTCGTCACCAAGGCGGTGAATTCATGGAATCCTCCCAAGAAACCGACGTCTGCACCAGACGATTTTGCCCCTAAGTCTCGCAAGACTTAGTCGCCGCTACTTGCGACAAATTTCCCATAGAATATGTCTCGTAATCCGACATTCTACTCGAACGATTTCTCCACTCAAGTTACAAAGGATAAATAAAAAGATTACAAGATGATAACATAAGTAAAAGAAAACTCCCCAAACATTTCTGAACGTGAAGAAGAAGGCGATGTTGTAGTTGGCATTCTTGGTGTGTTCGTCCTTCTTGTTGAATAAGCATGGTAGCACTTCCCCTTCAAGAACTCATTTAGATCTTCGTGTTTGCCCAAGGAATTTCTCTTGATGGTATGGAGATGAACCTTTCTTGAGATATTCTGAGTTATGGCTTTTGTGAAGGAGGAATCGATCCCACGAGAAGGAGAGGAGACATTCTTTAAATAGGTCTCAATTGCTACCACCTGTTGTAGGGTTACCGCCTGGTGGTAGCTAATTTAGACAGCTTTTTCTTTTTTTGGAAATCAAGAAATTTGAAAACTTTTCATCATCATTTTAGGAAATTTTTCCGCGCCATTTTTGGAAACTTTGAACTTTGAAAACAAACATTTGTCTCTAATTTTTCCAAAAAAGAACCTTCCAAAACACTACCGTCAGGCGGTATCTCACTACTGTTGGCGTTAGTACTTGTTAAACAGGCTCCTTCCTTTTCTGGCACATTGAAATTGCTACCGCCAAATTTATGCTACTGCTGGCAGTATCACTACCGCTGGCGGTATCAAAACCCTTGCCAGCTTGTAGATATCGTCGTCCTCATTCCGGAATGGTGTGTAACGTCCCGTAACTCTTTTTGATTTGAAAGTTTTGGTCGTTTTAGTATTCAGTTGTTAATGCTCATCTTTTTGCTGGTTCTTAAGCGCACACACCCATGACGAAGTGCTTGTCTCCTTATTTAATCTTTGCTTGTACATGTATGACTTGCACACTATAAACACATAAAACTAGATCAAATACATCATGATATTTATTATTCTCAAACCAAAAGTCGCGGAACGCATATTCCCACAATCTTCTCCTTTTGATAATAACAAATATCTGTATGAGAAATTAGTGAATTTAAGCATACTTGTGTTTATACATAAGTGTAGATAAAGATATGTATGAATAACAAGTTTGTAGCGTGATATTATAATACATACTCTTTTATTTCTCTCCCTACAAAAGTGCTTAATTTACTCTCCCTAAATATAATATTTATTTCACTAGATTTCTCAATTTATTCTCCCTCTTTTGTTGTTAGCAAAAGTGGGCAGGGATGAGTGAGAGTTATGAGTTTTTGTTAGGTAGAATTAGTGAAGGGTTTTCATCACATTTATTCATTTTATTTTTATTATTATTTCTTTTAGTTTTGTGATCCGATGTACTAAGAGAAGTGAAGAATATTTTGTTTGCTACAAGACACTTTATAAAGTTTTTTCCAAGATGTTCAACCTCACAATGCTCATTAAGACTTATCAGGAGGGTAAATAGTATTTGACGGAGTTTTCCTTGTCAATTTCTATTTTAGCGATAAAGAACTATGAATTCACTTGTTGCGCAAACAATAGCATTTTTTTTGAAACCCACATTTTCTAATGAATAAGTGCATGAAAAACAAAGAATTGAAATAATCAATTCAATGTAGTGTATATAATTTATTTATGCATTTTAATTATTATATTATTACACTACATAATCATACAAGTATAAAATTAAATTAAACATTATCAAGCATAAAATATTACTCGTATTTAGAGGCATGTTAAACAATCCTACACATGTTTTCTACATTCAATTTCATTGCACATAACAAGATAATATTCAAGACATGACATACACAAAATAATGTCTAAAGAAACTTGAAAATGAAATTAAACATTGTATTAATTTTTAATTGAGATGCGAAACACATGTTCTTATACAATACACTTAACCTTGGAGTTTACAATGCTAACTCCACCAGTTGATCTAAAAAGTCACCTCTGATATTTGAGGATATGATTATTACGTAAGCCCGTCAAATTTTCCTCCAATTCTAATGTGATCTAATTCATCCCTAAACTACCTTTCACCTAAAAGCCTGCCATCCTAGAAGCCTACTTAAAGCAACTTTGCATGAGCTTCACTGCCTCAAACCCTCATCGGATTCAGGATGTTACAGGCCCACCAACTTCTGCATAGTTCATGCCCAAACCCCACATTGTATTGTAGGAGGTATGACTTGGATACCATTTGTAATGACCCAACACTGACAATATCAAAAGTATTGTTTTCTTTGGTTCATCTCAGCTCATATTGAACTGAACCGCATGGTTTTGCTCTTTTCCATAGATGACATACAAGTACTTCCCAAGAGGTCATCCATACCGGGACTAATCCCACCAGAGCATACTTAACTTTAGAGTTTTCAATACAACTGCACCTCTTGCTTCAAAAAGTCACCTCTAAGTTTTGAGGATATGATTATTACTTAAGCACAACAACTTTTTCTCTAATTTTGATGTGAGATCTGGTTCATTTTTCACCGCTTTTCACCTAGAAGTTCGTCATCCTCGAAGCCTGCTAAAAGTTACTTTTACTGGGCTTCACTGCTCCAAACTCTCATCAGCCCACCCTCATTAGATTCAAGATGTTATAGGCCCACCAACTTCTACATGGTTCATCCTTAAGCCCCACATCGTATTGTAGAAGGTATAACTTGAATACCATTTGTAACAACTCAATTCTCAAAATATTAAAAGTATTATCTGTTTTGGTTCATCACAGTCCATACCGAACTGAACTGTATGGTTTTGCCCTTTCCATATGTGGCACATGAGCAATTCCCAAGAGGTTACTCGTGTCGGGACTAATCCCACAAGAGCACGCTTAACTTAAGAATTTTCAACACAACTTCATCACTTGCTCCAGAAATCCGCCTCTGAGATTTGAGGATATGACTATTACTTATGTGAGATTCGGTTCATTCATGCACCAGATCTCATAAAGAAGTTTGTTATCCTAAAAGCCTGCCAGAAGCTACTTTGTATGACTTCACTGCTCCAAAGCACTCACCTCCCTCATCAGACCACCCTCATTGAATTCAGAATGTTACACAATGAATGTATGTTTTAGCATCATTGGCTAGGCCACCAGCAGTCGGGAGCTATTAATAATTTAAACATATGCTTATTAGTATGCTAAAGATCAAGATCAATTTTTTTATGAAAATTATTCTACAACAAATACTCATAAAATATCACTGTCAAAAAAACTACTTGTAGAAGAAGCAAAAATTAATTTATGCTGATTTAAGGGGGTCAGCACAAATACAACCCATAGGAGAAAAAAGTATTATTTTCTTCTAGTTGATGATTCGCCGCGTATTATTTTCTCCTTTATTTTAAAATTTTGGTAAAATCATGAGTTTTTTTTCCCAAATTCTTATAGAGCATGAAAGAAGGCTTTATTTATCTTATGAATTTTTCGAAAATTTTACAATCATTTTGGCTCTTAATTTTGGCCAAATAGACTTTATTTATGCCTTTAAAAACACCAAAAGATTTTTAAAAATCTTAAAAAAATCATGGTGATAGCCCTTAGAAAGGGGAACAACTTTAATGTTCAAAACTTTCTTCCTAGAATCATAGTTTGCCCTCAACAAAATCCATAAGATGGTTGTTGATTTTAGGGTGCAAATTGTCGTTCTGAACAAATCCCCTGGCTAAGATGGAGCCATATACTGCGCCTTCTGCTTCCTCCCCACAGTGGATCTGGCACATATCTGTTGTGGGGCTCTAAAGCTGAGGCGGGGTGGAGTTTAATGATGCCCTGGTCGTCCGATCTCTGGATAGAGATCAGACAACGGCTATGATCTCGGGGTGGCAGATGCTTGCGGGCTTCTACCGCCGCCGGCCAGAGGCCATCAAGCCTCAGTGCCTCCCCCGCTACACTCGCTGGGAGCCGAAAAAATGTCTGGCAGTGGTCTGGCGGCCAGGCGTCATCGACCACCGCCGGAAATAACTAAACAGAGAGCAGGGTGGCGCGGCCGGCTCTACTCCTGACAGTGCTGCGCCACCCTGCCTCTACCACCTGGAGAAGGTCCCTCTAGTGGGTTAATGTTAGGTGAATTTTACTTCTAAGCCTTGGTTTTAATTGTAGGTAGATGAAGAAGATAAACAAAGTAATGAAAAAGGAATGATAATATTACTAAAGCTTTGGGCTTATATAGCCAACATGGAAGTTACAATTTATCAATGTTATTAAAGTAGTCACAAGTGCTAGTATACTTAAGCATTTAGCTATTACATTTAGAATTAGAAACATCACACTTTAATGCTAATTAATTATATTAAACTAGCTACTTAATGTTGATTTATTATCAATGCAGATTTATGTTTCACACCCCCTCTAAGTCGGCATTGTCGATCACACCTATCTTCTTCCTTAGCTTCTGGAATCGATCACGCGGTAACGACTTTGTCATAATATCCGCGAGTTGGGCCTTTGTAGGGTAAAATTGCAGATCGATCTCCTTCTTCTCGAGTAACTCTCTGATGAAATGGTAGCGGATGTCAATATGCTTGCTTCGACTACGGTACACTGGGTTTTTAGAAAGTGCGATGGCGGAAGAGATATCACAGAAAAGCTTTATTCCTTCTATTCCTCCCTTTTCTCTCCCTCTATATCCTTCTTGAGACGATGAAGCCATAAAGCCTCACATGCGGTAGAGTGGAGAGCCATGTATTCAGCCTCAGTTGTTGACAAGGCCACTGAACGTTGTTTGTGTAAGCTCCAGGATATTGGGCAGGACCCAACGAAAAAGATGAATCCCCCTGTACTCCTTCAATCGTCGATATTCCCGGCCCAATCGGAGTAGGTGAAGCCTCTGAGAGCATTGTCTGTGCTGCTTTGGTAGAGCAAACCATAGCCCTTTGTCCCCTGTAAGTAGCGAAGAATCCTTTTTGATGTAACAAAGTGAAAGTTAGAGGGGTTGCTAACAAAACGAGCAAACTTCTATATGCTTCCTTGTCTGCTCCTTCTTCTTCCTCTGTTTTGGCTGTGAGCTTTTCAATTGTGGACATTGGAGTGATGGCTAGATTGCAGTTTTCCATGTAATATTTGTTTAGCAGAGTTTTAAGATAAGTTTCTTGAGATAGAAAAATGTTGTCTTCCAACTGTTTGATCTGAAGCCCCAGAAAATATTTTAACGCTCCATGGTCTATCATCTCATAATGGGTCTTCATACTTTCTTTAAAGTCTTGTATCATTGTTGAATTGAAGCCTGTTACAATCAAGTCATCAACATATAGGCTTATAATAATTTGATCTTTACCATTAGTTTTGATATAAAGAGTGTACTTGATTGGGCTTCGTATAAATCCTTCTTTCTGAAAGTAAGAATCAATGTTCTGGTGCCATGCCCGGGGAGCCTGCTTGAGCCCGTACAGTACTTTATGCAATTCGTAAACCTTCTCTTCTTCACCTCTCTTCTAAAATCCTTGAGGTTGCTGAACATATACCTCTTCAGTAATCTCACCATTTAGAAAAATAGATTTAACATCCAGCTGGTAAACTGGATTGTTGTTTTGAGCTGTAAAATAGAGAATGAGGCGGATAGTCGTCATACGTGCCACTGGTGCAAAGGTTTCATCATAATATTCTCCCTGCCTTTGAGAGTAACCATTGGCCACCAGTCGAGCTTTGTGCTTCTAGATGTTTCCATGTTCATCCTGTTTAAGTTTATACACCCACTTGAGGCCGATAATGGCACGGTCTGTTGGTTTCTTAACAAGGGACCAGATATTGTTTTTTGTATTGCTCTTAATTCTTCTCTCATTGCTTCTTTCCACTTCTCATTCTTTTGAGCTTCTTCAAATGTTGTGGGTGTGGAGGATATCATGGAAAATTCTCCTTTCTGATAAATCTCTTGAAGAGACATATACTTCCTGGGCGATGATGACTGAGGCGCTAAGTCAGATCCTTCGGGCTCAACAATGTCAGCACTGCCCTGGAGGGAGTTTGGAATTGTTTCCAACTCAACTGACAAATCGTGCTGATATGGTTCACTGTCTGATGCCCCCTCTGTTTCCCAATTCCAGGCTTCTCCTTCATGGAAAATCACATCCCAGGAAACAATTAGCTTGTTGCCTTTTGGTTCAAAAAGACGGTATTCTTTTGTTTGATCATTATACCCCACTAGGATACATTTTTGGCTTGACTCATCAAGTTTATCATGCATTTCTATATTTTTATGTGCATATGCTATGAAACCAAATACCTTGAGGTGAGAAATGAAGGTCTTTTGCTTGTACAAAGCTTCATATGGCGTCATGTGTGTGAGAGCCTTGGTGAGAACTCGATTGAGAATATACACGGCTGTAGTTGCTGCTTCAGCCCAAAATTGTTTTGGAAGTGCCTTGGTTTGATTTCTTCTTTCCACCACACCATTCTGTTGCGATGAGCCTGTGGCGAGTTCCCTAGTAATTCCTGCTTCTTGACACATTATTAAAATTAGTAGATAAAAACTCTCCTCCCCTATCACTTCTCAAAGTTTTGATATGCCTCTCCAAATGATTTTCAACTTGTAGTTTGAAGATCTTAAACTGTTGGAATGAGTCAGACTTTTGTTCTAGATGCATTATCCACATATAACGGCTGAAGTCGTCGAGACGTCGACTATAAGCATGTAGTACCGTTTGCCTCCCAAGGATGGTGTGACCGATGGTCCCCATAATTCCATGTGAAGTAATTTTAATGAGTGTGTTGCTCTTCTTTGTGCAGACTGGGGAAAGGGCAGACGATGAGACTTACTTCTTACACAGGTAACACAACTTGATTCTGTTTTTGCCAAATTTGGCAGACCGTCCACCAATTGATGTTGATACATGTGTTGCAATGATGTGAAATTGAGGTGGCCTGGTCGGTGGTGCTAAAGGTGTGTACTTTTCTCTTCTGTGCAAGCTAGAGAAACAGCATTGGTGGGTTTGAGATCAATCGTGAAATGTTACTTACATTTAATTGTGTCGTTCCAACAACTAAAGTTGTGTGAGGATGATATATGAGGCATTGTTTGATATCAAAAACAATTCTATAGCCTTTTCTGAGCAGCTGTCCGACACTGAGCAAATTTTGTGCCAGTGTTGGTACATACTGAACATCAGTAATTAACTTCTGGACTCCCTCAGAAGTCATGACAGAAACTGTCCATTTTCCTTCAATCGTTTTCTTTTTCCCATCACCTAATGTTACTTCAGACTTGATGGTTTTATCAAGATTGAGAAAATAGGCTGAGTCATTAACCATGTGACTTAAGCGCCCACTGTCAATGAACCAAAGTGTGAGAGACCCTTTTATTTCTGTAGTCTTACAGGCAAACAAAAACTGATCATCACTCATTTCGGTGAACTTTGCTTCTGATTTTACTTCTTGTTTAGGCTTGAACCAACAATTTTTCTCTGAGTGATTTTGGACTTTGCATGTTTTACAACGAAAAAAACAGTCTTTGGTGGCGTGATTTTGCTTTTTGCAAATGATACAACTTATTCTAGTAGGTGAAATTTCTTTATTTCTTGAAAATTCTCTTTCTCCAGATCTCCATTGTTATGGATTTTGAAAAGTTCTATGACTGAATGATTTCTTCTTCACCTCTGGTTTGCCTTTAAAGAACATTTTTATTTGAAAAGCTTTTTCTAAACTCGTGTTCTCACAAAGAAATAGATCTTTATGAGATTGAAGGGACCCAAGCAATTCAGTCACACTCATCACTTCAATGTCGTGTGATTTCATGATTGTTGAAACAATGTGATTATAACGTTTGGTCAAGGATCGTGGAATCTTTTCTACGATCTGGATCTCATCCAAAACTCCCCCAAGAGCTCTAATTTGATTTGCAATGCTGGTTAGTTTTGTAAAATACTCTTGTGATTTTTCTCTCTCCTTCATCATAATTGCATCAAATTGACATCCAAGAGTTTGAATTTTAATTTTAAGTACCTTTTTGTTTCTGTTGTACTCATCTTCAAGCCTCACCCAACCATCATTGGAGGTTTTGGATCCCATGATTCTTGGGTAGATATTTGTGGAGACCCCTTGCTGAATAAGGTGTAATGTCAATGCATCTTTCTTGGCGTCTTATTTGTTGGGTTTGGGTACAACACCTTCTGCTGCTTTTCCTGGCGGGATGCCATCTTGAACAAGCCCCCAGAGATCTTGCGATCTGTGTAGTGTCTCCATTTTATCTCGCCAATGTTCATAGAGCTCGTCATTGAAAATGGGGATGGAGGAGTGGGTATATGATTGAGAAAAAGTGGTAGATGATGAAGCCATTATATATGAGATAGAGCTGAAAGATCATTCTTACAACCCAATGCTCTGATACCACTGTTAGGTGGATTTTAGTTCTAAGCCTTGATTTTAATTGTAGGTAGATGAAGAAGACAAACAAAGTAATGAAAATAGAATGATAATATTACTAAAGCTTTGGGCTTATATAGTCAACAAGGAAGTTACAAGTTACCAATGATATTAAAGTAGTCATAAGTGCTAGTATACTTAAGCATTTAGCTGTTACATTCAGAATTAGAAACATCACACTTTAATGCTAATTAATTATATTAAACTAGCTACTTAATGTTGATTTATTATCAATGCAGATTTATGTTTCACAGTTAGCACCCTCTCAGAGCCACCATCGGCACTGGGAGAGGTCCACCACATGTGGCCAACTCCCGAGCCTGGTGAATGGCTCAGGCGACCGCGGCGGCAGCCGAGAGGTGCCATTGAAGGCTTCATTCGAACTTTGATGTTCGCACTGCAGTTCATCATCTTTCCTCCCCGCCTCTCCTCTCCCCATGGACCATCACTGTCGTACATCCGGACGATCTAAAAGAGCCACCGGTCGTACATCCCGTCGGGGAATTCCAGGCCTCTGACCCGCTGCCTCTCCCCCATGTGGCACACCAACAAGATCTTCTCCGCCCTTTTCATGGTCTCCATCTAAACCCTAATAAGCCAATGGAGCGAGAAGATCCGCACCGCCACTCCTCTTCAACCACAAATAACTTATACTCTGTGTTGAAAAAAGTGTAATTGTCCCTTGCTCTGTCCAACTAACACCAGAGAACAGCGTCTATGTTAACAATGCCATGGATTTGAAATTCAAATCATAATTGTCGTCTCCCCCTACAAAAAATAGAAATGTAGCAGAAATTTAAACGATTTGTCACTTTGCACACCCAAAATATGGGATTTCGACACTTTGCACCCTGAAAGTTTAAATTTGGAATTGTGCACCTACAAAATACATTAATCTTTGGCACCTCGCACCCCGGGCCGAAATTTTAGATGTAATTTTGCCCCCCGCACCATCCTTTGACCACATTCGCTACTTAATCGGTGTTAACAGAACAATGATCCTCGGTGTCGATGACGTAGACATATTCAAGACAATCGACCTCAAGCTTAATGCCATGAAATAGCTCCTCGCCCCGCACTCGAAATGGCAAGGCAAAGCCGTCCTCGTTCAGATTGCAAATCCCACGCGAGACAGCGGCAAGGATGTGAAGGAGGTGCGGGCATGTGATGAAGCTTGGTGCAAAATCGTCCTCGTTCGGATTTTCGGTGTTGCCCGGACAAATACATCCATAAAATTTTGGCATGGGGTGCAAATTGTCAAAGATAATGTGTTTTGCGGGTGCAAAATGGCACATTTAAACTTTCGAGATGCAAAGTGTTAAAACCCCCATGAAGTGCCAAAACCCCCAGAAATTTATCAACAATGTGAAATTGAATTATTGACCAATACAGTTGAGAAGGAGAGATCTGAAAGAAGAACGAAGAAAAGGCTATGCTAGAGGAGAAGGAAATGATCAATAAGAATGAAAATTGGAGCCTTACCGACAGGCTCCATCTGCAGTCATTTCCTAGAATCAATACCTAGTTCTGCCGCCTTTCTCAATCGCAATACCTCCTCATGTCGTCGGACATTAACACTTGCCCCCAGTCACCGAATGTCGCCGCCGCCAGAGACCAGCGCCCGCCTCCACAAGACCTGGCGTCGCTTCCTAGCCCACCGGCCAGCCGCAATTCTAAGCCATTCCAAGCCATATGATACGACGCAACAACTGGTGACAATTCAGCAGTACAGCTGGCGCTACTGATTCTGCAAGGCGGGAATTGACTCTTTGAATTTTTGTTGTTTTGGGAGGGGTAGTTTAATCTTTTGGCTTGTTATCAGTTGTTATAAATAGTTGGGTGGGGGTAGTATTAGATCTTATGAATTGTATTGTTCCTTTCTTCTTTATCCTCTCTATTGTCTCTGGATGTTCTGTTGATGTTGTTAATAACAATTTTCTCAGTTCTTGGTGTATAAATGGTTGATTTCACCATTGTTGAGATATTAATTCTTCTTGGATTCTAACACCATATGACATCAGCTTTTGACCTCATAAACCCTAAAGTTGTTAGACGAGCCCTCAAGCCTCAAATGCCGTCGGCGGCTGGCGGGTACTTGTGAGTGTGACGGAGATGAATTTTTTTCGGGAGAAGGAGAGAGAGTACTACAAGAAGGTGAGGGCGAGCAGTTGGGGATGAGAGTTATTTGGGCTACTCTATAAATCAAAATTTTCGAGTAAAACTGGTCTCGAAATTGATTTCGAGTGGAGCGATCTTGACTTGAAATGACTCGATTTCGATCCCGGATCGAAATCGAGCATTTTTTTCTTTATTTTTAGTTGGCTTCAAATTATAATAAATGAAACCTTAAAGTCTTTGCTCTTTGTATTTATGTTTAAGCTTTAATGTTTTTTAATTTTAAAATAATAATATATTAATAAAAAAATAATATTTTTAATTGATTCAAAATGATTCGAATCATATTTCGAGCGATTCAAAACCGACTCAAAATCATATTCTAGTCAAATTGAATCGATGCAAATTAAGTCGAATCAATTGTAACCCATTCCAATTTGACTCAACATTCGAGCGACTTTTGAGTTTCAAATAATATAATCAGCCCTAATCTTATCTTCTGTGTTCTGGTAGTCATGTACAAATTGCCCGTCACGCACCGACTAGGCCCCTGCCTACCAATCACGGGATTTTATAGTCAGACCCAGATATAATGAGTCAACCCTTACAATATCAAAAAAATTATCTGCTTTGATTCATCTCAGGCCATACAAACCTGAATCCCACGATTTTCCCCTTTTCTATAAGTGGCCTATAAAAACTTCTCCCACATCTGATTAGGGATATTACACCATACCCTCCATCAAAAAAAATATTTTTCATTTCACTTGCAAAAAAATTATTTTTTATAATAGAAAAAACACATAGAAATCAGTCAACACTCGAGTCAACAAAAGCCATGACAGTGGTGACCCGCCGAGATCATTTTTATTTAATTTAAATTAACCTATTTTTCATGACAATGAATTTGATAATAATAATAATAATAAGATTATTTAATATCTATAATTAAAAAAAATAAAAAGATGATAGATTTCTCTATTTATCAACTTTTATTTTCAATAAATTATTTTACAGATTTATAATAATTGATCACATTCTTGGTGTAAAGCTTTGCATACATTGAGCCAAAGTGGGCTAATATTTATTTTTGGGCAATACATTTAAATATTAAAGTATTTAAATATTCTTAAAACTACGAATTATCATCAAAGGGCTGCTAATAACATCCCGTTTTTCTTCTGCCCAATTTCATTATTATATTTCCTTCAATAAATTAATTAATTAGTTATAAGTAATGCTGGCCGTTGCTGAACTGACGCATAATCCGACGGCTGGACAGGCTACACGTGGACCTGCCTGTTGAAAATCCAGCTGAACGGGACATAACGCGGCTCGCTAATCCCGTCGGCGTTGACGCGCTTTTTCCGACGATCATCGGCTCTCTCCGCCATCATTCTTATCACCTGCGGCAGACCGCAGACATATTCCTGCGCCCGCCTCCCCTCCGGCGAGAGGCCGTCGGCGACGGCAGAAACCTCCCACTCCTTTAAGAAAAAGTCGACCATGTCGCCGTAGTCGCCGGCGGTGTAAACTCCGATCCTCTGGCTGACGGCGGAGAAGTGGCTGAAGAGGCGAGAGTCCCGGCCGTCGTGCATCCGGTGCGCCGGCATGGTGACGCGGGCCCGCATGATGTGGGCCAATGCCAGCATGGACTCGTCGGGGTCCACCTCGAAGAGCTTTCGCATGAGGGCGGTGTAGGCGGCCGCGTGGCGCTTCTCGTCGGCGGCGACGAGGCCGCATATTTTGGCCAGCGTGGCGTCGCCGTCGCGCTTGGCGAGCCTCGCCGTGTTGCCGTGGGAGATGAAGGTCGCCTTCTCCTGGAAACATGCGTAGATAATTCCACAAAAGGCGTTGTTGTCTCCACCCATGTCCTTCGAGATCGCAATATATTAATTATCGTGTAAAAAACTAAAAATATAATTTGAATAATTTTGGGTGTTTATATTAGCAATTCTTATATGACTATTGGCAGTCCAAAGATAATAGCAGCCAAAAAAATAGCTATTGTCAGCCCGATGAATATTGGCAG
The DNA here is from genome assembly GCA_039583875.1 of Platanthera guangdongensis. Classification (NCBI taxonomy): domain Eukaryota; kingdom Viridiplantae; phylum Streptophyta; class Magnoliopsida; order Asparagales; family Orchidaceae; genus Platanthera; species Platanthera guangdongensis. The sequence goes on from CM077158.1 coordinate 241,761,541, forward strand.
TTCAAAAATTAAGTTTTTTAAAAGACATTTTTAGGAAAAGTGTTCGACATGAAAGTTATAGATCTCGACGAGATCTACAACTTTTATGTCGAACACTTTCTGAAAATGTCATATAACAGACTTATTTTCAAAATGCGTAGAATCCGGGCAGAACTCGCTAATTCCTCCCGGATTCCGCGTCTTTTGAAAATATGTCTGCTATATGACATTTTTAGAAAAAAAGTGTTCAACATAAACATTGTAGATCTCTACAACTTTCACCTTGAACACTTTTTCTAAAAATATTATATAATAGACTTTTTTTCAAAATGCGTGTTTTTCGCGTTTTGGGCTGCTATTAGCGGTCATATTATGTATGTTTTTTATTATTTTGTCGGGCTGCCAATAACCAAAATTGAGCTGCCAATATAAATGATGATATCAGCAGTTCTACAACAGGTATTTAAAGTCATAAAACACTTAGGGCGTGTTCGTCTGCACCGTTTTCATATTAGATTTTTTGTTTTACTTCAAAACGAAAAAAAAATCAAGTGTTTTTGTTTGGGGGTAAAACAAAAACTTATGTTTGTTTGGGTCATGATTTTCAAGTCCGTTTTAAGATAAAATGAAAACTTATGTTTGTTTGTAACATGCTTTTCAATTTGATAAAGTGGAATTTAATTGATCCAACAATTTCATGAGCATCATTTAACTTGTCTTGATAACCAGAGATTTGCTGCTTGGGAGTCAAAATAAGATTAGAGGTCTAAATAGCACTGAACAACAGAGAGGAAAGAGGAGGAAGAAAAGAGAAGTGAGAGATCCGTCTTCCAACTGGTGGCAAGGGTTTCAAAGGAACATGGATCATGTACATGCCTTCTCTCCTCGATCAGTCGTCCAGCCGTAGTAGATCTGCTCGTTGGAGCTCTCCAAAGAGCAGATCTGGTCGTCTGGATAGCAGGATCTTCATGGAAGGGCAATGATGAGAGAAACATGCATAATGGTTGAGCACAGGCGCTTGTCACTGGAGGAAGAAGGGATGGAGATTTCAGTGGAAAATCTCCCGCCGGGGAAGAAGAGAGGAAAATTTCCGCCCCTTTCTATTCTCAAAACCGCGCAAAACAGACCTCCCGAGGTTTGTTTTGAGGCAGGGCAATATTAGAAGAAAATGAAAACCGTGTGTTTTCAGTGCAAAACCAAACTGCAAAAAAAATAGCCTAACGAACAGCAAAAATTGGATTTTCAAAATCTCAAAAACGAAAACGTGTCAAAACATTATAAACTAACGGGCCCTTGAAAACCGTGCGTTTTCATCGAGCGACGCTCGACGCTTTTCGTCGAGCCCTGCTCGACGCTTTTCGTCGAGCCCAACTCGACGCTTTTCATGTTCCCCAGAGAAGATTTTAGTTCACTTCGAGCCTGCAGCACTCCATGGTAGCAGTTGGGTCCCATTAGACTCATTGAGCCAGGCCTAGGCCGTGACAAAATAGTACACCTTTTGTCACGATGCAGGCCCGGCTCCAGGAGTTTTAATGAGACCCGACTGGTTCAACCACGAGGGCTGGAGCTCAAGTGACCCTAACACATTTTTGGTCTATTTAACAGTGCAGTGCGGTGTTGGCATTGGGTCTCACACCCGCAGCTTTATCAATAAGGAGCATTAATATCACTATTCATCACCAATTGAGTGCGGAACAACTGCTACCGCAAGACGAGAAAACAAATGCGTTTTGCATGCGGGCGGACCGGAGCTCCACCCCTCTGCTCTGGGAGGGCAACCGCGGCCGCCCGCGGAAACATAGCCCATATAAGCTTTTATAGTAGAAAAAACAGAGCAACTCACCATCCCTGCTCCAATAAGATACTGAATGGTCTTCTCCACCTGCCTCATGTCAAGCCGGCCGGTGAGATATAGATACTTGTTGAGAAGATCGCCATGCCGGTTTTCCTCCGCCGACCATCCCCTGATCCACCTGGCCCAAGAGCTGGGGCTCGCGCCGGTTTCGTCGTTGACGCCGTGGAAGGTGTTCATCAAGCTCTGGTACGTCGGCAACGCCTCCTCCGTCACCATGTTCCCCACCAGGCAAATACAGAGATCGTCGGATATCTCCGCCGCCCGCCCCTGTATCTCCCTCACCGCCTCTGCCAGCTCCTCCGGCGACAAATTCGACGGGTCCGGGAGGAAGTCCTGCGGCTGCCAGCACTTCTCCACCGGCTTCAGGAAGGTGAGGAAGTTCTTCTCCACCCAGCCTTCCAGTGATCGGAATATCTCCTGCTTCTCCGGCGAAAGATAGTTGTGTTTGATGGCTGTCCTGTTGCTTATTGCAGTCGATGATCTGCTTCTTATAAACATGCCGCCGGAGACAGATGGCCGGCGATGGCCGGTGGCCAATGGGGATGCGACTCGTGGGACTGCACGGCCAAGTTCCATGGCAATTGCAATCAAGGAGAGAGATAATGTTTTTGCTCTGCTTTATAGACTCCCATTTTTCTGGGCTAGAGAGAGTTTCACCTCTGTTTTATCTTGTATAACTGGTAATTTGCACTACAAGAAATTGATAAGTTTGCTCGAAGCATCCGGGGGGTCGTTAAAGTGAAACTATCTTCTCCTTACCTCCGGTTTGAGTTTTATAGGCAAATCTTAGTATACAACTCATATTCGTCGAGGGTGGATTCCTCAAGAGCGAGGTCAGCAAGAGTCAAAGTAAGCAAGTCAAGACAAAAGTCAGAGTCAATGCACAAGACAACAAAATGCCTGGACGAGTATGAGGAGCTCCACTCGCATACTCGTCAGGTAAGCGACTAGACCGTTTACTCGTCCAGCCAGACGAACTCCCTCAGGAACTCGCCTAGTCGCCGAGAGGTGGGCTATAAATAAGACAAATCCCCTCCCTTTGGATTTGCCTATAAATAGAATCACAAGGATACAAGGAGACGGACTTCGAAATCTCGCAAAAGATCTTGAGACCGTCGTTTTCCTAGATAGCAAGCTGAGTCTTTGAATCCTTTTTCAGAGAGACTCGATCGCGACCTTGCGACTATCTGTCTTAGTCGTTGCGACTTAGTTACCAGCTAGTCTCCCTCGTACTTTATTCGGTCATCTTTGGTTGTGGAGGTGTTGCTTCTTCTAAGCTTCTGGGTACGTTGTGGGACCTTCCTGTCGCGGCGCCTAGAGTCCTGTTTATTGTTTGGCAGTTTTCGTGTCTTATCTCGTTAGCCATCGAGCCCAGCTGTTGAGTCGGTAACCTTAAACTACCTTGATTCGAATTTTGTGTTTGAGATTTTTCCTGCTTCAACACTTAGGTTGGATGCGGGTATCAGATATCCCGATATCCGAATAAGACCTGTTATGCCTCCGAACTCTTTATATGCCCAAATATACATTATCCGAAATCAAAATAGATCTCGAAGAAAATCAAAAATAATCTTTTAGGAGATCAAAGTAGAGTTCCCCGAAAATCAAAAATGATATTGACATGTATAAGTGCCCAAAACTCGACCTATATAAATTTGTACATTTACATGGACTTTCCAATCCGAAAAATTCAATGTTGTATGTTGATTTTTCATACAGAGAGAATTTTCTGTGCGCGCACCGCACCGTAAGTATGGTGCAGTGCGTGGATCTTTTTTTCTTACAAAATTACAGCCGCAACGTAATTTGCAGTTGTAACAGACTATATTTTTACATTTATTTTTGCCACAAAATATAGTTGTAAAATAGTTAAAAAAACACACATTCTTTACGTACAAATGTACTTTACACATTTTTATCCCAAATTAAATACATATTTAAAATAATCATAAAAACACACAAATTAACCGTTAATTATTTCTTTTAAAAAATTAACAAATAAAATCATTTTTGAAAAAAATAGAGGCGTGTTAAGGACACACCTATTTTAACTATGGACACACAATTCAAATCAAAATAAACACTTCAAAACACATTTTCATTCCAAAAAGAAAACCCTAAGCACAGCTCTACCCGATCACCCAGAGCATATTCGCCTTCCCCTCTCCTCTCTGCGCGCTCCTCCGATCAGGCAGGTTGTTTAGGGTACCACCTAGAAGCTACTCCGGTTTTCCTCTCCGTACCCCCACACCACCGCCTCCGCGCCCCCACACCGCCGCCTCTGCTATGTGCCCCATTTGCTCACGGTTGCTGGATTTCTGGAGGAGTTAGTCGCCCGATCTGTGCTCTGCACTTCTGCTCTGCGCCCTCCTCCAACATGGATCTGCTAGCTTCTCCGGTCAGGTATCCGCCCATATAGTGCAATATTTTTTGGTGATTTTCCCTAAGTTAGTCCATTTTGCACAGGTTTTTTTTGTTTTCATTTGAGGTATGTAGTGTATTTTTTTGTTTTTGTTTGATCTCACAAATGAAATGAAAAGTTTTGATTTTTTGTACAACAACTTATTTGGAAATGTGAGACAGACATAGCTACTTTCATCTTTAGATTGCACTACAGAACCGGCTCCTTTAGACAAGTGAATGGCAATGCCAGACATAGGGCTTGTGATTGCTTCTTTTTATAATATTGCAGTTGTAAATTACTCAAAATTTCAGTCGTTCATATTTTAACCTTTGCACTCTTCCCCTCTGGCGAGTTAAAAAACTATTTTTATTGGATTTGTCAACAACAATCATTTTATTCAACTGCTGGTGCGAGAGGATTGTCCCTTATCTCCAATAATCACTATGTGGAAGCGATATCATGCTACAATTTTTGAAGAATGAGACTTGACATTCATTTCAAGAATCAGAGAGCCTGATAATATGGGAAAAACTGAAGAAATAATTAATTTGACGGATCCTTACAAATGAGGTACAATCATTTTTTAATTAATAGACATACACAATACCTACAAATAATGTGGTTATTAATTTCTCTGTATTGTTTCTTGTGCAGATTTTTGAACACGTTTTGTATTTTTTGTGAAAACCAACAGCTAATCTTAAGTAGTCCACGTATAGGTAAAATTTATATTTTCTACTTCTTTTACTAATATTGCATATAATCTTATATTTACATTATTTTTTTCCAGGGCGGGAGGTTGATGAAGAAATGTGGAAATGAATGATGTGAATGAATTTATTTCTCCCAGTAATGTTTTTAAAATTTATTCATATTGTAACAGACTGTTTAATGAATTAATTTATATCACTAATGTTTTTAAAATTTATTACATATTTAAATGACTACTTGTTTATTAGTAATTGGTTGCAAATAACAATTTGGGCTATGATTTGGTTGTACATAGCCATCTTGGGTTGTACATAGCCATTGGTTGTCCATAGCGAAAATAGGTGTGTCATTAACACCGCTCAAAATTTATCCCCAACCAACTATGCTCAATAAAATAGGGCACTCAAACTGGAACTCAACCATGCACTACGACTGAAAGTCGACGTGCCTCAAATAGGGCATTACACGATCATGTTACACAACATGTAATAGAGCATGTACATGAAAAAAGTCGAATTTTTGTCACTAGAACATCCCCTTGTTATTAAATATTAAAACACATGTGGAATTGAACAATGCACACTTCTTTCCAAATTACTAAGTAGCAAAACTACAACACAACATATTTTTTAATATTCCCACAGTCCTCTCAGAACTTACAGAAGAACTATTAAAATTAGTAAAACAAAACGATTCAAACACATCTCTTAAATTTGAGTACATCCCTTCTAAAAGCTTGACTCCTTTCTTGTGGCCACTGATTCAGCTCTTCACAACTCCTTCAGACATCCCTATCTTCTCGCTATGTTGTCGCATCTCTTTCGTTTGATCTGCAACATCTCTTGAGTTGTTGACTGTATTTTAGCACCCCCCCTGTTAATCTTGAGAGACCTACGATCCCTATTTGAGCTCTTAATGTTTCGAAGCGAGGTCAAGAAAGAGGTTTCATAAACAGATCTGCTAATTGTTGCTCTGTAGAGAAGTGTTCTAGCTTAATCTTTCTTTTCTCCACGTTTTATCTGATATGATGGTATCTGATCTCAATATGTTTACTTTGATTATGGAAGACGTGATTCTTTGTCAAAACGATAGCTGAAGAATTATCGGAGAAAATGACCGTTGAATCATTTTTTCTGAAAATATTTCTTTGATGAACCTTCTTAGCTAGATTCCTTCACTTGTTGCTTTAGTTGATGTCATTTATTCAACTTCTGCTAAACTAAGCACCACAGATTGTTGCTTTTGAGAGTTCCAGCTAACTGTATTTTGCCCTAAGAAAAATATATGCTCACTAACACTTCTGTGATCTTCTATATTTCTTCCTCAATCTGAATCAGTGTAGCCAATTAATTGCCCTTTGTTGTGTCTGTTATAGCAGAGCCCATACATCTTTGTTCTTTGAACATATCTCAGAATTCTTTTAACTGCTTCATAATTTGCTTGACTGGTCTGCTCATGAACCCAGACACAGAATTTATTGTTTACTATAAATTCTATGTCGGGTCGGCTGTTAGTTAGATACAATAAAGACCCAACTAAGCATCTAAACTGTTTTCATCTGCCAAAGTATCATTTTCTGCAGCAAGTCTTAATATTTCATTTGGGGTCATTGCAGTGGTGGCTGAATTGCAACTTTCCATTCTGAATTTTTTCAACAAATCCCGTGCATACTTCTCTTGAGATAGTAGTATGAAGTCATGACTTTGATACACTTGAAATCCCAAGAAAAATTTTAAGTGACCAAAGTCAGTCATTTTATACTTTTGTTTCATTTTACTCTTTAACTTTTTTATAAGTTGAATATCATTGCCAGTCAGAATTAAGTCATCTACATAAATACAAACATACAAAATACTTTGTTTATCTTTCTTGATATAAAGAGATGAATCACTTGAACTTCTGATAAAATTTGATGAAGTTAAATGCATGTCTATGTGGGCATTCCAAGCTGTCGGGGTGCCGAGAAGCAGAAATCCGAATATCGAATAACAAACACAAAACAAAAAACAGAGCAGTCACAAACACAAGATGTTACAGAGGTTCACCCAAAACCGGGCTACGTCCTCTCTCCCCTTCTTCTTTCTTCTTGTATTCACCAAAAAGAAACAGATTACAAAGGTTGCAAGGATCAAATCCGATCCTACCTCTTCTCCTCTCTTCTGGACAAGAAAACCATAGAAGAATACCTTCTGGATCGATCTCAACGAGATACCTCGTATCGCCTCCAAAAGAATCCGCCGCCACAGACTGCAATGAATCCGTATCCCTAAATCGGGAAAAACAACGTATATAAACGTCTGCCAGCAACCACGATCGTCGACCAAGCAAGACCGGTCGACGATCGCCGATCGTCGACCCAAAAGGCCGGTCGACGATCGCGACCCCGATCGTCGACCGAGCAAGACCGGTCGACGATCGCCGATCGTCGACCCAAAAGGCCGGTCGACGATCATCGATCGTCGAACCATAGCGTTCGACGATCGCCGATCCAAAGAAATCCCTGTTTCAAGAGCACTATGTCGCCACATAGGAGCCATAAGCCACCTTCTGAGTTGGTTCTTGTAGGAAATCCGGGGTGCCGAGAAGCAGAAATCCGAATATCGAATAACAAACACAGAACAAAAAACAGAGCAGTCACAAACACAAGATGTTACAGAGGTTCACCCAAAACCGGGCTACGTCCTCTCTCCCCTTCTTCTTCTTTCTTGTATTCACCAAAAAAAAAACAGATTACAAAGGTTGCAAGGATCAAATCCGATCCTACCTCTTCTCCTCTCGTCTGGACAAGAAAACCATAGAAGAATACCTTCTGGATCGATCTCAACGAGATACCTCGTATCGCCTCCAAAAGAATACGCCGCCGCAGACTGCAATGAATCAGTATCCCTAAATCGGGAAAAAACAACGTATATAAACGTCTGCCGGCAACCACGATCGTCGACCAAGCAAGACCGGTCGACGATCGCCGATCGTCGACCCAAAAGGCCGGTCGACGATCGCGACCCCGATCGTCGATTCCTCTAAGCTCACGTGGGCGAACCCGGTGTGAGAAACAAGAGGACCGGAAGTGTTCCACAACCCCAACACGGGGCTTGTTTTAAGTCATATAGTGCCTTATGTAGCTTATATACATTCTATTATGCACTTTCTTTTACATACCACTGCGGCTGTTCAACAAAAATATCTTCTTCTATAGTTCCATTTAGGAAATCTGAATTAACATCAAGTTGAAACACATGATCATTGAAATGTGCAACAAAAGCTAATATGAGTCGAATAGTCTCCATACGGACCACAGGAGCATAGGTTTCATTAAAATCAAGTCCAGTATCTGGGAGTATCCCTTAACAACTATTCTTGCTTTATATTTTGCTATTGAGCCGTCCTCATTCTCTTTCAATTTATATATCCATTTCAAACTGACTTTGACATAAATTGGTCCAGTAACTAATGAGCAGGTTTTATTCTTCTCTACCATAGTACCATGCTTTGTTCTTCATCCATTGCTTTCTTCCAGACTGTGACTTTGCATGCTTCTTCATATGTAACTGGTGTAGAAACATTAAATGTTAGATCATCTTGCAAATAAATATCTTCTAGCATTCTATATCTCTTTGGGGGTGACGAGGAATCAAAATCATTAGATGATTGTGATGTTTGGTACACAGGTGATTGAGGCTGATAGCTTTCTGAGCCACTAGAGTTGGAAGGTTCAACCATTAGAGGTTGGTTGTTGATATGGAGGGAATCATTCAACTCTAGGTCAGATGAATGAGAGGTTTGCCCATGTTCTGAGCCCCTTTTACATGATCCCCAAATCCAACATTTGTCTTCAAAAAACAGAACATCTTTGGATACTATTAGTTTATGATGAATTGGTTCATATAGTCTATAGGATTTTGATTCTTCATTGTATCCAACAAAGATACGCTTCTCACTTTTCTTTTCTAACTTTCCTCTTCCTCCTTTTTGTATTAGAGCATATGCAATGCTTCCAAAAATTTGAAAATGGCTAACTATAGATTTTCTTTTGTTTTTTTTTTCTTTTGTTTATAATTTCATAAGATGTTTGTTTGATCAATGCTTTGGTATGAGATCTATTAAATACATGAGCGGATGTGCTGCCTGCTTCAGCCCAAAATTCTTCTTATAGATTTTGCATATTAACATTAGTCTTAGCATTTAAACAATGGTTCAATTTCTCTTATCTACAACCCTATTCTCTGGGGAGTTCCTCTGCCTGTCAGTTCCCTTTTTATTCCTTGTTGAGTGCAAAAACTATTAAATTCATGAGATCGAGGTGAATTCCCCTCGTATCTGATCTTAACACTTTGATATTTCTTTCTAACTATTTCTCAATTAACGCATTGAATGCTAAGAATGACTGGTATGCTTCAGATTTAGCTGACAAGAAGTATACCCACATCTACCTGATGCAATCATCTATAAATAATAGGTAATATCTTTTGTTACTAAAGGATGGTGATGTGGATGGTCCCCATAAATCTACATGTATCAAATCTAATGGTTAAAGTTGTCTTTATAAGAACTTTTGAGAAATGCTAATCGGTGACTATTTCCTTCTGCACAGATCTCACATGTTTGATTTACTGCAGTAATGGACAGTCCTTCAACCATATTATGGATTCTTAAAGCTCGTAAGTCATTGACGTTAAGATTCCAATACTTATGATGTCATAGAGAGGTAACATGTGTGACTTGTTCTGAACTTGTAAGGGCAAGTTTAAGAACTGGATGAAAAGTTATGGTAAATTCCTTATTTGAGGTAATTTGGACCGCAATTTCAACAGTGCCCGGAGGATTGATTACGTTACAATATTTTTGTCTAAACAACACTTGATATCTTTTTTGCATTAACTGACCTATATTGAGTAAGTTGGTGCCAGTGAAGACACATAACTAATATCATATAAATATACATATCCAATTTGTTTTGTGCTTGTTAATATCTTTATGGTTCTTGTCCCTTTAATCTGTTGTATATTACCATCTCCTAACACCACATCTGAAGTTATTGATTCATCTAAATAGATAAACGAACTCTTTTTTGTGTCATATGACTTGAATACCCACTATCAATATACCATTTAGAGGGGTGATGATAGTCATTATCATTTATATAGAACATTGCTTCTTTATTTTCTATTTCACTTATTTTTAGTTCAGACATCTTTGGTTTATCCTTGAACCAGCAGTCTCTTTCCATATGTGTAGGTCTTGTACACCTTATTCATTTAAAGAAACACTCATTTTCTTTATGGTTCGTTCTCTTACATAAAGTGCAAGATATGCCATTTGGCTTTCTGTTAAATGGCCTTCCAAGGGGGCTTATTATGCCTCTCCCTCTGTCTATGTTATCTTGATTTTGGAAGCGACCTCTAATAGATGTACTAGATGTGTTAAAACTATTTGATTGAGGTCGGTTTTGGAACACTCTTGTGTTCAAGGTTTGATCAACATGAGGAGACTGCAAATATAGTCTATCCTCATGTGATTGAATTGATTCTAGCAATTCTGGTATGCTTAAGGAGTTGATGTCTTTTGACTCCTTTATTGCTGCCACAATATGATTCAATTGTACTGATAAACTCCTTATGAGTTTGGGAACTATCCGTTTATCATTTATACTGTCCCCTAAATGTCAAATTTGATGCACAATGCCAAGAATGCTTGCACCTTTTTCTTTTTTTCATTACAACAGTGTCAAAAGCTTTCAAACAAGTTTGTAGTTTGATCGATATTACCTGTAGAGATCCTTTATATTCAGTTTGCAGAGTGGTTCATGCTCATTTGCTGGAGTTGCGGCTATTATTCTGGGAAAGATGAAGTTTGTGACACTTTGTTGTATGAACACTAAGGTTTTGCATCCTTTTGTTGCATTTTGTATGTGTTTTCAATGTTGCTCTAGTGAGTGTTGTTGTGGCTGTTGTTGTTGATTCTGGAAGTCCTTAATCTACTATTTCTCATAGGCCTTGAGACATAAAAAGTGTCTTCATCTGTACAATCCAATATTCATAGAATTCTCCATTGAATATTGACACAATAGAAGACGAATATGCAAAGCCGGATTTTGATTCCATTGCTCTGATACCACAGTTATTAAATATCAAAACACAAGTGGAATTGAACAGTGCACACTTCTTTTAATATTACTAAGCAAAGTAGCAAAACGATAACACAATAACAATTTTAATATTCCTGCAGTCCTCTCGGGACTTATAAAAGAACTATTTATTTTAGTAAAACAAAACGATTCAAACACATCACTTAAATTCCCCTGCACCCCTTCCGTACAACCCAATTTGGACCCACAGTCATGACTGCACCCAACCAGGACGGGGCAAATTCATCAAGAGAATTCAGGTTAGGTGAGACAACCTCGCTCTGTAGCGAGCCACCCTCTACGGCCTGGCGTCAGCTCGCCAAAGTGAGGCCAAGGGCAAGGGAGCCACGTGCCAAGATGATCGCAGGCGAACCGAGCCCACCTTCATCTTGGGCTCGCCTCGGTAGAGAAGATCCAACTCGCCTTTTTTCCTGCTCGCGACCTATCCTAGTCTGCCTATAGCCATCATAAACAACAGGATTTCGCTACCCGCTGACCAAACAGGGGTGGCAACAGTAAAATTAAAAAGGCATAGGCCGTTATTTGCTTGACATAAAGACGCTTTTGCCCCTGTTTTGGGGTTTGCATATAAATAGACCCTCAAGGCAATTTGGAGAGACAGACCCAGCCTCCTAGAGCTCCTGATTTTCGTAGAATTCATTCTTTGTGTCATCTAAGGTGCTGAACTAAGCCTTTGGATTTGGGAGGCGAAGACGTGACGTGCACTTCTGGGTGAGCGGCATGACCTCCTCGTTGTAGCTCGTTGGGTCTTTTTGTGGGCAAACACTTTACCCAGCTAGGGTTGCATCCAGACTTGAACAGACCTTACTAGTGCACCCGGCGACGGGCAAAGTAAGTTGAATTGTTCCCTCTCAGTCCGAACTCAGTTGAACTGCTGTCCGGGTTTCAGCACCTTCTGAAAGCTTGCATCCTTTCTTGCAAGTGTGGCCGCTGGTTCAGCTCTTCACAACTCCTCCAATCATCCTTATCTTCTCATCATATTGTTGCATATCTTCAGTTTGATTTACAACAACTCTTGAGCTTACCATTGCTGACTGTATTTTAACACCCCTTACCCTGCTACACTCAGTGCTCAACTTATTCAGAGCTTCAAATTCCCATGTCAAGTCATATATAGGCAAAAGGTGTAGGGAAACGATCCCTTTCGTGCAAACCCGGATCCAAACCCAATGCGAGTTAAACAAATATAGTCAGCAATAAAAGGAACAGAACAAAACAAACAGAATTTACGTGGAAACCCCCTCATAACAATCAGATTAGAGGTACTAGAAAATTCGACGAGCATCGATCCTGATACTCGCCGAAAAAACTGTTTACGGCCGAACAGAACCTCCCTTCTTCGCAAGCCTTCGGTCTTCAATTTAGGGGATGGACCCTAACAAATGTGGGAGTGTTACATGACGAGAGTGTCGAGATAGCTCTATTGTGGTGGGTTGAGGCTTGAGTGCTGGCTTTCTTCTTATCTCCTAGGCTGCTAGAGACTTAACCTGAGGATGGCAATGCACATAAAAGAGATCATTAGTTTAGGATGAAGAGTCTCTACAGTGCTTAGGGTTTCAATTTATGAGGCTGGTGGTGGGAATGACAAAGGCTGTTAGTGGGAGTTAATGGGAGTTCAACACACAAATTATGATCATTATTAATGATTAAAATTTTGATATATTCATAATACTAATTAAGAAAATACATTAAAATGAGATTCCACATAAAATCATAAAACTAGTAGTTTCTAATTTTAGGAGTTAATTTGATATTTTTCGGCAAATAATATATTTTTTAATGGGTTGGGATGACCCGTTAGGCAACCTAGGGCATCAAACTCAGTTCATTCCAATAGAAAATGTTTGTGGTCTCGCTATGTCTCAAGGAGGATCAAGTTGTCAAAGGTTCTATGACCGTGTCATCACTGTGTTCCAAATGACATAATAAGGTTGTCACAAGTCGCAATCATGCATGAAATTCTATCATATGTAACCAAGTGGTCAAAAATGTCGCAATGGGACTAAGGACGCTAACCCTATCCCAACGGGTTCAATTTGCCCCAGGCGCTCAATCGAGCCAAACCTAGGTCAATACAAGTTTAGTTGCCCCATATATAGGGTGCACTATGACTCAATTCACGCATAATTATTGTCACACAAGACTTGTGGCAGCGGAATGCTCGACGACACATGATCATCTCCATTAATTCATTGAGCTTTTCCTTTTGAAAAGTTTACAACAATTAGCATCATACACAAAGTTAAGTCATTTCTTGAACTTATCTGGCTCTGTTTGGTGTGGTTTTTTGACATCGGTGAGTTTGGATAAAAAAAATGTCACGGTCACAGAATATATGTTTGGCATGACAACGGTAATTATGACCACCATCGAAAAAAGAAAACGAGTTTTGAAAATAAAAGTGAATGAAGTTCCTTGGATAAGATTGGACGTTCACGAACGACGACACAGTTCATAACCGCCACGTTTGTGGCCGCTATAGTCCCGCCAAAAAAAGCCCTAATTTTCTATCAAAGAAGATTCTTATGTGTATAGTGTATTAAGAAACATTTGCTTAGATTTCCTTTTTTTTCATTTTCAAAAATGGCTCAAGATTCTAGACAAGTATTTTAGGGCACTTTGCCGCAATATTGATGTTTCTGCGAGTTTGTACAAAAACATCATCATCATAAAATATATATATTTTGGGACGAAAATTGTTATGAACATAGAAGTAGTTGAAGTTCAGCAATAAATAAAACTAATTTTGAACATAAAAATATACACAGTTCCTTAAGTGAGGCCCGACATTCAAAAACAATGGTTCATAAGCACTGCGTTCACAACCGTCACTGTCGTGTCAAACAGACTCTTATTATGCCCCAATCTTAGTGGAACTTTCTCAAATGGGATAGACCCTGTGATTTTTTTTACCCTTCCTAAGTTTTTCCTATATGAAAATCTTAAATTTTTACCCTTCCTAAATGTGTATTATGTTGAGTTTCATACTAATTTCACAGAGTCATTTAGGCTCCGTTTGGCACGGTAGTCGTAAACGTATGAGTTAGACCGTCATTCGTTAAGAATCACCTAACAAACAACATCCGTGTGGACATAAAAGTGAATGAAGTTCCTTATATAGGCGTTAACGAATGACAATTTAACATGCCAAACGGAGCCTTAGCTTGTCCACAATGAGTGTAACTATGCATGCTTCTATATTTACATGCATATATAATTCATCATGTACTTATGTTTCAAATTATACTATTTTTAAATTTACTAACATAAATTTACACGGGCAACTCATTCCGCCCGCCGGTCTTACCTAACGACATCTCTTGTTATTAAGACTCCATTTGGTACAGCAGTAACGATCATAAATGCGGTGGTTATGAATCTTCGTTCACGAACGTCTAACCGTAAATAAGAAACTCCATCAACTTCTATATTCATGACAAGTTTTCTTCTTTTGACGCCGGTCGTAACAACGGTCATGTCAAATACATATTTTATGACTACCGTGTTTTTCCCAAAATCACAAGAACAAAAACACTGCACCAAACAAGATTTAGTCTTCGTTTGTGGGGGGGGGGGGGGGGGGCTTATTTTCCTCATCATGACAAGTTTTCTTCTTTTGACACCGGTCGTAACAATGGTCATGTCAAATACTTATTTTATGATGACTCTGTTTTTTCACGAAATCACAAGAACAAAAAGACCGCACCAAACAAGATTTAGGCTTCGTTTAGGGGGACTTATTTTCACAGGTCAAGTAGTTACGACCGAACGACCCAAACCTTAATTAAGATCCGGTTCATGCAGTTGTAACTGCTTGACCGGTGAAAATAAGTCCGCCAAAACAAAATCATAATCATTTTATTTTAAAAATATAACAGTAAACTAGACGTAAAATCTTCTATTATTACATCTTCATCAACTTTCTTCTTTTGAAATGAAACTAACAAACTCAAGTTAAAGTGCCTTTTTTAATTTCACACATCTGCCAAATTTCTAGATTCCTTATTTGTTTTTTTAATAATAAATTAATTTATATAGCAACCTAAAACAGCACGTGATTTAAAGCTATGAAATTGATATATACATTTATATATAATGGCTTTAAAAGAAAAAAAAAGCTGGGAAGAACAAATAAAAAAAGAGCATAAGATCACAAGTGAACAATAGAGAAAAGAATTTAATATTTTATTACAAATGAATCAATCATATTTTAATACACATAAATATTGTATACCTAACGTTTTAATACTCATACAAAATACACATATATATATGTTTATATGCATGCATATCACACTTTCATTATTTACATGTGCATGCTTGTCAAGCATCAAAATATTTAATAAATAGCATTCATATTTAATGTACAATTAGAATAATACATATTAACATAACCATGCAGGTTTAACAAATTAAAATTGTGTATCAGAAAATCAACATTCTTCTCGTTGATACAAAAACTCAAAGATTGATCTCTACTCATGTTCATTTGGACAATATTCCTCTAACGGTCCGTTCGGCCCCCTGATATTGGAATTGAGAATTGTAATTGGGGCAACAGAATTCCAATTCCAGTATTCGGATGTTTGGAATTCCCTCGGAATTGGAAATACTAGCGGTAGTGTGTCTTTACAGCAGATATAAATTGTCAACTTTTCTTCCTTTTTTTAACAATCGTCGACAACGGAGAATCTTTATAAAACCTCCCCTGATCATGGTTTAGAACACGGTCATTTTCAAAGCTCCAAGAGAAAAGATGATTCTTCTTCAAATTTGGACTATGTTGAACATCCATCAAATTTCTTTTAGTCTCATCATGCATCACAATCCAGACTATTTCAATTCCAATAATTTTTAACATGCATGATATTATTGCCATGAATGCAGATTCTTCATCAAAGAAATAATATGTTGGAAAATAACTCTAATTTGGAGTCATATTATAAGAATAGTCAGAATTAAATCTTGACTATTAATTAATTCACATACCCAGAAAATGGATCCATCATTGTCAAAAGCCTCTTGCACAATGCTCGAAGAATTAGAAGATTTCTTCATCGTCTTCTCTTTGAGTATATGACAATCTTTCTTCCAATGTCTTTTCTTCGTGTAGTAGTTGCATTGATATTTTTATGGTTTCTTGACTTAGATTTTGACTTTTCTCCGTCGCTCTTACAATCTCGCCTGTGTGATCATCCTCTCATGAATAATCCATTATCATGTCTATTTGATCTATCTGATGCCGCATTTTTGTGCAACTTCTCAGAGTGCAAACTTGCTTCCACATCTTTGATGGAAAGTGTGTCTCCGATATAGACCATACTATTCAAGAATTGCCAAAATGATGGAATAAGGTGAGCGCAAGAGGATCATCGCTTGATCGTCATCATTAATCTTTGCATTGATGTTCTTCAAATCTATCACTATCTTATTTAACAAGTCTAAGTAAGCTTTAATGGGCATACATTCATTCATATTGAAGGTGTAAAGTCGTTGATTTAAGTATAATTGATTTCTAAGAAACTTCTTTGAATATGCCATCTCTAGCTTCTTCCATAATTTTGCAGCAATTTCTTCTTCTGCAACTTTACAAAGAACCTCATCGGCTAGAGATAGTTGAATAGTACTATAAGTCTTCATATTCAATTCTTCATATTTGCCGACATCTCCCTTGTAATTTATCCGACACAAACACGGCTTTTAGGCGCCTTGTTGCTTCAATAGCGTGTTCATCTTGATCCTCCACAAACTGAAGTTATCTCTCTCATCAAATTTCTCCACCTCAAAATTTATAGAAGTCATCTTTGTCCAAAATCAGAATCGCGACAATTATGTCAATTTTTAGAGTGGAGAAGGGAGAAGACCATAAGAAAGCAAGAGAGAAGAGAACTCAAGATCTTATTCCAAACTTGATGCTTACAAGTGAATAATCCATCCATTTATATAAGGTTTCTCACCTAATATTTTAATATACACATGTATTACACATCTATTATTTTAATATACAAGAATATCACGCACCTAATATTTTAATATTTATACAAAACACACACCTAATATCACACTCACATTATTTTAATATACTTGCATATTATGCACTTAATTATTTAATACACATCATCCATCATTAATGTATAATTAGAATAATGTGTATTAACACAATGAGGTCTAACAAACTAAACTATTTTTATCACAAAAACAATATTCTCCTCCTTTATACAAAAACTCAAAGATTGATCTCTATTCAGGTTCATCTGCACAATTTTTATGCAAATTATGTTTAAATATAGTTTAAACTTTTCAAATAAAATGACCTTGATAAATGCGTCTGCAGAATTTACCTTTGTGTCTAGAAAGTTCAATCATTTTCTCCTCCTCAATTGTATTTAAAAATAAATGACGAACATTGATGTATCTTGTTGGGGCATAGAAGACCTCATTCTTAACAAGACAAAGGACACTCAAACTATTGCAAACGATCTTTGTAATCTTCTGACTCAAACCCAAATCTTCAAGTAACCCCTTGAGCCTTATAGCATCCTTGACAGCATCCACTGCAATTATATACTCAGCTGTCGGCAAAAAAATGACCAACTGGAGAGTACGTCTGTATAAAATTAGACCCACTTCAAATGTAAACACATATGCTTTTGTTTATCATTTTTTGTCCAGAGCACTTGCATGATCAGCATCAACATAACCATCTAAGATGCTTACTTTCACACTATCTCCATAGTAAATCAAAGTGGTACTAGCAGTCTCCTTCAATCTTGCTAGTGCCAAATAACGACTCACAACTCCAACTAGTTGAGCTAAATCTGATCGAGCACATAAAATAACACAAATGAGACGTCCAATTACACTTGCATATGATGCGTATGACATAGACTCCTTTTTGGAGATTGATGCAAGTGATCACAAAGATGAAAGACCGGAATGTACTGCTAATAGAGTAGATACTGGCTTTATCATCTCCATATCAAATTGAGCAAGAACTTTCTTGATATATGACTTTAATTCTGAGAGTGACGCACTTCTCTTCGTCTTCTATCTCTGATGATCTTCATACTGAGAATTTTCTTTGTAGACACAAGATCTTTCATCTCAAATTCTCGTTAAAATTGAATCTTCAAAACCTTAACTGATGATTTATACTAAAATCCCAACCAAGTGAAGGTTATTGAAGATGATATACTCATAAAAGTGGATGAAGTTAACATAATGTTTCTTAGGTGAGGATACTTTTATCAGTTTATACTTCTTTTAACTCAAAAGAGGATACTTTATATAAAATTTAGGAAGAAGTTCTTTCTCTGACAAAGTACCTTACGTCTTACCCCCAACATAAAAGTAGATAAGTTCCTTAAGTGAGGTCAGGTGGTCATGAACGATGGTTCACAACTACTGAATTCACGATCGGCATCGCAATGGCAGTGGTGAATGTCGTGGTTTTGAATGTCATTCTTGAATCCCCGACCACAACTATGAAATTATCCACTTTTATGTTCAAAATTAATGTTTTCACTGTGGCAGTCATAGTCGTTGTCATATCAAACATATATTTTCTGTGGTGACATTTTTTGTCTGAACTCAATGGAACAAAAATGTGGCACCAAATGGATAATAAGTTTAGTGTGACATAAATAGCAAGGCTATGTTTGTTGGGTGTTTTTTCTCCTTGTGTTCAAAAAATGCATCAAAACATTGGCTTATGCTTGATTCCAATCTTAAGGAGGGAGCTCCATTAAAGAACATTGTTTTATCTTCATCTACAGCTGCTTCATCTCTACCCTCAACCACTCACCCAAATGGGCCATAAGGCTACGTTTGTGATAGTTGCAGCACTCAGGGTCCATTTGTTTTAGCTTTTAGGGTCCGGCGCATTTTGGTGAAACGGAGGTTGTGTGTAATTAGTGTTTGTTTTTCCGCCTCCGTTTCCAGCCGCCCTACGTTTCTCCCGGGTTCAAACACGAGCGGCTCGAAAACCTGCTCAATCACGCCGTTTTCTCGCGTTTTTTTCCTGCTGGCGAGGTCTAGGGCGTTGTTCTTCTTCCCGATCGACGATTCCCCACCCCCCCCCCCCCCCCCGCCCATTTCACGACGTCGGCGACTTTCAAGCATCAGCCACCCTAGCGACCCCCGCAGTCGTTGTCGTAGTTCTTCCGCCTCTTCTGTCGACGGCAACCGGTCTTCTACTCCAGCATAGGTATTACCCGCAAAGGTATTACCCGCCTCTTCTGTCTGGCGGTGAAGTGCTTCTGCTCCAGCAAAGGTATTACCCGCAGTCCTCTAAAGCTTTCTCGAATCCTGTATGAGCTTTTGCAAAATACTCATCACTCTCTTCTCCTCCTTCTTTTGTATTCCAGTGACCCCCGAATCCAAGCAGCAGGACTTCTTCCCTTGACTTTGCAGATCAACAACAGGTATACCTATGATTTTGGGGAAATTTTTGCTACTTCCTACTGTGTATGTGCTGAAATTTTTTTGGTGTGATGTGTGTGTTTTTCTAGTGTGCGTGTGTGTTGTAAAGTTTGTGTGTGTGCATTTGTTGAGTGTGTGTGTGTCCAAATGTGTTTGCTAGGTATGTGGTTGTGTGCTTGTTTGTGTTCGGCATGTGAATGTTTGTGTGTGTTGTAATGTGTGTGTGTGTGTGTTATGGTATGTGCTTGTGTTTTGGTGTGTTGTAAAGAGTGTGTGTGTGCGTGTGTCTGTGTGCTGTAAAGAGTGTGTGTGTGCGTGTGTTTGTGTGCTGTAAAGAGAGTGTGTGTGTGTGTGTGTGTGTGATGTAAAGAGTATGTGCGTGTGAATGTGTGTGTGTGTGTGTTGTAATGTGTGTGTGTGTCCAAAATGTGGGTGGTAGGTAAAGAGTGTGTGTGTTTGTGTGATGCAAAGAGTGTATTTGCTATTGATGTATGTATTTGATGTAAAGAGTGTATGTATGTATGTGTGTGTCCAGTGAATGTGTGTGTGTGTGTGTTTATGTTGTTTTTGTGTTTGTCTGAAACTGATTTGTGTAGATTTCAATATAGGCTTATGTGTAAACATAAAGAAGGCGATGTAAGTGCGAGTTGGGAGGCCAGTGATGTATTAATTTTTTGTGACTTGTGTTTGAAAGAAATCGAGTTGGGTAATCGCCCAACCACCCACTTTAGTAGGGATGGTTGGACTAACCTGACAACAAATTTCCATGCTCGCATGGAGAAGGCGTATGATCAAACCCAAATGAATAACAAGTGGGATCAGCTTAAAAAAGATTGGAAGTTATGGAGGGAGCTTAAGGGTCGTGAGACGGGGCTGGGGTGGGATCCTATTTGCAAAACAATCCTTGCATCAGAAGATTGGTGGAAAAACGCCTCAAGGTTTGAACTTTTTTTATTTGAGCTTTTATTTTTGGTAATATATGATAGTGTTTGGTATGTCTAATACGTAGTCTACTTCATCTCAGGTACTTCCGGGTGCAAAGAAGTTTCAGTTTGCTGGCATATCACCCGAGTTGGAAGAGAAGCTGCATATGATGTTTAGCCATGTGGTTGCAAATAGAGATCTTGCATGGGCGCCAAATTCAAGAATCTTTGAACATGAGTCAGTTGACGAACATGACACACAAGAAATCAACGACAATGAGGATACTACAACTAAACAGAAAAGGGTAGTTAAGGGAAAAAGGATTTCTACAAAGAAGGCAAGGAGTTCAGCAATGGATGAGTTAGTCGAGACATCGCGCATTATTGGTCGTTGCATGCAGGAGCCGCCTCGCATATAGATATCTTCATCACTGTACACCATTCCTGAGGCTATTTCAGAGCTGGAAACTATGACAGAGGTTATGGATGAGTCTAATTTGGAGTTCTACCACTACTGCATCATCTTTCTGAGACAGAAATAGAATTGAGAAACATTTATGAGCATGTGGAAAGATCGGCGCCTCACATGGCTGCAGGCTTGTTATGCCAAAAATTTGGAGTAGTTGCATTTCTGTGATGTGATATGTGTGTGTGTGTATTTCCTTAAGTTTCAGTATGCTTTATTTTTTTGCTGCACTTATTGCTGGACATATACTATTGCTACAATCATTGCTGGACATTTACTATTATGCTTGTTTATTATATTGTCTCACAAGGTGTAAAAATAATGTACAATGTATTTACCACAGATTTTCAATGACGAGCCCAGATCACGCTGACAGTTCGGATGAGGAGACTCAGCAGCAGGCGGCTGATTTGTTTTATCATAATAGAGCGATCGGTACACGACAGTTTTTAGTGCCAATGATGGTACCCTCGGAAGGTGGACCGTCTAGTACACCTTGTATGACATCAAGCCAAACCGGCGCTAAATGGATTGATGAACTTTTGGATGGACATCCTCACAGATTTTTCAGTGCCTTTAGAATGTCGAAGGTAATATTTATTGATTTGCTGACACTCCTCACACAACAGTATGGATTGCAAGGATCCAGGAGGACTCTCCCACGTGAGGTGCTTGCAATTACTCTGCAGATTTTAGGCCACAATTTATCGATGCAAATAGCGAGTGAACGATTTCAACTGTGTACAACCCCGTATTCGCAGAGTTGGGGTCCTCCCGGCAGGCGCAGGACTAGATGAGTTTTATAAGCTTTTGAGCAGTTCGAGTTCCTGCTCGCGGCCTGGCGGGGCGAGACCGGCCAGAGGTCGGGGGTCTCGCCCCTGCCCGCGCCTGGCGGGGCGAGACCGGCCAGTGGCCGGGGGTCTCGCCCCTGCGCGCGGCCTGGCGGGGCGAGACCAGCCAGTGGCCGGGGGTATCGCCCCTGCCCACGGCCTGGAGGGGGAGACCGGCCAAAGGCCGGGGGTCTCGCCCCTGCTCGCGGTCTGGCAGGGCGAGATCGGTCAAGGTTGGGGTCTCGCCCCATCTCCCTGCTCCTCAATTTCTTCGGATTTCGCCCCTGTGCTCGGCCCCCAGGTGGAGGAGGGGTAGGGTGGTTTAACCCCCACTCCCCTCAGGCATCCGGGGAAGGTAAGGGGGATGGTTCAGCCTCCTTTTTCCCACGGACCTCTTTTGGCCGTGTTTTTACCGTTTACCCTCGGGGTGGAATTACCTCTTTACCCCCCGGTGTGAGTGTTTTTTATTGGTCCAAGGCCTATTTGGCGTGGGGGTATTGTTGACATTTTGGTCCATGAGGTTGGAAAAATTATAAATAGACCCTTGAGGGTGCCTTGGAGGGCATTGCATTCAGAGCCACAGAAATCCCTTTGCTCTCTTCCTCCAAGGCACCTAGCTCAGCATTGGCTAGGGAGGGGAAGACCTCAAAGGTCTTCCGGGTGTGAGGTGAGACCTCCGCGCTAGAGCCGAGGGTCTATTTCTAGCTTCTTGATCCTTTGATCCGTGACGTTCTCCTGAGTGTAGTAGGTCTCACCACTTTCTAGGGAACCCGAACTCCACAGAGGTCATTTTTGGCTTCAACACTTTTGGTGCGGTGAGCGTGGAGAGTGACCAGCACAGAAGATCTTGGGAGAGTGTCAAGGCTAGAGGTCAAGGAGGTAATGATGATCTCGGCGAGCTTCCCAACTCAGGACCCTTTGTGGGGAGTCAAGTGTTCATGGCCTCCATCCAGGGCATCATGGAGATGCTGCGTAGCATTGCTCCTCAGGGTGGTAGATCCACCCCGACCCCCAGGAGCTAGCTCCCCCCCTTGTCGGTGAGACAGCTTCCAGGGATCTCGGCGAGACATCCCCAAGGTGGTTAGGCGAGAGTGCCCCAGGGAGGAAGGCACCCAGGCAACTCCTATCTCCACCACATCAAGTTTTGGCGGTCGGCCAAGGGAGAAAAAGGCGAAGGAGGAATCGCTCAGGGGGGAGGAACTGAGGCCCTAAGGAATAGGGAGTGAGTGGAGAGATCTCACCCTAACTCGCCCAGAGTTCCATATGTATTTTCCTTGTAATGAGTATCCCCTGCCAGGTTAGGTCAGGGTAGGTTGTATGTAATGTCGTTTTTCTTTACCAAGTATTTTTTGCTACGAGATGGTTCCCCTGCCAGGCTCCCACTAGCTGGCAGGGCAGGTTGACCTCTCGTGGAGGTCAAGTACTTTTCGCTCTGAGATGGTTCTGCTGCCAGGCTCCCACTAGCTGGCAGGGCAGGTTGACCTCTCATGGAGGTCAGGTACTCTTTGCTCCGAGACGGTTCCGCTGCCAGGCTCCCACTAGCTGGCAGGGCAGGTTGACCTCTCGTGGAGGTCAGGTACCCTTTGCTCCGATGACGGTCCCGCTGTCAGGCTCTCACTAGCTGGCAGGGCAGGTGTGCCTCTCGTGAAAGCCCAGGTCCCTTTTCTCCGATGATGGTCCCGCTGTCAGGCTCTCACTAGCTGGCAGGGCAAGCGTACCTCTCGTGGAAGCCCAAGTCCCTCCGCTCCGATGATGGTCCCGCTGCCAGGCTCCCACTAGTTGGCAGGGCAGGTTGACCTCTCGTGGAGGTCAGGTACTTTTTGCACCGAGATGGTTCCGCTGTCAGGCTCCCACTAAATGGCAGGGCAGGGTGACCTCTCGTGGAGGTCAGGTACTTTTTGCTCTGAGATGGTTCCGTTGTCAGGCTCCTACTAGCTAGCAGGGCAGATTTACCTCTCATGGAGGTCAGACACTTTTTGCTCCGAGATGGTTCCGCTACCAGGCTCCCACTAGCTGGCAGGGCAAGTTGACCTCTCGTGGAGGCCAAGTACTTTTTGCTCCGAGATGGTTCCGCTGCGAGGCTCCACCTAGCTGGCAGGGCAGGTTGACCTCTCGTGGAGGTCCGGTACTCTTTGCTCCGAGACGGTTCCACTGCCAGGCTCCCACTAGCTGGCAGGGCAGGTTGACCTCTCGTAGAGGTCAGGTACCCTTTGCTCCGATGACGGTCCCGCTGTCAGGCTCTCACTAGCTGGCAGGGCAGGCGTACCTCTCGTGGAAGCCCAGGTCTCTTTGCTCCGATGATGGTCCCGCTGTCAGGCTCTCACTAGCTAGCAGGGCAGGCGTACCTCTTGTGGAAGCCCAGGTCTCTTTGCTCTGATGACGGTCCCGCTGTCAGGCTCTCACTAGTTGGCAGGTAGGAGTACCTCTCGTGGAAGCCCAGGTCTCTTTGCTCCGATGATGGTCCCGCTATCAGCTCCCACTAGCTGGTAGGGAAGGCGTACCTCTCGTTGAAGCCCCCATTCCTCTTTGCTCCGAGACGGTCCCGCTTCTAGGCTCTCACTAGCTGGCAGGGCCGGTGGTACCTCTCGTGGATGCCCCTATTCTCTTTACTCCGAGACGGTCCCGCTGTCAGGCTCTCACTAGCTGGCAGGGTCGGTGGTACCTCTCGTGGATTCCCCCGTTCCTCTTTGCTCCGAGACGGTCCCGCTGTCAGGCTCTCTCTAGCTTGCAGGGTCGGTGGTACCTCTCAAGGACCCTAAGTCTTTTTTACCCCGAGGCCGTCTCGTCACCTAGGCTCCCGCTAGCTGGCATGACAGGTTGACCCCTCGGGGAGGCCGAGTATTTCCGGCTCTAAGAAGGACACTCAGCAAATACGTTGGGTTGTATGTTTCTTTCCGAGCTTGTGCCAACCTCACAATAAGCGGGGATTGTGTACAACCCCGTATTCGCAGAGTGGGGGTCCTCCCGGCAGGCGTAGGACCAGATGAGTTTTATAAGCTTTTGAGCAGTTCGAGTTCCTGCCCGCGGCCTGGCGGGGCGAGACCGGCCAAAGGTCGGGGGTCTCGCCCCTGCCCGCTGCCTGGCAGGGCGAGACCGACCAGTGGTCGGGGGTTTCGCCCCTGCCTGCGGCCTGGCGGGGCGAGACCGGCTAGTGGCCGGGGGCCTCGCCCCTGCCCGCGGCCTGGCGGGGCGAGACCGGCCAGTGGCCGGGGGTCTCGCCCCTGCCCGCGGCCTGGCGGGGCGAGACCGGCTAGTGGCCGGGGGTCTCGCCCCTGCCCGCGGCCTGGAGGGGCGAGACCGGCCAGTGGCCGAGGGTCTCGCCCCTGCCCGCGGCCTGGCGGGGCGAGACCGGCCAGTGGCTGGGGGTCTCGCCCTTGCCCGCGGTCTGGCGGGGCGAGACCGGCCAGAGGCCGGGGGTCTCGCCCCTGCCTGCGGCCTGGCGGGGCGAGACCGGCCAGTGGCCGGGGGTCTCTCCCCTGCCCGCGGCCTGGCGGGGCGAGACCGGCCAGTGGTCGGGGGTCTCGCCCCTGCCCGCGGCCTGGCGGGGGAGACCGGCCAGAGGCCGGGGGTCTCACCCCTTCCCGCGGTCTGGCAGGGCGAGACCAGTCAAGGCCGGGATCTCGTCCCTGCTCCCTGCTCCTCAGTTTCTTCAGATTTCGCACCTGTGCTCGGCCCCTAGGTGGAGGAGGGGTGGGGTGGTTTAACCCCCACTCCCCTCAGGCGTCCGGGGAAGGTAAGGGGGATGGTTCAGCCTCCTTTTCCCCCGGACCTCTTTTGGTCGTGTTTTTACCATTTTACCCTCGGGGTGGAATTACCTCTTTGCCCCCCGGTGTGGGTGTTCTTTATTGGTCCAAGGCCTATTTGGCGTGGGGGTATTGTTGACATTTTGGTCCATGGGGTTGGAAAAACTATAAATAGACCCCTGAGGGTGCCTTGGAGGGCATTGCATTCAGAGCCACAGAAATCCCTTTGCTCTCTTCCTCCAAGGCACCTAGCTCAGCATTGGCTAGGGAGGGGGAGACCTCAAAGGTCTTCCGGGTGTGAGGTGAGACCTCCGCGCTAGAGCCGAGGGTCTATTTCTAGTTTATTGATCCTTTGGTCCGTGACGTTCTCCTGAGTGTAGTAGGTGTGAGGTCACCCCTTCTAGGGAGCCCAAACTCCACAGAGGTCATTTTTGGCTTCAACATCAACACTCTACGGAAACTATTATTAAATTTTTCGCAAGGGGTATAAATGCAATTAAAAGACTATCTTCTGATGTTATTAGACCAGTAGATCCACATTTCAATGATATTTCCCCGCAATTTTTAAATGACGCTCGGTACATGCCATTTTTTAAAGACTGCATAGAAGCTATTGATGGAACACATGTGGACGCTCGAGTTCCTGTTGATCAACAAGTTGCTTACATTGGTCGGCATGACACAACAACGCAGAATGTCATGGCGGTTTGTGATTTCAACATATGTTACACTTTTGCATTAGCTGGTTGGGAGAGTTCTACTCATGACAGCCGTATATTTCAGCATGCTCTTATGAACCCCAGTTATAATTTCTCGTACCCGCAACCTAGTGAGTCATTTGTAGGATGAATCTCTTTTTAATAAGAAGTATTGAAGAACATTTTATTCACACTATTTGCTTGAAATATATAATTTTGCAGGCAAATATTACGTAGTAGATGCCGGATATCCGCTACAACGCAATTTTTTAAAACCATATTCAGGCACGCGGTATCATTTGCCAGATTTTAGAAGGGGCAATAGACCCATACAAGGGCGACGGGAAATTTTCAACCAGGCACACTCGTCGTTACGCAGTGTTATAGAACGTTCATTCGCCGTATGGAAAAAAAGTGGAAGATACTAAGGGATATGATTTTCATGCTTGTGATGTAGACGAACATTTCATTTATCCAGCGGGTCTTCAGAACAGAACTGCTCAAAATAATGTTGGCTCAAGTGGAGACGATGTTAGAGGGATTCGGGTAGGAGTGGATGAGATGGTGGCATTGCGTGACTCAAATGTCGAACAATTATTACACCGAGCTTGAACACATTTTTCATATTTTGAAAACGTTTACATGTAATGTTGAATATCTATCTATGTTTGAACTGCACCTTATGGTAACAACCATCGCCGGAGGTTAATAAAAATAATTATTTGTTTCCATTTCATTATTTTTAAAGGTTTAATATGCATATTTATATATGATGTTTAGAAAAAAAAAAATTTAGTCACGAATCTCCATTTCTAAACACAGTAATGTCAAACAGTTCTCTGTTTCGAACAGCTCTGCAAACGCAGACTAGCCAAACAGAACTCTGTTTCCAGCATCCAGTTTCCAACAGCTTTTTTACAAACCTGGCTTTACAACAGCTCCTTTTACAACCGACACCGCTAAACCAAATGAAGTCTTAATAAAACATAATTGTTTTAATAATTAAAATAGTTTTAATTAAAGTAACTAGTATTATTAATATTTAATTAATAATTATGGCTATGTTTATAGAAAAGATGAGGTGTGAGTAGCCGATCACCTATAATCCCCACTAACTTGGTGGGAATCATCGAAATAACCATCGCGCACGTGATCTGTGCGTGCAATCCACACGTGATCTACGCACGGGATCTCACTACGCGCACAAACCACCTGCGGCCGGCCAATGCGGCCGGCCGCTTCCGCTCATTGGCGGCCTACCCCCTCGGACCAAGGGGCTCCCGGCCGACAGATCGGAGCCGCACCTCACGGATGCCACCCCGTGGCCGGCAGGCGCAGCCTCGCCCAGGGCCGCAAGGCCGCAGCCACATGAGGTGGACGAGCGTCGTGACTGGCCTCCGCGATTGCGCCCCGTAGCCGCTCTCCCCGGCCGCAAGTCGGAGGCCACGTGGGGCAGCCTGCGCCGCGCGACGCGGCCGGCCTCCGCGGACGCTCCCCGCGGCGACAAGTCGGCGACGCGTGGGGCGGTCGACGCCGCGGACGGCTGGTGTCGTCGCCGCATAGCACAGCCGGTGCCAAGGTCGGCCTCCCGTGCCACGGCCGCAAGGTGTGGTCATTGCTAGGGTCGGCCGCCCTTCTTGCTCGCCCTCAGTCGGCCGCTCCGCCGGCCGCGGTTCCTCTTCCTCCCCTGACGGTTGCCCGCCGCCCAGGAGTCGTCACCCGTTGATGGTGATCTGTCTCCGTCGTCCGATCATCCCATTACGATCGTTGTCATCCGTTACGTGGGAAACCACTCACGTAACCACTCGTGTAACCACCACTGTTAATAGGGGTTTTATTTATTTAATTACGGTCTGCACATAAGAAATATTATAAAAATAATACGCATTTACACAATACTAAATATGATCTGCATCTAGTAATTTGGAATGGTTGCGGTGTACGGGTAGTCGCATAACTACCGTAACCATTGCCTGGGGCCTATAAAAACGCTCCCAGACCCCCCTTATTTCTAACATTTTCTACTCTTAGATTTCTTCTTACTCTGATCGGAGCTCTACCGAAATCCTCCTACGAGCCACCACCTTCGGTCAAGCCACTCGAAAATTTGTCTAAGTCCACGACGCCCCGAGGAAGAAGACACGTCTTTGGCCACTCCAAGAAGCCTCCTACATGTGTGTCATCCAGCAAATCCCCGCTAACGCACCGTAACCAACCTCGCAGCAAAGTTGAGCACCCCGATCGCATCTAAGAACATCCAACAGTGAACAGTAAAAGTAGAGCTTCTTGGAAGGCGGTCTGTCGCTCACCAACCGCGGTTGTATACTCTCTCTCATGTCCAAGTTGTAACGAGGATTGACATATCGCCCTCGATTCCACCAACAATTTGTAAACTGTTGCTGATATTGCAGTTTGACCGGCATCGAATCGGTCACGTGATTTTTTACTCAGTTGATGAGTTTTTCTACGTTAAAATTGTCATTGTACTTCATTATTTATACTGTGACTGTTTGCGCGCTCTGCCACTTCATGGGCTAAGGCGATCTAGCTTATTTCTATGATTCTATCTATCAAGAGTGTTGAATTGACGGCAACAAATATAATGTTGTTCAAATGCAATTATTACAATTAATTATATATATATATATATATATTAATTAACTAGGCAATTAAAAAGACGTTATGAAAAATAACTACTACTTATAGTCACAATTAAAAAAGAGCGCTGATATTTGCAGGCCTTAAAAGGATATTTGCAGGCCCATTTTTTAAAAATCCACCTAATTATAACATAAATAAAAGATCCTAATTGCAGCCCCATCTTATGATTTCTCCTCTACAAATCTCGGACCGGTACAACCGGTCGGGCCGCTGGTTGGACCACCGCCCGGTCCGGTCAAGGCTAGTGACCGGGTAGAACAAAGGACCGCCCAAGAACCAGAAAATTGGGTGGGCGGGCCGGTGAGCAGGGAACCGGGCTCGGGTTTACCAAATCGGGCGGGCCAAAGAGAATAATTTAATATCCAAAATGTTGAGGGTGTGAGGATTCAAAACCCTGCCATCTAGAAAGCTGTCATAGTGTTGAACCACCAAGCCAATTGGCTTTTCTGTTTTATTATTAAAATATATTATATACATATACATATTAACATAAATATAAAATAAATTAATATTTCACTCTTATATGTATTAAAAATTAGTTAAATCCTCTCATTTTTATTCCTTTTTCAATTATATTTGGTGATTGTTAACCGCAACCCGTTATTTTGTTAGTCGCACCCCAAAATTTTCCAAATTTTCGCGCCTTTTTAAATACGTCTTGTACATGCAATATCAGGAAAAGTGTTCAACACGAAAGTTGTAGATATTGACGAGATCTACAACTTTCGTGTTGATCACTTTTCCTAAAAATACATGTACACGACGTATTTTGGAAATATGCTCAGGTTTTGCGGCTTTTTGAAATACGTCTTGTACATGCAATTTCAGGAAAAGTGTTCAACACGAAAGTTGTAGATCTCGTTGATATCTACAACTTTCGTGTTGAACACTTTTCCTGAAATTGCATGTACAAGGCTTATTTTGAAAAATCGCAAATAATTGTTAGATTTTGGGGTGCGACTAGCCAATTACGGGTCGCGGTTAACAATCAGCTTATATTTTTGCATATAAACTAAAAATTATGTCAATATATAAATGAATATGCCGATGTATCATATAATATAGATGGATGGTTTTCAACTGGTGACATCAAGCATGAGAGAGAGAACTCAAAATAGTTGCGGTCTTGCATGGGGCAAAAGTATTATTTATCAATCTAGTATCACTAAAACCAATTCAAGATTTTCAATGTGAATTGAAAACAATTTGAAATGTCATTTTTAATTTTCAAAAAATTATTTGAAAGATAAAATTTAGATTTTGTTTCAATGATATAATTATATTTTTTGCTTTATTTCATATTAATAATTAGTAGGAGGAAAAAAAAAGTTAAAGAAAATCAATTTTAAATTTTTTTAAAAAAGGGCTGCAAATATCCATTGGGCCTGCAAATATCGATTTGGGGGTTGCAAATATCCAAGAGCTGCAAATATCGATTATGGGCCTGCAAATATCAGCGCCCTTAAAAAAACAGATTTTTTTGCTACACTTTTATTTACAACGAAGTAAAAATCATATATTAGCGACGGTTACAAATATTACGGTTAAAAATTAAGTTTTAGGCTTAGTTTGAGAGGATTTATTTTCACCGGTCAAGCGTTTACGACCGTATGAATCATACATTAATTATGCTTTGATTCATGCAGTCATAAGTACTAGGGCTGATATGGAGTCGAGTTTGAGCGATTTTGGCTCGGCTCGAAATCGAAATTTTCGACTCGAACTCGGCTCGAAATCGAAATTGATTTCGAGTCGAGTCAGCTCGACTCGAAATGACTCGATTCCGAGTCGGCTCGAAATCGGATCGAGTCGGTTCGATATCGAATCGAGTCGGCTCGAAATCGAATCAAGTCGTGTCAAAATTGAGTAATTTTTAGTTTTATTCCTAGTTTGCTCAAAATTAAATTGAGCAACCTGTAAATTTACCCAATGAAACACTTAAAGTCTTCATTCTTTTTATTGAACTTTAAATTTTATTATTTTTAATCTTAAAATAAGAATATATTAATAAATACATACTTTTTTTTATTAATTCGAGTTGATTCGAATCATACTTCGAGCGATTCAGGGCTGACTCGAAATCGACTCGAAATCGACTCGAAATCGACTCGAAATCAGATTCGAGTCAAATTGAATCGACTCAAATTGAATCGAATCAATTTTAACCGATTCCGATTCTACTCAATTTTCAAACGATTTTCGAGCGACTTTCGAGTTTCGAATAATATGCTCAGCCCTTATCATAACCGCTTCACCGGTGAAAATAAGTTCCCCCAAACGGAGCCTTAGTGGTCCCAAAAAAAATTATGACTAATATAGTAATATGTAAGCATTAACCACAAAAAAGTACGATCGTGGCCAAATTATCAACATTTACAACGATTTCAGTCGATTGCGGCTAATACTTCCCAAATGAGGGTATCATAATTATTATGTAATTAATAGGAAGGCAAAAAAAATTTATAGGTTTTAAAAAGTGGGCAAAAATGTTGTCATGAATAGACTTTGGCTGCGTTTGGGGGACTTATTTTCACCGATCAAGCGGTTACGATCGCATGAATCAGAGCGTAATTAAGATCTGCTTCATGCGGTCGTAACCACATGGCCGGTGAAAATAAGTCCCCCCAAACAAAACTTTAGGCACCGTTTGGCACAGTGGTGGTGGTCATGAGTATGAGGGTTAAATTGACATTCGTTAAGCCACACCTAACGAACTTCATCCACTTTTATGTTCAAAGGGTTGATGTTTGCCACGCGATCCTTAACGAATGATACCGCAACCACCATGGGCATGGTGGTGGTGGTCGTGAATGCATGGGTAAAACGTCATTCGTTGAGAATTATCTAACGAACATCATTTGTTTAAACATAAAAGTGGTTGAGGTTCCTTAGATGAGCGTTAATGAATGACAAATTAACCCACATGTTCATGACCGCCACAACCGTGCCAAACGGAGCCTTAGAGGTTCAAATTTGGCCCAGGCCCAATTGCTCAATCCGGGTATGTGTCAGGTTAGACCTAGGCCCGGCTCAAGCCCGGGCCAAAGCCAGGGCCTGTCCTGGTGCCCGACCTGATCCCAGCCTTGTGCCCGCTCCGAGCCTGTCCTGGTGCCTGACTCGAGCCCAGCCCAGTGCCCGTTTCGGGCCAGGCCCACGCCCGAGCAATATGCATGTTTAAATGTTGGGCATTGGGCCCAGCAATAGGTAATTGCTTAATTGCTGGGCTCAAATACCCATCATTTATTAAATGCAGGCAATTTGCCTAACATTTATTATAATGTTGGACAAATTTGTTTAGCACAATAATAAATGTTGGGCGGTCATGCGTGGCCGCCCAGCAGGTAAAACCTGTCACGGTAGAAGCTAGTTTGTCCTTTTGGCATCTAATTGCTGCTTTTGGGGGCCTGTTTGGACCCAATTTTGTGGGCTTAACAGGACCCCTAATATTGCAAGGGCCCTGGCCCGGTTTAAGAAATGCTTGGCTACGCCCAGTAGCAAAAAAAAACTCGCTCCTTAAGGGTCTGGACCAGACATGTCTTATTTGCACCCTCGGATAGACTAGAAGATAAAAAAAAGGTGCTGTTATGTGCAAATCAAGTTCGGCTATGTGCAAACCAAACTAAAAAATCATAAATACTTGTGAACCCGTAAAAGACTTGTCTGCACCTAGCTGTTCTGACAATTTTTTTGAAAGAGCGGTTTGCACATAGCCAGAATTGGTTTGCACTTAAAATTGGGCTAAAAAAACTCTCTAAAACCCCAAAATCTATAGGTATGATAATTTTTCTTTTCCATTAAGCAATTTTAAAAAGTGGGCTCTGTTTGGCGGGGCGTTTTCGCCCCGATGAGTTTGAACAAAAACGCCACTGACAAAGAATTTATGTTTAGCATCACAACTGTTATGAGCCGCTACCTAGAAAAGAAAACTAATTTTGAATAGAATGGTGAAGGAAGTTTCTTAGGTGGGGTCGGGTGTTCACGAACAACTGTTCGTAACCACAACGTTCACGACTGTCGCCGCTTTGCTAAATAGAGCCTAAACTTTTCATTTGCTTTGGGGCAAAAGGCAATTGTTACAAGTATTAATTATTACATGGAGGGGTGTTTTTATTTTGTTAAATGCTTTAAATACAATTTTTATGACATTCCTAGAATATCATGCATTAATTATTATGTTTTTTCGAGTCATGTTATATGCAGTTCATATTCGGCTATATGCAATTCAAGAATAAATACAGACCATTCTAAAAAATCATAGGAAGTGATGAATTTGTATAGGTATAGTTTGCACATAACAATTATAAAATTACATGATCTACAGATAGAAGAAATACTCATGCATATAGTAATTGCCTTTGTTTAAAAGAGAAATAAATTTCAATTTTTGCAGAATATTTATTTTTCTTTAGTAAAGCTTTGGAATTATTAGAAAATTTTAATGCTTACTTTCTAAATTTTCTAGTTTCTAGTGAATTAATTTTTGAATAGAATTGTTAGTTTGGAATTTCTTAGGGTGCATGCTAGAGAGAGTTCATTTAATAATAAGATTCAGTTTTGATCCTCTAGTTATGGGGAAAAATTAATGTGTTCGACGTTCACTCCTCTATGTGCGTCAAGGCTTTTTTATGCACTATATCACTTCTTTGGATTTCAAGATTTTTTCTTTTAAATCACAAAATATTAATGTTTTTGTTTTTGCGTTCATTTTTAAGTACCATATTACTCATATTCCAATTATAATTGAAAAAATAGGGTCATAAAATCATGCATTACGGCTGTGAAATGGCATTACGATCGTATTCTTATTTTCAGACTGTAATAACATTTTACGGTCATAATGCATGCTTTTACAGCCGTAATTGGTTCAGTTATAATTGAAATATAGGTAATATGGTACTTAAAATGAGTGTAAAAATATTAATATTTTGTGATTTTTTTAAAAAAATTGAAATAAAAAAATGATTTAAGGCATAAAAAAACCTTTGGCGCACATAGAATAGTGCACGTCCGACACACCAAATTCAGACCCCTTGTTAAGGGGGAGATAATTAGATACATACCTATGATCCGCGATTCTACGATAGAAATTATTGCAAAATTATAGGCATAATACAAGAGTACTGAATTATGATTGCATTGAAATACGAGTGTATTTTCGAGCAATCGCGCTTAAATTCGTGCCTATTAGCAACATCTACCCAATGGAAGGATGAACTTATTGTCATTTATTTATTTACTCTTTAGTTATTACAGCTAGCTCTACTATATTTAATTCATCTCAAGTTTCAATTTTAATTAGTGAAAAAAATTGGATTGAAATGAAAGTTCTAGCTCTTAGAACTCGGATATATGGACGTTGATTTGACTTTTCGTACGAAGGAACCTCCTATTCCTACGAATACAAGTTCGACGTATGAATAGAATTTCTACGAAAAATAAGAGCCATATAAATATCTAATTACTTGATCTTAGCACTCATAAAAACTTACATAAGTAAAGTCATTGGAGATTCTATTTCTGAAAGTCTTGAGATAATAATATATTTCATGAAAGTCATGGAGGAATAATTTATGAAATCGGACAAACCATGTATTTTAATGAAGAAGCTTTCAAGCATAAAGTATGATAGTGTTACAGATGTGCATGTACAAATTATGCAAGGGCTATAACATCGTAGTTTAACTCCTTAAAAATTGAATTTTCTTTTGAAATGTTTATTATGAATTTTATTCTTAATTTTTTCCCTACATAACTTAAGCTATTCAAAATATTATATAACACACATAAAGAGGATTGATGGGTACAAGAACTTTTAACTGTGTCAAAGAGGAGAAGAGACTCAAAAATGAAACGATTGAAAATGCTCACTTTGTAGCATATTTCATGGGTAAAGAAAAGAAAAACAAAAGTGACTTAAAGGGAAAAAGATGATAAAAATACATGCAAATTCAAGTGAATGTAAAGTTGCATATTTTTTCTGCAAAAAGAAAGGATACATCAAGAATGATTGTTTTAAGTGCAAGAAATAACTAGAGAAGAAAAGTATATTTATTTTATATGCATGTCCAAGAGGAGAAGAGACTCAAAAATGAAAAGATTGAAAATGCTCACTTTGTAGCATATTTCATGGGTAAAGAAAAGAAAACCAAAAGAGACTTAAAGGGCAAAACATGATAAAATACATGTAATTCAAGTGAATGTAAAGTTGCATATTTTTTCTGCAAAAATAGAGGATACATCAAGAATGATTGTTTTAAGTGCAAGAAATAACTAGAGAAGAAAAGTACATTTATTTTATATGTATGTCATCAATCATTTTTTGTTGATGCTCTAACTGATATATGGTTGACTGACTATGGTTATATAAGTCGCATATCCAATGTCATGCATGTTCTCCTAAACCTAAGTAAACCGGTGGGTGGAGGGGGAGGGGGACAAAGCATCTATTCAGGCCATCATATTTATTCACAAGTGGAAGACTGGAAGCAGTGAGGACAAATGGATCGACTATTATTTTATTTTAGTTATGTATTAGATCTTGAAGACATCGTTTTTGTTTCATGCATCTTTATTTATAAATTCAATTTATGTATCCAAGCTCAGATTTATAACCTATTTTATTTTAAATTCATTTATTTTATATGTATGTCATCATTCATTTTTTTTGTTATGCTCTAAGGCAGCCCATGAAAATATAACTCATGCGACATCATGTTAGAATTACCAGGGTTTGAGACCATATGCAAATTGATACATAGTACGTACAAAGTGGTTGTAGGAAAACCGCCATGACCCATAGACAGTCCAGACATCAACTCACTTCAGATACTTTACTACACTTGTCACCATCAATTATATCTGGTTTATATAAATAATATTGATTGATTCATTATGAGCACAGGTGCTAGGTATGATTAAAGAACATTGCTACATTGATTTGAAGGCTACAAACAAACTACGAAGATATTTCTTAATTATGTTGCATTCTTTTTGTAGTAATTATTGATCATAAATATTATGGGTGTGAAAAAATAACCGAAAAATCAAGAACCAGGCCAAACCGAATCGAGCGGTTTGTGTTGATTCTCATATGTCTCAGTTTGGTTCCGGATCAAAAACTTTTAGAACCAACAACTCGATTCGATTCTCAGTTCTTACTCTAGGGTGCCAGAATTGACATGAGAACAAAGTTATTGGAATTAGAGCCCCATTTGGCATGGTGGATAAATCATGACCGTGCAGACGACATCGCCCGATCGCGACCGCGCGGTGTTTGGATGTGTCGTGGCCGGGCGGCAGGCCTCCCTGCCCATTACAATCAGGAATTTCCCACCAATTTCATTCATGAGGAGGAAACCGCGGTCACAGTCGACTCCATGTGGATTTCCTCTGTGGGAAATTCATCACGCTAAACCGGGCCTAATTATCATAATTATATGAGTCATTCAAGCCTTATTTTATTCAATATGAGTCTTTCGAACTAGTTCAGGTTAAGTTAAACCTAAACGCCTCACCCTTCCGAAAAATCCTCAACCTTTTCATGAATATAATCGTGATAGTGTCGTATTCAAAAATTAGTTTACACTATTGTATGAGTTTTTTTGCTCTTCTAAAGATATGTTAGCGCAAATTGAAGAAGATTATGTATGATTTTATATCCTCTTCAAATATACAATTGTTTGCTCTTATTGTTTTTTATATAAAAGATATTGTGTTTACTATTTACTTAAATGAACACAATAGTTAGAAATGTTTACTACTACACAATTTTATATAAGAAAATATTATGATGAGTAAGTGGAACCGAAAACTAAGCCGAGTTTTTTGGTTTGGATCTAGTTTTATACCTTGGGTAAATGGGTCAGTTCTGGTTCCAAAAAATAGTAATTGAACCTATGGGGATTGGCTCATAGTTTTGGGTGGAATTGATCCAAACTGATCTAAACCAACCTGAGTTGCACCCCTAATAATTATTGTATATTAATACAGTTTGCCTCTTGTTATATATGTTGATATCTTTTAGTATTATCAATACTGGAATTTTAGCAATGTGATATTAGACGGCTTAGTTAATCAATTACTTTAAATATGTATGTAATTATTCATAAGATATAAGTGTAGAGTTCTGTGATACTGGTAGTAATAGGCCTTGGTAATAGGCCTACGGCTGAGTTATTCTCTTAGAATCGTTGTTGGTGTGTGGCATTGAGGTGATCAATGAGGGGTCAGAGACATTTGTACCTCCACTCTTTTGTTAGTTGTTTCAGTCTCGCGTGCCACCAATGATGTGTGATAAGATCTCCCGGTTGGTGCCGCTTTTCTAAATGGGAGGTATCTTACAGTTTATTGGTCTCTTTAATGAGTATTGCAGAGAGCAGAAGATTAGATATGAAAAGATTCTGCCCAAGCTGTCGTAGTTGAATGACGTAGCTGAAAGAACGAATATAACTTTGATGGAGAGGGTGAGATGCATGTTGTTTGAGTCAAAGAAGTTAACATGTTTTGGGAGATGCTCTGTATACAATTGCACTTGTCATCACCCTCTCACCCAGTTATGCACGACATGAGGATTTCAACAATTGAAATCCTCTTGAGTCATATCATTTGATTTGAATTGTTGTATCTACAAACAAAAAGAGTGTCAAAAATTGAAAACATATAACATTTAATTATATCTTTCCACCAATGTTACCCACTAACAAGTCGGGTCTTATGAGAAATCTAAGTCTTGTAATTAAACTCATAATACACACATACAAATTTCTAAGCTAACTAGCTTGCACTCAAGAAAAGAGTGAATAACGGGTGTACATGTAACCTATTGACACTCGACACATTCCTGAATTTTGATTCTTCCCCTCTTTGATATCATTTCTTCCCCCTCTCGATGCCAAAAAAAAAATTTCAGCCATACAAAATAGGGACATGAAGTTAAAAGATAGACCCTTTTTAAATCTAATGTAAAAGAAGGTCCAAGAAAGAAAACAGCTCGCCAAGACTCAGATTTGGTAGAAACTTGAGCAGGAGAAGCAAGACACCAAGTTTCCAATTCCAGTTTCCCACCAACAGCAGCAGCCCGCAATATTGAGAGAGACAACAGAACAGTTGTAAACAGTTGCAAACGGGCCAAACTAGCTAGAGGCCACTTTTCCTCTAGGTACTGATCTAAGAAGGATCCTGTAAAAGAATGCGCACACCAGAAGTTAGCAAAGAGGGAATATATCAATGTCATAAATGAGAGAGTTGGGAAATCTTACCTTATTGAGTTCGTCATCACAAAAGACGTACAAATCAGAAGGCAAATCAGTCGAATGTAGGAACATCATGGCATGCTCAATTATCTCTATAACCTAGCTATGTTACTCAACTCTCTCCAAAGGCGTATATGGATGGATAACAAGTATTTTGATTTATTTATAACCAAATATGATTTGCCTGTAACAATGCCGAATTTTATACCTACTAAACGCACAAAGTGACGATGGCCTTAGGCTCCGTTTGGCACAGTGGTTGCATTCATAAATATGAGGGTTAAACTGTCATTCGTTAACACTCACCTAAGGAATTTTATTCACTTTTATGTTCAGACAGATGATGCTTGTAAGACGATCCTTAACAAATGAAGATTTAACCCATGCATTTACGACGCCCACCACTGTGCCAAATGGAGCCTTAATCCCACAACTTAGGTTCGGAAAAAAATAAAATTGGAAAAGGCTGAGCAGGCATCTCAAAGGTAGTAAATATTCGACTATACTGGTCTCCAAATCAAACACACCGAACTTTTGTATAGAACATCTTGTTTTTCTTGCCCTCAAAAGGCAAGTGGTTGGGACGTAGTGAATAAAAAAATATCTTATTTTTCTTGCGCTCTTCAACATCGTGCAGGGCAAAGCAATTATTGGGTCCAATAAATAGAGCTTGATTGCCCAAGTCATCAACTGGCGCCCAACAAGAAGCACGGTAAAGTCTGAAAATCTTGAACGCCGTATTGTTCAATGTATTGTTATAAGAAGAATAACTCCTTAAGTACTCGTTCACCAACAGAAGATCTCCTTGAGAGAAAGAAATATATCCCACGAACATACGATAATGTTCATATCCGATCGGCCTACACACCATGGAAACAATCTCCAATGCATGATTCTTAAATTGCAGCACAAAAACATCACCGGAACTCGTCAAAACGTACAACTTGTCATCACCTTCATTGTATTTGACATCGTCAAGACTGCATTCCAAATCTAGTGGAAGACTCGGGCCTATAGACCATACATCATCATCTACGCTTGCGAATAACAGGTAAATCCCATGGTAATTAGTCCCGCAGAATGCGACTGCAATTCTCTCTTCCAGAGGAGTTGAAATAAGAATGATTTTGTGGAGGATTTGGTCATAGAACATTCTTCTGTTGAAAGACGAGCCTAGCGCAGAGTAGAAGATCGAACAACTGCTTGGAATCGTGAGTAAGGAAGGAAGGTGGAACATTTGCCGGGTCAAGGGGTTGAGAAAGCAAGGAGCGAGGACATTATCAATAGTCACGAGCCATCCGTGCTGGGATGAGCTTACTAAGTGATAGCGATGGTCGGTGATTTGCTTGAGGGAGGGGATTCTGTAGAAACGATTTTCTATTATGGAAAAAAAAGTGAAAAAGTCGTCATCTTCAAGGGAAGAATTGGGGATGAGTATCCATGGAGAGGGACTGTACAAGCCCTTTTGCCGCAAACCTGAGCTATTTTTACCTAGTGCCCAAGCCCAGCAGCTGCAAACCGCTCGGAGTCGGATAACTTCAGCCACAGCCAGCCTTTTCGCTATTGATACTACTATCTCTGATGGGAGATCAGCCCAACCGGGGGATCTACTAGTAGATGAACAAGACATTAGGCAAGACATTGATTCTTAACAAAACCCTTCAGTTATTAGTGTGATTTATATTTCAAATTCAAAAGCTAATTTAAGGCAATTGTTGGTTAATAACAAGTTTAAAATGTTTATTATCCCACATTTTTTTCTCAACCGCACAACATTTATTATATTTAAAATTTTATTGGCACAATAAATAGTAAAGACAAGGGCTGCCTTTTTCCTCTCGGTTTCTACCTCCCATTTTATCTTCAAATTATTGTTTACCACAAATCTTTTTTTTTGTTAAAATTCATTTACAATTTTTTTACCCGCAAATTAAGGCTCTGTTTGGAGGGACTTATTTTCACCGGTCAAGCGGTAATTAAGGTCATGTTCATGCGATCATAATCGCTTGACCGGTGAAAATAAGTCCCCAAAACGGAACCTAAATAATAAAAACAATAGCTGCCTATTTTTTCTTTATTTTGTCGGCTCCCATTTGATATGATGAATATAATTTGAAGAATTAATCCGCAAAAAAGGAGCATCCAGTAGAATTGAAATTGATTTTAAGAACTGAGATCAATTCCTACTAACAATTTCGTGAACTTTCTGTTTTGGGAGTGATAATTAATAAGGCTCCGTTTGGCATGGTGGTGGTAGTCGTAAACGCATCATAATTAATAAGGCTCTGTTTGATCTCATAACAACGAGAAAAAACTTGGTGACGATCCAATAACTTTCATTTTTTTAACAATAATTGTGCATTGAAGTTGCTGGAGATGGACAAATTGTCCATCCACCAGCAATCTCGGATACCATTTGATTTAATAAATTTAGGCTCTGTTTGGGAGGACTTACTTTCACAGGTCAAATGGCTACGATCGCATGAACCTGATCTTATATATTCAGCTACTAACGAACTTAAATAATGGTTGATTATGGTTTAACATGCCTTTTAGATGGCAGAATAAAAGAGAGATCAAGTAGTAGCCCGAAAGTGAATTCGACGGTGATGTCAAGAATAAGATCAGCTGAGAAGTCGGATAGGGTTAATTTCATTCAGTTTTTAATGTTCAAAATTGGTTTTTTTTCTTCTTTGTGATGGTCATAATCATTGTCATGTCAAACAAATAGTTCACCTCGGTGAAGGTTTTTTCCAAATTCATTGGAGCAAAAATGTCAAGCCGACCCACCGTGTTCATGACCGCCACCGCCTTGAAAAAGACCACCCTAAAACATGCATTGGCTTCAATGTTCGAAAATATAAATTAGTCATTACAAACAAAAATATCACAAAATGCATATACATACAAAAAAAGACACGGAGTCCGCCAATGCCGCGAGGCCGCGCGGACACACCGTTATTCGCCTACTGCTGAGGAACTGAGGAACAGACTGCCTATCCGCCTGCGCCTGGTGGACAGGTTATTGGACCTTGCAAACATTGAAGCAGAGAACTGACAAGCCACAGAGCGACCTGCTGAGACCGCAGAGACCGCACACTTCCAAGCACTGACTGAAGTCAAAGCCAAACTCTTGGCTCCTTGAAGCTAACCGCGCGACTTGCACACAGCAAACCGTCAGCTCTACTCAACCCGCGCGGACAGAAAACGCAGACCGCAACAATTTGCCCAGGCCCCACTTACTGTTCCCTCCGTTACTGTAGATGTGTCGGGGGGTCCCATTTATAGGCGAGGTGAGGAGTGTGGTCACCGCCCTAGTGCATAGGATCACCACCCCAGCTCGCGCGCTAGCAAAAACTCTGTCCGCTGAGTCCGCAAGGACTTAGCCGGAAACCAAGGAAAAACCCGCCAGGAGCAAGGCACCTTAGGGCGAACCCTCATCAGTCCGCCCAAGCTATGCGGACAAGGCACCAGCCCGCGAAGCCCGCAACACCGCAGGACAGCAACCCCTTCAGTGACTGTCCGCACATACCAAAGGCAGTCCGCATAGAACAAGACCCAAGGCTCCATCCGCCACAAGTCCACGACCAAAGGCAGAGTTAGCAACAGTCCGCCCGGTCAACAGCGGACTTGGCGGATACAGCGGACACACTGGTCTTGCCACAGAATGTGACCAAGTCCAGTAAAGCACCAAAGGGCCTAACGCGAGTACGGCGGACACAAAATCCCGTCTGCCAACCATCAAGCAGGTCGCCACTCCTCCTGAGTAAAGGCAGAGTCCGCAAGAACCTCGCTCAACTGTCCAACGCAGCGGCCCTCTACCGGACTCCACACACAAGTCCGCCACAACAACAACAGTACTATTCTACCAGAGCTCAGCAAGGCCACAGCCAAACTCCTAAGTCCAGTCCGCAACAGCGGACACCGCGGACACGTCAGTCCGCAAGCCTCCCGCGGATAGGACCCAATCCGCCGGGTAACACTAGCTTGCAACACGGCCACTGAGCAACGAACACCATTCCGCGAACCTTTATCCGCTTAGGCCGCTCCTTGGCTAAACCAGCAAGACAGCCAACGCCTATCCGCAGATAACAGTCCGCCCAGGCCGCGGACACCGTCCGCACAACCCGCTCAGAAGGACAACCAGCTTCCACTAGACCTATCACCAGGCCGCATAACAGCAGTCCGCCCAGTCCGCCGACTCTGTCCGCTCAGACCGCGCGGCTTGCCCATTAACCACTTCCACTTCACAAATTTCAGCACTCCCCCTTGAAGTGAGAAGTGGTGATCAAGCCCAGCAAGCTGCGCAACCGCTCAAAGGGCCCCTTCGACAGTGGCTTCGTGAAGATGTCAGCAAGATTGTCTTCACTCCGAACATGCCCGACCAACAGAGATCCCTCCAACACCTTCTCCCTTATGAAGTGGTGATCGATCTCAATGTGTTTGGTCCTAGCGTGACACACTGGATTGTTGACCAGCTTGAGAGCACTCTCATTGTCACCCCGGAGTAAAGTTGGCCCTTGCACTTCTTCATGAACATCCTCTATAAGCCTCCTCAACCAGATGGCTTCCCGAGCAGCCAAGGCCGAAGCCTTATACTCTGCCTCCGTAGTTAAGACGGACACCGAGTCCTGCTTCTTGCTACACCACGAGATGCTAGCTGAACCGCAAGTGAACACATAACCTGATGTCGACCTTCGATCATCCGAATCACCGCCATAGTCAGCATCCGTGTACCCAAGAAAGACAAAATCTGAGTCCCTTCTATAGAGAAGTCCCATGTCAGAAGTTGATTTGACATACTTCAAGATATGTTTCGCCGCCACTAGATGAGATTTCATTGGTTCAGCCATAAACCGACTTACTCGGCCAACATCGTAAGCAATGTCTGGCCTTGTAATCGTCAGGTAGATCAAGCTCCCAACAAGAGCTCTGAACACCAAGGGATCATAAAGAATCCTTCCCTCATCTCTTCGAAGCTTCTGCCCGTGTTCCAGTTGAGTAGAGCAACTAACTGAAGTCATCTTCGCAACTGT
The DNA here is from genome assembly GCA_039583875.1 of Platanthera guangdongensis. Classification (NCBI taxonomy): domain Eukaryota; kingdom Viridiplantae; phylum Streptophyta; class Magnoliopsida; order Asparagales; family Orchidaceae; genus Platanthera; species Platanthera guangdongensis. The sequence continues at coordinate 241,804,664 of CM077158.1, forward strand.
ACTAAATGTCTCCTCATAGTCTTCTCCATACTGTTGTGAGAATCCTCGAGCGACCCAGCGAGCTTTGAATCTATCAATGCTCCCATCAGCCTTCTTCTACAACTTATACACCCACTTGCAAGTGACCGGAGTAATGCCATCAACCTTGGGCACAAGATCCCAGGTTTCATTCTTCTTGAGAGCAGCGATCTCTTCCTTCATGGCATCTTCCCACTCCTTAACTCCAGTGGCCTCGTTGAAGTTTGCAGGCTCTCGCTCATCCAGAGGACCTGCAAAGAAGCAGGAGACAAAGCTCACTGCATTCTCATCACAGTACCGAGCTGGAGGCTTAATAACCCTCTTCGATCTCCGAAGGGTCGGCTCCTTGCTCACTACTTTCGTTGCTTCTTCGGGCTCAACTCCTACTTGGGGCAAGCTTTGAGCAGTGATCCCCCTGCTTCCTGAGCCAGAAGGCTCAGCCTCGGAGTTAGAAGCAACAGGAGATGCTGGTGAAACAGTAAGCTCCTCTTCCAGGCCTTCAGCAGCCACCACCGGTGCTTCATCAACCTTTCTTCCAGTTAGCTCAACCGAGCCACCTCCATACGACGTCAGCTCGTCAAAGACAACGTCTCTTGACACAACGAACTTCTTCGTCGCAGGGTCCATGCATTTCCATCCCTTCTATTGCAACAACTGTTGGTAACCTTTCAGAAGCTCAGAGCACCAACGCAGGTTGATCACCACTCAAGCACAGAGTAACAACACTGGTTGAACACCGCTCAAGCAACTGAACCTCCATCTGATACCATGTTAAATTTTCTCAAAGTGGTCAGTAAGGTAGCCCAAACCAAATTAATATTCTCGGCACTACCTAGTTCACACCTTGATCAAGCGGAAACCCAAGGAACAAGGTTAACACCAACAATCAATGGAAGCACAAGCAGATCTTTCATTCATTTACACTTCTTTACAAGGCGAGGTATACGTAGCGAGACATGATTTCGCTAGTATACAAGCTACAATAGAAAGCACAAAAAACAAGTCGGGCGGACAGCACTGGAAACCGCCGAGACCGCCAAGTCGCCAAGTCCGCCGAAGCCGCCCGAGCTGAAGCTGCAAACCGCCGAATAGACACGGAGTCCGCCGAAGCCGCGAGGCCGCGCAGACACACCGTTATTCGCCTACTGCTGAGGAACTGAGGAACAGACTGCCTATACGCCTGCGCCTGGCGGACAGGTTATTGGACCTTGCAAACGTTGAAGTAGAGAACTGACAAGCCGCAGAGCGACCTGCTGAGACCGCACACTTCCAAGCACTGACTGAAGTCAAAGCCAAACTCCTGGCTCCTTGAAGCTAACCGCGCGACCTGCACACAACAAACCGTCAGCTCTACTCAACCCGCGCGGACAGAAAACGCAGACCGCAGCAATTTGCCCAAGCCCCACTTACTGTTCCCTCCGTTACTGTAGATGTGCTAGGGGGTCCTATTTATAGGCGAGGTGAGGAGTGTGGTCACCGCCCTATTGCATAGGATCACCACCCCAGCTCGCGCGCTAGCAAAAACTCTGTCCGCTGAGTCCGCAAGGACTTAGCCGGAAACCAAGGAAAAACCCGCCAGGAGCAAGGCACCTTTGGGCGAACCCTCATCAGTCCGCCCAAGCTATGCGGACAAGGCACCAGCCCGCGAAGCCCGCAACACCGCAGGACAGCAACCCCCTTCAGTGACTGTCTGCACATACCAAAGGTAGTCCGCATAGAACAAGACCCAAGGCTCCATCCGCCACAAGTCCACGACCAAAGGCAGAGTTAGCAACAGTCCGCCCGGTCAACAGCGGACTTGGCGGATACAGCGGACACACTGGTCTTGCCACAGAATGTGACCAAGTCCAGTAAAGCACCAAAGGGCCTAACGCGAGTACGACGAACACAAAATCCGATCCACCAACCATCAAGCAGGTCGCCACTCCTCCTGAGTAAAGGCAGAGTCCGCAAGAACCTTGCTCAACTGTCCAACACAGCGGCCCTCTGCCGGACTCCACACACCAGTCTGCCACAGCAACAGCAGTGCTGTTCTACCAGAGCTCGGCAAGGCCACAGTCAAACTCCTGAGGCCAGTCCGCAACAGCGGACACCGCAGACACGTCAGTCCGCAAGCCTCTCGTGGATAGGACCCAATCCGCCGGGTAAAACTAGCTTGCAACACGGCCACTGAGCAACGAACACCAGTCCGCGAACCTTTATCCGCTCAGGCCACTCCTTGGCTAAACCAGCAAGGCAGCCAACGCCTATCCGCAGATAACAGTCCGCCCAGGACGCGGACACCGTCCGCACAACCCGCTCAGAAGGACAGCCAGCTTCCACTAGACCTATCACCAGACCGCATAACAGCAGTCCGCCCAGTCCACCTAGTCCGCCGACTCTGTCCGTCAGACCGCGCGGCTTGCCCATTAACCTCTTCCACTTCACAAATTTCAACAAGAAAGTCGTCAGCCGCTGAGCCCTCTCAGCTGAAGAAGAAAAAGAAAGAGAAGAAGAGGGCGAAGGTGGTCCAGCGAGACCTGTCTCACAAGAACAGGAGCTCGCCTACCCCGACCCCAAGCCGTGCAGATGACCCCTCTCCGCAGAAGGTATGCCTCTCGACTTGCTAATCATTGAAACCACTAGCTGTTTATGCGGGAGGATTTGTAGCTGACGCGATACTTCTGGCAGGAAACGGCCCCTGACGACGTCAAGCCCCCGCGGGAGCCCTTGGACTCATCATCTCGTCCTCCCGAGAATCAGCCGTGGGTCTCGGAGGCCGCTCCTCCGCCTGACTCCCTGAGAACTGCAGGTATCTTTTCCACTCTCGCTACTAACTCGGTCTTGGATTGCTGAATTGACTTCCCGCAGCACCAGCTTCCGCAAAACCGGGTCTCGCCACCCGGGAAAATGAAGTAAGGGTCGCCAATCGGCCTGCCCCTGTGGCTGATTCCTCCTATCGGCGGGAGGAGTGGCTGTCGAATCTTCCGTAGCTCCCCAGGATGCCAGCCATCCCGCGGGAGAGGACAACTCCCCCTGCTTCCAGCCAAGTCGGGATCACCACTCACAAAACTTCCCCCCCCCCCGGGAAAAGGAAAGCCGATCCACCTCCTCTTTGGAACAGAGGGGGGGGGGGGGGCTGGGCCTTCTCTCCTGCCGTCGGCCGGTGGTTCTCGCCATACTGTAGGTATGCAGTATGTTTATCATAATTATCGCTTAGCTCTCTCCATGACCGTGGAACTCTTTTATCAGGGGATCCGGGCTCGCGGTCGGGAGCGGACACAGAGGATGAAGATGAAGAAGACGACGAAGACAGAGAGGGGGAGGACGGTGAGAGCTCCCCTTCCCTTCATCTGACGAGATGGAGGAAATCTTGACCAGTGCCGGGAGCGCTAAAAGGCGGGGGAAGAGGGTTGTCGCCATCCTGTCGAAGCTTATACGGCGGGAGCGGGCCCATGACTCCCCGGTGAGAGAGTTTCGCCAATCGGTGGAGAAGAGGCTGGAGGCTCTGGAGCGGGACTACTTCATAGGCGAGACGGATCGGCCAGGTGGGCCTACCGCCGGGTCTTCTCCCGAAAGGTGTATTGCGCGAATCCGAGACCCGTCCCGCCGAATCAACCTGGGATGCACCGTCTTATCGTCCTATTTCAACCCGCAGGCGCCACCGAGGACTAGGCAGTGGGAATGAGGACAATGGCGGTGAGAACCCTATTGATTCGCGAGATCTCCTCCTTTCTTTCCCTTGGCCTTCCCCTTCCCCGATGTACCCCGTTATTTTCATGTCTGTAACTAATAACTTTGTTATTATTGTTATTACTTTTTATTCAGCTGTCGCTCGACGAGAGTAACCCCTGCTTCAGCTCATTTTTCTTGTGTGTCATCTCAACATGTTTGCGCTAATTAGATTTGTCGGCCCGTCACTGTCAATCTTGGGCGGGAAACTGAGGCGTTGCCGACTTTGGGCGTGACGGATGTACCCCCGCCGCCTTTTTGGGAATAGTCATGATGATCAAGGTTTTCTATAAATAGGGAGTCCACCTACCATATTTATTCCTCTGATCTGAAACCTGTGCCTTTTTTTTCTCGTCTCTTTCGCGGTTTGCCGAGAGCTCCTGCTTGCTTCCGCTTCCTCCTCCCGTTCTCGCTCAGTTCTCGCTCTCGCCTCTCTTCTGAAGACCTCGCTCTCAACCTCATAAGAACTATGCCGGGCGGAAGCGAGGGACGCTCTAATTGCGCGGAAGCCTTCCAGAAGCATCAGTTCCCCTCTTGCAGCCTGACCATGGAGGAGTTTCAACTGACCCAGACTCGTTACGTTCCCGCCGGCTTTACCGTGCGAAACCCCGACAACCGCGATAAGGTAAACATTGCGGGGGAGGGGGAGCTCGCCATCCCCCTTGAGCACTTTGAGGTAGGCTTCCGCCTCCCCCTCTGGCCCGAGATGCGCCAGGCCCTCCGGTACTATGGAGTGGTTCCCGCGCAATTGAATCCTAACTCGGTTGCGATCCTTGTGGCGTTCATCTGCTACATGCGATCCGAGAGGATCGAGTTCAGCCTCCCTATCTTCCGGAAGTTGTTCACCTTCCGCGCTAAGGGAGGGGTGGTCTTCTTTTCGGGGCAGCTGCTCAAGACCACCGGTCTCGCCAACAAGCACCGCCACTGGGGCAAGAAGTTCGTCTTCGTTTCCGGCGATTTCGGGAACGTTACTCTCGCGCCCATTCAGTATGAGTACGCCGCTTACAAGTCGCCCTCCTTGGGCTCGCATGAGAGCGCCCTCCTTGAGTTCTTCGGAACCAAGGATTTCGACGTCCAGTTCCTCTGGCGGGGCGTCGATTCTCTCCTCCCCGTGCCTCCGGGCGAAGGTATGGTCTCGCCTTTGACTTATTATTCCTCCCCTTCTTTTTAAGATTAGAACTGAGTGTTGTCGCTTCCGCAGGAGAGCGCGAGATCCCCCTGCGCCAACCCTTCGACGAGGCTCACGCTGCCGAGAGCCAATCCGTGAGAGATCTGCTGGCTCTCGCGAAGTCCGCGGCTCAAGCTTGCTGGGACGAGCCGGCCCCGCTTCCTTCGACCGGCGCCGGGAAGCGAAAGCCCTGCGCCCCTCTGCCCCCAGCGCTCAAGAGTCCCAAAATAACTGCTGCTGAGAAGGGTAAAGCCGTAGCGGTTCCACCCTCATGATCTCCCGCTGCAGGCCGCTCCTTTGAAGAGATCTTGCAGGCCGCCAGCGAGATCGTTGTTACCAAGAGTGGCGTCGAGGCTCCTGTCGAGAACCTTCCGGCCCCCGGTGGAGTAGATGGCGAGGGGGCCGCCGCCGAGACCTCCGCTCAGTCTCCACCTGGAGATGTGTCGCGGGGTCACCGAAATTTTGGTCTCGGTAGGAAGTGCCTTGATGCGGAAAACAAACCGCTGCTTCAGTGGGACCTTGACACCAACAGGGTCTCAATCTCGTCTCTTCTACCTAGCTGGGCGGAGCGAGATGAGGTCACCAGCGAGGCCTTCTCCTTGGGCTACGGCCTCTACAGCCGGAAGAACGCCAGTATCTATGACAAAATGACCACCAGGCTCCTGGCCTATGACTCCACCCGGGCTCTGATGCGCGGGATCGAGCTTGAGCATATGTGCGCTCGTCGGAGTATCACCATCGACCGCAACTTCTAAGATATGTTCAAGGCCAGGGAGGAGGCGGTGGCTCAGGCGGCTTCCTTGAAGAAAGAGCTGGCAGACGCCAAGCAACTGCTGTCCTCGCGCCTGGCGGAAGAGGTAAGCGAGACCTTTTGCGGCACTCGCTCTTGCCTCTGCTGATTTCAACTTTTTTCCTTCCATGCTAACCTCTCGCTACACATGATTCTGCTCATGCCGTGGCGCTTCGCGCGGAGCTGGCCCAGACGCGATACTAGAACGTCCTGCTGAGGGACCAGCTCCGGCGCATGGAGGCGAATGCGCCCCCTCATCCTCCACTAGACGAAAGGTTGAAGAGCCGCTACTATTCAGTCTATGACATCGACAAGCTCCTCCAGGCCAACGCGCAAGCTACAGTCAAGCTGACCCTGGAGACGCTGCGGGATGTAGGTTGTTTGGACGGGAGAGGCAAGTCCATCATCGCACGCCAGCTCGTTCCTTGGCTCTTCGAGTCTGTCCCGAAGCCCCCAGGCGTGCCCGATTCCCCTCCTTCGGATATCCCGAAATCCCCTGCCGCGGGTGGCGAGACATCCGGGGAGGGCTCAGGCGAGAGCTCTCGCAGGAGTTCAAGCGAGAGCTCGGAGGGGTACAATGCGTCCCCCTAAAGGGCCCCCCTTTCTTTTCCTTTTTGGTTGTACTGAGCGAGATGCTCTAGATTTGTAATTACATTAAGTAAATACATTGTAAATATTCTATTTGTATGCCATTTTCTTTTTATTGCAAATGCATTTGATACAACTGTTGTGGTCGAGTGCTTCTCAAGCATGCTTCCGCCGAGGCCCTTGGCCCCCCTAGGGCAGTCTCCCTTAGTGATGGATAGGCGGGAACCTGTCGAAAGATCCCAGGGCTTAGACGTTTCGTTTCCGCGCTCTGCCAAAAATCGTCTGCCGGGAACATTGCTCTTGGGCCCTTTAAGACGAGGCTGTCCCTTTTTACCCTGCACGAACTGTTCGAATCTTTCGCCTAGCACTTCCGGCTGTCTGACCAAGAATAGTTTGTCAGGAGCCTTCCCGTAGAGAACTTCCTTTGGCGAGATCTCCTTGTCGGGGACCTCCCTGCCGAGATCTTCTCTGGCCGAGACCTCTCCTGCCTGAAGGGGTCTTACCTCTTTTCATTCCGTGTTCTAGGTGCGTTTCTTGCCCTGCCTCAGAGCATCCGGGTCGGAGTGTCTCCTAGGATCAAAAACTTCCCTCCCCCAAGCGAGCCTTTGGGCCTGCCAGCTAGATGAGAGCATGCGCAGCGGGTCTACCTGGGGCCGAGCCGAGCTCGGGGTGCCGATGGAGTTCTTAAACCAAACCCATCCCCCACAGGCGAGCCTTCAGACCTGCCAGCTAGATGAGAGCCTGCGCAGCGGGTCTACCTGGGGCCGAGCAGAGCTCGGGGTGCTGATGAAGTTCTCAAACCAAACCTATCCCCCACAGGCGAGCCTTCGGACCTGCCAGCTAGATGAGAGCATGCGCAGCGGGTATACCTGGGGCCGAGCCGAGCTCGGGGTGCCGATGAAGTTCTCAAACAAAACCTATCCCCCACAGGCGAGCCTTCGAGCCTACCAGCTAGATGAGAGCCTGCGCAACGGGTCTACCTGGGGTCGAGCCGATCTCGGGGTGCCGATGAAGTTCTCAAACCAAACCTATCCCCCACAGGCGAGCCTTCGGACCTGCCAGCTAGATAAGAGCCTGCGCAGCGGGTCTACCTGGGGCCGAGCCGTGCTCGGGGTGCCGATGAAGTTCTCAAACCAAACCTATCCCCCACAGGCGAGCCTTTGGACCTGCCAGCTAGATGAGAGCCTGCGCAGCGGGTCTACCTGGGGTCGAGACGAGCTCGGGGTGCCGATGAAGTTCTCAAACCAAACCTATCCCCCACAGGCGAGCCTTCGGACCTGCCAGCTAGATGAGAGCCTGCGCAGCGGGTCTACCTGGGGCCGAGCCGAGCTCGGGGTGCCGATGAAGTTCTCAAACAAAACCTATCCCCCACAGGCGAGCCTTCGGACCTGCCAGCTAGATGAGAGTCTGTGCAGCTGGTCTACCTGGGGCGAGCTGAGCTCGGGGTGCCGATGAAGTTCTCAAACCAAACTTATCCCCCACAGGCGAGCCTCGGACCTGACAGCTATATGAGAGCCTGCGCAGTGGGTCTACCTGGGGCCGAGCCGAGCTCGGGGTGCCGATGAAGTTATCAAACCAAACCTATCCCCCACAGGCGAGCCTTCAGACTTGTCAGCTATATGAGAGCCTGCGCAGCGGGTCTACCTGGGGCCGAGCCGAGCTCGGGGTGCCGATGAAGTTCTCAAAACAAACCTATCCTCCACAGGCGAGCCTTCGGACCTGCCAGCTAGATGAGAGCCTGTGCAGCGGGTCTACCTGGGGCCGAGCCGAGCTCGGGGTGCCGATGAAGTTCTCAAACCAAACCTATCCCCCACAGGCGAGCTTTCGGACCTGCCAGCTAGATGAGAGCCTGCGCAGCGGGTCTACCTGGGGCCGAGCCGAGCTCGGGGTGCCGATGAAGTTCTCAAACCAAACTTATCCCCTACAGGCGAGCCTTCGGACCTGCCAGCTAGATGAGAGCCTGCGCAGCGGGTCTACCTGGGGCCGAGCTGAGCTCGGGGCGTTTCAAAACACATAAGTACATCCTATTATAAAACTTTCGCAATAGGCAAGAGAAAAACAAGTCAATTGATGTAGTATAACAAGCTCGATTTTGAATACATAATTACATCTTCCCCATTCTCACGGGTAGAAGCGTTTCAGGTCATCGCCGCTCCAGGTGTGGCTTAAGGCCCTCCCCTCCACGTCCTGGAGGTAGTAACCTCCTGTTCCAAGGACTTCCTTCACTATGTAAGGTCCTTCCCAGTTCGGGTTGAGCTTGCCCACGAGGGCCGACCTTCCTGCCGCGTCAACCTTCCTCAGCACCAAATCTCCTTCGGCAAACTGCTTGACCCTGACATGCTTATCGAAATACTTGGCATCCGCCGTTTGATCTCCTCTTTGCCTGATGGATGCCACGTCCCGCAGCTCTTCCGCCATGTCTAGCGAGAGGCGTAACCCTCTCCTCATTCTCCAACCTCCAAGTCTCATCTCCTTCGCCGGCGGCTGTGACCCGCGGGGACCGAATCTCGAACTCCACTGGTAGGACCGCCTCACACCCATGAGAAAGCTTGAAGGGGGTCTCACCGGTGGCCGTGTTCGGGGTCGTTCGCAAGGCCCAGAGGACCGAGTGGAGCTGCTCCACCCAATTTCCTCTCAAGTTCTCCACTTTTTTCTTTAGTAGGTTCACAATAATTTTGTTTGCCGCTTCCACCTGGTAGTTGCTACGGGGGTGGTGGACAGAGGAAAATCTGAGGTCTATCTACAATTGGGCGCAGAAGCTGACGAACTCTTCACTGGCAAACTGGGGACAGTTATCTGTCACTATCGCTTGGGGCAGCACGTGTCTGCATATGATCTCCCCCCAGATGAAGTTCCTTATGACTTGCGAGATGACCCTGACCAAGGCCTTAACCTCCAGCCACTTTGAAAAGTAATCGACCATGACCAAGAGAAACCTCCTCTGCCCACTAGCCGGAGGAAAAGGCCCAACTAAATCCATCCCCCAGATAGTGAACGACCACGGTGTCGCGATGCTTCGGAGCGTTTGAGCTGCCAAGAGCTAGAGGGGAGCGCATAGCTGGCACTTTTGACACCTCCTTGCAAACTCCGCAGTATCCTTCCTTAGGGTGGGCCAGAAGTACCCCTGTCTGACCACCCTTGCCTCCAGCATCCTACCTCTAGAGTGACTGCCGCACTCGCCCGAGTGTACCTCTCCCAAGATCCTTGGGATCTCTTCTTCGGTTACACACCTTGCCAAGAGCCCTGACAACATCTTGTGATGCAACCCCCCTTCTATCACCAAGTAATGAGATACCTTGCGCCTGAAGCTCTTTGCATCCTTAACCTCCTCTGTCAGCCTGCATGTGGTCAGGAAGGTTACCAATGGGTCCACCCACGAGAATCGTCGACCTACCTCCATCAACTCCCCTTCCTCAATTGCTGGGCGAAAAAGTTCAGTAAGGGTCCCTCCGCCCCGAGGTCCAAACTTCGCCAATCGATCGGCGGCTGCGCTCTCCTCCATGGGGACATGATGAATTGAGAATGATCGGAACCCACCGACGATCGCCCTTACCTTGGAATGGAGATTTCAGATTAGAAATATGGAGGCTAGACTTCAGAAGGAGAGAGATATTGTTGCAAGTTTTTCTAAACCAAAATCAGTTTTACCTTTGATAGATGAGTTTGTACCTTAAAAGGGTAAGACTGGATTGGGGTTTACAAAACCTGTCTGGACAGCTAGGTCCAAATCTAAGGGCAAACCCCCAGCACTCAATAAGAAGCCTGTTGTAGATAAAATAGCCAGAGTTGTACCTAAACAAAGGTACAACAGGTTTGAGTGCTGGTGTTGTGGCAAGGTATGCCACTTTGCCATAGATTGTTGGCACAATACATGTGTCAAGGAGAGTAGCAAACTACCTGTTAGAAGAGCTACAAGTAGTTTTGTTAAAAGTCAAACTAACCTGCACTAACGACCCAAGAGTTATTTGGGTTCTAAGGTTAAGTAATCTGTTTTGTAGGTAAGTCCAAGTGGTCATGCCCCTATATGGTACTTGGACAGTGGATGTTCCAGGCACATGAGTGGAACTAGGGGGTTGCTGAAGTATTATACATCTATCAAAGATGGGTCTAAAGTTACCTTTGGTGGTTCAGAAAAAGGGATCATCAAAGGCTTTGGTAACATTTCTAGTAACCTGATTACAATCACTCAAGTGGCTTATGTAAAAGATTTGAAACATAACCTCATTAGCATAAGTCAGCTGAGTGATTTAGGATATGACATCTCATTTGTCAAGGATGGTTGTCATATCAGTAGGTCAAGTGATCAAAAGATCATTCTGACAGGATATAGGAAGAGAAATGTCTATTGTCTAGACATTATGTGTGAGAACATTGTTTCTCCTATTTGTCTTGTAGCTGATGAGAAAATCTCACATTGTGTTAAATGGCACAAGAGGTTAGCTCATCTTAACTATAAGACAATTGGTCAACTCTTTAGCAAAGAGTTAGTGAGGAATAGTCCTCAGGTTAAGTGTATAAAGGATGGGATATGCTCAACTTGTCAAAAAGGCAAGCAGACCAAATCCACCTTTCATAGCCTTGAGAACAAAGATGCTGTGAGGTGTCTATACCTCTTGCATATGGATCTTTTTGGTCCTATGCCAGTTCACAGCCTAGGTAGGAAGGTATACACATTTGTGGTAGTTGATGACTACTCAAGGTATTCCTGGGTGTTCTTCCTAAGGCAAAAATCTGAAACTCCAAGTATCGTGTATAGTTTTGTTAAACAAATTCAGAATGAATTGGACAGTACAGTGGTCAAAATCAGAAGTGACCATGGTACTGAATTTCAGTCTGAAAGTATGACAAAACTGTGTGAAGAGTTTGGAATTTTTCAGGAATTTTCCTCACCAAGAACACCTCAGCAAAATGGTATTGCTGAAAGGAAAAATAGAACCTTGATAGAGGCTGGTAGAACCATATTGAGTGACACTTCTCTCCCAGAATATTTCTGGGCTGAGGCAGTTAATACTGCATGTCATGTAATCAATAGGGCTACTATCACCAAGAGCCACGAGAAGACCCCCTATGAGATTGTGAAGGGCAGAAAACCAAATCTATCCTATTTCAGGATCTTTGGTTGCAAGTGTTATATCCTTAACAATGGTAAGTCTTATCTAACCAAGTTTGCTGCCAAATCCTAAGAGGGAATCTTTGTTGGGTACAGCAATAATAGTAAGGCTTATATGGTCTACAACTTGATTACTCAAGTTGTAGAAGAGTCTGTTCATGTAGTTTTTGATGAAGCTAGACTCATTAAGAATGAATTTCCTAGAAGTGTTTGCAGCTCTACAGGTGTAACTGAGAGAATGAAGAAGCTTACCTTAACAGAAGGTTCTTCTGCAAGTCAGGAAGTGGAAGATGGTGGCCGCTGTCCAGGGGGAGTACAAGATACACCTGATGCTGAAGAAGACCAAGAAGTGCAGCTAAATGAAGAGAATGAAGGTGTACAACCTGAAGACAGGCTACCTCCTGCAAATAGGCATTTAAAAGATCATCCAGCCAATCAAATTATTGGAGATCTCAGACAAGGGGTACAAACAAGGAGCAGGAATCTAAGTTCAGTTCTCTACTCCAGCTTTCTATCCCAAGTAGAGCCAAAGAAATTTGAAGAAGCAATCCTAGACCCTCATTGGATTGAGGTCATGCAAGAGGAGCTGAACCAGTTCAAAAGATGCAAGGTCTGGGAGCTAGTTCCTAAACCCAAGGACCACAACATTATTGGAACTAAGTGGATCTTTAGAACAAGTTGGATGAGAATGGAATTATTATAAAAAATAAAGCTAGACTAGTTGTAAAAGGATATAGGCATGAAGAAGGTATTGATTTTGATCAAACCTTTGCTCCAGTAGCAAGACTGGAAGCAATAAGGATGTTCCTTGCCTATGCAACATTCCAAGGATTTAAGGTCTATCAAATGGATGTTAAGTCAGCTTTTTTGAATGGAAATCTGAAGGAAGAAGTCTATGTAGAGCAGCCATCAGGTTTTGTAGATTCTCTTAAACCTGACTATGTATATAGACTTAGAAAGGCTTTGTATGGGTTAAAACAAGCCCCTAGGGCTTGGTATGAAACCTTGTCTAGTTTCCTCATTGAGAACAAATTCTCAAGGGGGAAAATAGACAAGACTCTATTTCTTAGGGAATCCAGAGGCAAGATTATCTTAGTCCAAATATATGTAGATGACATCATATTTGGGTCTACAGAAAGTAGTCTTTGCAGAAAGTTTGCAAAACTTATACAAGGACAATTTGAAATGAGCAGTATGGGGGAACTTAAGTTCTTCTTGGGTCTTCAAGTTAGACAGACTGACGATGGATTATCCATATGTCAGTCTAAGTTCACCCTAGAATTGATAAGGAAGTATGGTATGGAATCATCCACTACCATGAAAACTCCTATGGGGTCAACAATGTCTCTAAGCAAAGATGATGCAGAGAAACCTGTAGATGAAACTTTATATAGAGGGATAGTTGGCTCCCTACTGTATTTGACTGCTAGTAGACCAGATATCATGTATGTTACATGTGTCTGTGCTAGGTACCAAGCTTGCCCTAAAGAATCTCATTTGACAGCAGTCAAAAGAATTTTGAGATATATTAAGGGCACACCTTATCTAGGCCTTTGGTACCCTAGGAATGGAGATTTTGAACTGACAGGTTATTCAGATGCAGATTTTGCAGGCTGCAAGGAAGATAGGAAAAGTACCACAGGAACCTGTCAATTTCTAGGTGGAAGGCTGGTATCATGGAGTAGCAAGAAACAAACAAGTGTGGTTATCTCCACAGCAGAATCAGAGTATGTTGCTGCAGGAAGTTGTTGTGCTCAACTTCTATGGATTCAACATCAGCTAGAAGATTATGGTATTCAAGTAAGTAGGACACCTTTATTTTGTGATTCTACTAGTGTTATTTCTATTGCAAATAATCCTGTCTCCCATAGTAGGACTAAGCACATAGAAATTAAATACCATTTTCTAAGAGAACATGTGGAAAAAGGAGATATTTCCCTAGAGTATGTTAAGACGGATAATCAGTTAGCTGATATGTTTACTAAGCCCTTAGATGAAACCAAATTCAATAAGTTTAAAATTGAATTAGGTATGATAAACTTAGAATAGTTTACAAAAATTGGCTAAGTAAAATGGTGTCGACACACAGAGTTGTCTGTGTCGACATATAGAAGTGGTGTCGACATTTCAGAGAAATGGTGTCGACACATCTAGGAAGTCTGTGTCGACACTTCAGAGAATTAGTGTCAACATATGCAGTGTAGGTGTCGACACATCCAAGGTGGTATCGACACTTAAGATTTACACAGATTTAGTCTAGTAGAGTCTCGACTAAGTGTCGAGCTGAGATATATAAGTGTCGACACATATATTCTGTCGACTATATTTGTGTCGACACATAGTTGTCGAGACATTAGCAGTAAGTGTCGACACTTTTCAACAGTGTCGACACAATTCAAGTATGTTAACGCGCCTTTTCACCTTCAATTCTAGAAAGGTATAAATAGGTTTTCCTCATTGTTTGTCGACACGCTCACCTTAGTTTCGAGACCAAACTTGTGTGTCGACATCTCTCTTCTCTCAATTCAAAATTTCTTCAAACCCTAATGGCGCCCAAGCTAGAAGAGAACATTAATGAAGGATATGAGCTCGTGCGACATGCCTTTGATGACGCGGAACCTGAAATCAAAGGTGTGTAACCCTAATTGCCGAGACTGGACTAGAGTATCTTGTATCAGAACCAATCAAGATCTGGAAGAAGGAGGTCCTTGAATTCTTGAGTGCAGCTACTCTTGATGAATCAGGACTCAAGATTAAGTTCAGAGTTCATGGGACAAAAGTCAAGGTCACACAGAAAAGTCTAAGAAAGGTACTTCAACTACCAAGAACAAAAGAGGAATTAGATGTATCTGCTTCTAAGACTAGAGAGGCATTGAAATGGTGTGGATTAGACTCAAACCTGAAAATTGGATCAGTTTTCAACAGAAAAGGAATGAACATACAAGGAAAGTTTCTATCTGAGATAGTAGGAAAAGTAATACTGAGCAAGCCTAGTGGGCATGATAGAATATCTGCTCACATGTTCAGTCTAATGACAAGGATAATTTTCAACCTTAATATTGATTGGTCTGCAGTCATGTTTGATAAGATAAAAGAGAGCCTGAAGAAACCCAATCTGGGTAGAATTCTGAGTCTACACCTAGCTAGAAGTATACCTGAAGTGATGAATCAAGCTGCTGGTTCAAAGATAAACCACATGAGGAGAATGGATGTAAGGATTATCTCTAGGTGGGATAGAGTGTTGACAAAAGAGCTGCCAACTCCAGAAAAGGAAACACCTCAGAAGAAAAGAAGAAGACGGCCATTGTGGCTCAAGAATCCTCAAGTAGCTCAGAAGAACAAGTAGTTTTCAGTTCTGATGATGGAGGAGATGAAAATGCTGGACAGTCACCAGCAAGACAAGGAGATGCTCAGAGGCGGGGGGAGCTACCATCAGCTAGCCCTATTCACCTGGATCCACTCCAGGGGGAGCCTCTACATGTGGATGAGTCAACTCAACTAGAGAGTGAAAGGGCTACCCAAACCATTCTAGAGGTAATTACTGAAATTAATAAATTAAATTTCCCTGTTGAGGATGAAGTTTTGACTGAATCATTACTTGATATTGATCAGCAAACACAGTTACATAGTGTACCACAAGATATTGTCATGGAGGACACATCCATTGCTGATAGAGTAGACTCAGTTGCTCCAGAAATAAGAGATTCTCCTGTACAACCTCAGCATGAGTTTACATTAGAAGAGCTGTTCCCTGATCTTGTACAGACAGACCTTGAGAGAGAAATAGGAGCTGTTGAGGGGGAGAAGATCAATATTGAGGGGGAGCATGTAGAGGAGACTGCTAGACAAGAGACTGAGGAGCAAAGAATTGCTGAGGAGCTACCAAGGAATGAGAAGGATTTACATCCTAGTCCTAAGGATAGAGTGGATATTGCTAGTACTTCTGCTTCAGAGGATGAAGAGGCTGCTAGAGCCAAGAAAAGGAAGTTCCAAGTCTTCAAGAGAAGAAGCCAGAACTACAAGAAAGCACTGCAGATAATTGCTCCACAGCCTGCCCCATCTACTGATTATAGTTCATTGATGGTGGATTTGCAGATCAAGCTAGATGAGCAAAGGAAGGCTTTATAAACTTATATGGATAAAGGCCATAAATCACTTCAATTTGATCTAGCTCAAGACATAAAGTCCATAAGATTTGAGGTGAATCAAAACAAGAAGGAAATGACTGATTGTTTCCATAAAGGAGGCAATGTAGTGGTCTATCTGGCTACACATCAAGAGAATCTAAAGAAACAGATTGATGATCTGGCAGTCAAACAAGGCTATGTCCTGGAAAAACAGATAAGAATGAATGACAATTTAACTAAATCACACAATGTGATAGTCACTGAAATGCAGAATCTAGCTGCTGCTCAAACTACAGCAAGGACTGCTGCCAAGGCTGAATTTGATAGGCAACTACAAGAGAGCCTCACTGCTGTTAAAACTGCCATTGAAGAATCTCAAAAGGCAATTACTGACAAGCTACAAAGGTTAAAACCTTTTTATAAAGATGGAGTTAACTATTTGAATGCTCAAATCAGATTCCAGAAAGATGATCTTACGGATCACATAGAGAGAGAAGTCATAAAGGGGGAGAGGATACTAGTCAAAGCCGGCTCTGATCATGCAAAATGGATTTCAAACTCCATCAGAGCCACCCTTGGATATCCACCTTTATGTGATGATGATAATGTGGCAGAGTCTGGCATCAATCCTGCATACTTTGGAGGAGAGCAAGCTGAAGTGGCTCAAGTGATATATCCTCCTGCAGATTTTGACATGATACATCAGGAGGTACAGTCTATATATAGTCCTCCTGAGGGTAATCAGAATATTATCTTTGAGAAAGTACAGCCTGTGCCAGAGGCAGTACTAAAGGAGCAAGAGGCTTTATTAAAGGAACAAGAGGCTCAATTATCTAAGAAAATATTCAGAGAGCAGGCTGAATTAAGGACAGATTTTGAACAATGGAGCCCCACATCCAGGAATATCATATTGACTGCTTGGAAGGCTGCTAAGGACAATATCCTGAATAGAGGCAAATGGTATTCTGAACAGGAGTGGAGAAAACATGAGAATAGGCAAGAAGCTATAGTACAATACAGAAGAAAGGCTAAACTGGGAAAGATACCTCCTAATACACAGGAGCCTAGCAAGTATTTCCCTAAGCCTTATCACTATTTTGAAAGGCAGAAGATAAAGGCTGAAGAGCTGAAAAAGAAAGATCTCAAATGGAAGAAGCCTGTTGATGACAATGATGCTCCAGTTCAAGCAAAGATTCAATCTGGAAAGGGGATTGTTATCAAGGAGCCTGAGCAGCCATATGATAGAAATTTTCTTAAGTTTACAATTTATCATCATTTGCTTTTAACTCTATGTAAACTTTTGATTAATGAAAATGTTTGGAGTTGTAAGAACAATGTTATATGTTCAATCTATTACATTATTGTTTTGAGATAATTGATTATACATGTTTTGTTTATACATGTTTAATATTTTCCTTGTCATATAATACTGTTTTACATCATACTGAGAATTTGTTATGTATGGTGTATATCATTGACTAAGAGTTATGACTTCTCCAAATAGGGGGAGATTGTTGGGTACATTGGGTCCATTGGAAGAAGCTTGTACAGTTGTACGGAGTCGTGACGCTATATTTTGTGAGGATCAAACTATGGTTCATTCTAAGAAGACTAATAGGGTCAACTCTTGCATTAATGCAGAGTCTCTGATGGTTGGACATAATGGCTCTGAGGAACCAGTTGAGTCTGAGTCGGTATAGGGTACTAAAACAATTCCAATTAATGAGGACACTACTAATAATGAACATGGAGTTGTAGACAAGATTATTGATGATATACCTACACCAGCAGCTAAGCCTACTCCATAGAGAATTGATAGAATAAGGCGCCCCTTTTTAAGGTACTCTATTACTGAGTATATTCTATAGAATGATGCAGGGGAGCCTAAGAGTTATGATAAGACAGTGGAGAGCTTAGAGAAGAAATAGTGAATGATTGTTATGCAGAAGAAGATGCAGTCCATGCAACAGAACCATACAAATGAGCTAGTGAGAAGATTTCTCTCTCATTCTGGGAGCTAATATTTGAGGGCAGTGGAGTGGATTATGACGTACCTCTATAGGGGACTTCAGATTTGATGTTGAGGTTTAAAGATAGTAGATCAAAATTGCAGGGTTGCACTGATGATGATATGATTGGAGATTTCAACTCAAGCAGATCGACCTCTGAATATCTGATCTTGTTTGCATGAGAAGTTACTTCATGGCAAACGAGATTACAGAAGTGCGTTGCATTACCGACTACAGAGACAGAGTTTATTCCGGTCACTATGACAGGGAAAAAACTTCTTTTGATGAAAAGGTTCATCAAAGAGTTGGATTTCACTCAATAGCATTACACACTTCTATGTGATAGCCAGAGCGCGATTCATTTGAGGAAGACCCTCACCTTCCACTCGAGGTCCAAGTACATTAACACGTGATATCATTGTATATGCAATACACTGAAGCAGAAAAAGTTGGATTTATAGAAAATACATACAGATTACAATGAAGCAGATATGCATACAAAAACCATTTTGAAATGGAAGTTCGCAAATTGTGTGAGAATCGTCAACATGACAATCTCATTCACTATGGAGAAAACCGTTGGATTTGACTCGTTCACTAGAATGTTATTTCACAAGGTCTATTTATTGAACGGTAAATATATTGATGAAAATATTGTCGAAAGGCAAATTGGAGATTTGAAGGAAGATTATTGCAATGACTATTTTCCCCACTTAGTTGAAAAGGGAAGATTCATTGAAGTATTTTCTAATTGGGTGGACGAGATCGGCGACCGAGCGAGGGGCACGGGCGGGATTCTTTCGCGAAAACTTTTCAGGCATAAGAGGGTCTGCGCATATTAGATTCTATTGTATTAAGAAATGGATAAAAAGAGGTGTTTTAGGGGTATTTGTAGCCAGTCTGCATATACCATCACCTTAAAATTATCACAAATATAATGAAAGAAATAAGAAATAACTGTGCTGCTGTCTATTAATTTTAATTTTTTTATAATTTCAATAAATATAAAATGAGAAATGAAATAAATGATGAATGAACATTCTGCAATTGCTATGCTCCTGAATGGATTTCAAAAATATTGTTCAGACAACTAGGGTTGCAGGGATAAGGGCAATCAATTTCCCTGAAGGAGCTTCTTGAATAGAAGCAATCTCCAACTGCCTCTGCAATTGTCTGCAAATCACAAAATAATAATTGTTAAATAAAAATTTTTAAAATACGCGCGGTGTTTTTGCTCCGGTGAGTTTGGACAAAAACGTCAAAGCCAGAGAATGTATGTTTGGCATGACAACGGTTTTGAACATAAAAGTGAATGGAGTTCTACAGGTGAGGTCGGGCAGCCACGAACGACGGTTCATAACCAGCACGTTCACGGCCGCTACTGCCGTGCCAAACGGAGACGTATATAAATAAAATCACGTGCATTCACATATTTACTTGCCGAAATTACAAAAGCTTTCTCTGTATGTTTGTGCCGTTTACATAACTCCCATTACGTTAGAATTTCAGACGAAAAGCGATAAAATCAACAAAATTATTCTATCCTTTGAAATAACTCGAATTTGCAAAGGATGAGACAGTTGGGTACATTTGGAAGGGAATAGAAATAGTAAACTTCGAAATTCAAAAAATATTTTAGTTAATTTTATCACTTTTCATAAAGGGGAGCTTTCGCACACCAGTTGAGGTGTTGTCGTGTGACCTTGAGATCACGGGTTTGAGTTCTGGAAGCAGCCTCTAGCAAAAATGCAAGGTAAGGTTTGTCTACATTTCAATCTTGTGGTAGGACCCTTTCCCGGACCCTCGCTCCGCGGGGCTGCCCTTTTATCCCTATTCATACATAATTTTAACTGAAGGAGGTAATGTACACAGAGCAAACTAATGGGGAGTGTTCTTATAATTTTGAAACATAGAAGGGAGGCTTGAGAGGTGGTGGTAATATATATAGGACTATTTGCCCAGACCTCCCCTCTAAGTTTGAAAAATTACAGGTTGCGCTCACTATATTTAGAAATTACAAAAAACTCCCCTATAAAGTTTATAAATTTACATGGGGAAGTTTTTGTAATTTCAAAAAATAGATGGGTGCAATGGTAAATATTTAATAATACATTCTATCATCTTGTTTAGAACTATTCAAAAAAATTTGTTAAGTATGGGCTTCAGAAAGAATGAGTGATTGAATGAGAAGCATGGGAGAGAGAATAGTTAAACCTTATTTCCAAGTATGGGAGAATCATATCTGAACCAAGTCTCCTGCATTTCTGATTGGCAATGGGAGTAGCATGAGTTTATGAACAAGCCTGTGGATGAAGAGTTCCCGGATTCCGTCAGGGTTCGAAGAAACTGTCCCCTGAAACCTGAGATTTTACAAGGTAAAAAGGAGAATTTTCCGGGCTAATTCGTCGAATAGTATTAACGAATCTATTTGAATGTGAAAGTGCAGACCTTGCATAATATGGATTTGAGATGAAGAGCATTGCTTTATGTCGAGCTTGCAATCGTGCCAGAGTTCGTGAGGATCAGCGACTCCAGGAACGAGAATGTTCCTTATCTGCAATCCAAAACTTAATTGAATTTCAGCAGGGGTTAAGGATGATGATGATTATTTGATTTTTCTGCAGAAAAAAAGACAGTATTTTTTTGTAACTGATACGATCCAACTGGGCCACTGGGCTGCTCGCAGGGTCATCTAACCCAGGATCCATAGCCAGCCTCAGCCGATCGCACCCGGCCCGCGGGCCACGCGGCTCAGTTGGTGAGCAGACTCCGCGGAAGCGAGTCTTATCTAGGAGGTTGGGGGATCAAGCCCCCGCCTCAACAACCCGTCACGTGGCGCCCAGCTATGGATCCGTCAAGTGAGCAGCCTGGGTCCCGCATTGGAGACGGGTTGGGGTGTATGGCCCGCGGGCCGGGTGCGATCGGCTGGGGCTAGCTATGAATCCTGGGTTAGATGGCCCTGCGAGCAGCCCAGTGGCCCAGTTGGATCGTATCAGTAACACAGCAAGCAAAATGACATAAATGCTGAGATTATGTTTGGGGGCAACTAGGGTATTTGAGCAATGACGGTGTGAAACTATAGCAGTAAACACACTGGCAGCTGTTTATCTGTGTGTAGAATTTTTATGATATCTTTTTATAATACAGTTCCACCTTCTCGGGCCTAGGCGCTCACGACCACTAAAGCATGATAACCCATGTATGACTGTGGTTGTGTTTTGGCCTAAATATCATTTTGGACATATAGCACCTATCCAAACGCTGCCTATATTTTTCACATTCGCGTTTACAACAGCCACAACACTCCAAGTTTTCTGAAAATCCCGATTTTATGCAAGGGTTTCTTGAAGCTCTAATATTGTGATGATACTCTGTTATACAAAGTAGGTATTACAGAATTATACCAATATATGAGGTAAATAATATCTAAACATCACAGATAAGTACCTGCCATGAATCATATGCCGCATTTAATATAAAAAGAGGTGTTTGAATCTGTCGCACCGAGTATTGGGGGAACAAACACTGCATTGAACTGAACAGTGTTCATAAGATTGCAAATAGGAAAAGCTTATTAGTTCATATGTAGACACACAGCCCACTAACCATGCCTGGGGACAATCTTGAAGTGCATGAAGAAGGTAAGTTCTTCGCCGAACCCTGACCCATAAAAAAGTAGATGTTATAATTTGATAATCGATTCTCAAATCTAGAAACTAATGTAGCATCAGGCCATGATATAGGTTATGTTTGGGAGAGTGGTAATGTTTAAGCGCTAAACCTTTGTTTTCGTGGAAAAAATGAATGGGGGGAATACTAGGAATTGGCTTGTTTGGGAAGCGTTTCAACACACGCACAAAAGTTATTTTTGGGTCCGGAACGCACAAGGCTAACCGCAATAGAGTTTCGGCCCAAAATGTCATTTTGGAGCAATTCTTTTGTGAACACAGCTACCGAAGCATTACCATAGTTTTGGGGCACTTTAACAACTAAAACCAATTGGTTTTAGGTCAACGGGATAACCTCAAGGGTTACTTCCATTCCCTCAAAGTTCTCGTGTTAGAGGGCGGAGACTCACGCATAAGGGATTATATGTTGAGAATAAGATTGACAAACTCCACCAATTAATTTTGGATGCATAGCTTATAGGTTATAACTAAATTAAAATTTGGAAGTGAAGTGCTATCCTTTTATTTTGTAGATAATTTGGTCCTGTAGAAATTATTTTGAAAATATTGCTAACAAGCAGCTCACATGAGTTGTCACCACATCATTAAAGAATCCTTTAATATGTTCTGACCCAGTAATGTCCTTCCTACAGAGAATAATATTTCAGTAAAGAAAGAGGAGAATGTTCTATAACTTAAAAAAAAGATATTTCAAGCACAACAAAGTGGCTAGTAATTTAGGAAACAACATTCCATGAGGATCCTAATATAATAAGGATCAAGTAATATGCTTCTATATTTAAAACTTTTGAGTTGTCTTGCAAAAAATCTATTGGAAAGGATGTTCTGATAATTTATAAATTGTTCGGCCCTTTTATCCTGCTTATACTCCCCCATAAAGTGGCAGCGTTGATATTATCTATACGGGAAGTATTATGTACAAGATTGAAATGATTGTCTGCAAGTCTTCAGTGAAAACATATGCGTCCTGATACGAACTAGAATCATGCTGAAAGGAGATGTTTTTTGAGTGGCATGATACCAACTCAAATGACTATAAACTTTTATATGCTTGTCCTCTCATGCAACGTAAGATTGTATGCAATATGCATAGCAGTCTCGCTGTCAAACCAAAGGAGGGTTAGAAGTTGTGATGGTGATGCCTAAATCACTGAGTAACTCCTTCGGCAAGATCACCTATGTTGTGGAAATACAGGAACAATGAAGAACGAAACAAAAAATAATCAATCACAGACGACATAGATTTATGAGGTTCACCCCAAGATGGGCTACATCCACGGGTAGCAACAGTCGGATCCTCACTATCAAGAACAAAGACGGTTACAGAGAGTGGGAGGACTTCAGAATTCCCAATGCCCAAATCCAAGAACAACCATGAGTTTATATTACACTCCGTACAATTACAATTTCGGGGAAAACATATTGACACGGCCTTTACACACGCCCATGTGCCCCAACCAACACATTCTTTCATCAACAGACGTGTAACAACTGTCATGAAACCATCAGAACTGCACACGCCCGCGTGCCTCGAGCAGTGTGCCCCAAAACATCGCGTCACTACCTTCTGGATGCGTCCCGTGGCTTCCGGAACAGTTACAACCGCACACACCCATGTGCCTCGGGCCATGCGCCAGAAAGATTTCAGTCACGGCCCTGCGGGTGACCAAAATCCAGAAAGATTTTGGTCTATTGTGTTGACCAAAATTAAAATTTAACAGTAAAATAACTTACAAAAACAATTTTATATATACGAGTACGTGCTACGCCTGTGCTCGATGATATTCGCGTCGACAGTACCCCAGCATCGACGGTACCTCCGCCCAAACTCGCCACCTCTACGACACTCGACCAATTGACAGGGTACGGGGAGCCCCCGTGCCCTGCGTGACAGTATCCCTGCATCGTCAATGTCCCGGCGCGGCGGCGCTTCTGCAGCTCGCAGGCACCTGTGCACACGATAAAATAGCTCGCAAACTCTCCCACGTACCTATTTTATCGTGTGCATGGGTGCCTGCGAGCTGCAGAAGCGCCACCGCGCCGGGACACTTACGATGCGGGGATACTGTCACGTAGGGCACGGGGGCTCCCCGTGCCATGTCAATTGATCTAGTGTCGTAGAGGTGGCGAGTTTGGGCTGAGGTACCGTCGATGTTGCAGTACTGTCGATGCGAAAAGCATCGAATACGGGCGTATCACGTGTGAAGATGCTCATATATGGCTGTAGCTATGGGAGAGCTAAGAAAAACTTTTTTTGTCCAGAAAAGAACATTCGACTGTCTATGGTTTATGTAGGCATATCTTACGGCCACGCTTGCTCCAATCGCTTTTAAAACATGTCTTTT
Organism: Platanthera guangdongensis; assembly: GCA_039583875.1. Lineage (NCBI taxonomy): Eukaryota > Viridiplantae > Streptophyta > Magnoliopsida > Asparagales > Orchidaceae > Platanthera > Platanthera guangdongensis. The sequence continues at coordinate 241,828,219 of CM077158.1, forward strand.
AAATGTCAAGTTATGTGTTGACGTTTCACTCTCAAAACCTCAAGATGAAGGGTAGAGTGATCCCAATCTTAAGAAGGCCAATAACATTAGACTGGCAGGAGACGTGAGACAAATTCCTTCCATAGCTAGGCCCACATGAGAATATTTCAACAATGGTGACGGCAGAGGCCCGGCCCACCCACATCCCTCACTATCCATGTGGCATTGCTAGAATTATCTCAAAAGGGATCCAAAGATTTGATTCATTCGCACGCCTCATTTTACGTAGATGTCTACAATGAGCCGTTTTATCTAACTTCAGTATCTCCAAAGACACCACCTATCCTCCTCAAATTTGAGATGTTGCAACATCACTGCTATTTAAATAAAACAAAAGATGTTTGGTTGAATTAGAAAACAATTGAGACATTAATAATTTGATCATTAAAATTAGCTACATGAATAAACTCATATGATAAAGACTGATTTTGATGGAAGATACAAGTTCTCGTAACCAACCAGCAAGTCGGGAAATTCTCCTACTCATTCATCAACAGACATGTAACAACTGCCATGGAACCATCAGAACTGCACACGCCCGTGTGCCTCGAGCAGTGTGCCCCGAAACATCGCGTCACTACCTTCTGGATGCGTCCCGTGGTTTCCGGAACAGTTACAACCGCACACACCCATGTGCCTCGGGCCATGCGCCAGAAAGATTTCGATTTGTCTGATAATTTCAATTTTAATTAGACAACACAATAGACCAAAATCCTTTTTTCCTAAATGTTGTTGAAGCAAAATTTTGTTATTTTCTATTTGCATCTTTAGTAAAAATCTTCAAAAATTTTGTGAAGAAAAGGCACATTTTAGATTATAAGCACATAAATTTTGATAAGAGAGAGTGACTAAGAAAAATGCATTTAAAACAACATGATATAAATTATAAATATGGAAAGAATGATTTTGAAAAAATATTTGAGAAGAAATGTGATTCATTATTATATAGAATGTAATATATAGACTAATTATTCCACATAGAAAAGCCCTCACAACCATGAGTAGATGATGATTATTTCCCCAAGTTACCCCCATTTCATTAGGGGGTTATAAACACACAAGTTTTATGTAGGATGCCATGGAGGATTAAAATACTTGAAAAAATTGACCACTGAGCATTGTCATATCTTAACACTTACATCAATCTTGGCATTGAACTGAGTGAAAATTTTGTAATAAAATTTTTTAAGACAAAGAAACTCGGTGAGATTATTAAATGAAACAATGCCATGGGGGAGTAATCATCCAAAGTGATAACAATGTATTGAAGCAACGTTACATTAAGGCTCTGTTTGGCATGGCAGTGGCGGTCGTGAACAGGGTGGTTATGAATCGTCGTTCGTGAACGTCCGACCTCACTTAAGGAATTTCATTCAAAACTAGTTTTTTCTTCTTGGTGTCGGTCATAACCGTTGTAGTGCCAAACATGCATTCTATGGCGGTGGCGTTTTTGCCCAAACTCACCGGAGAAAAATGCAATGTAAAATGGAACCTATGACTATGTAAAAAACCCCGGCGCATTAGAGTAGCCTAAAGAACAGTATCAAAAATATAAGGAAGGTCATAAGAGAAAAGGAGGACTGATGGTGCTTTCACAATCACAAGACTTCATAAAACCTATAACTCTGAGCACATAACAAGCACAATAAACTAAATATTGGAGAATGAAGGATAACCAACAAACCAAGTAGAGAACATTTATAATTTAAAGTAGTGATGGAGCATCACACGACATATACATCAGGACATTTAATCAATTACAGATTATTTTGTTCACGACTGGTATCAAGTACCATTTTGCCTTTAACTTTTGAAAAAACACAATGAGTTTCATAGAATGTCACAAAACATTCAAGGATTTTGTAATTTTATTCCACGTTACTAACGTGATTCGAAATATAAAAACTTAAAATGGAGTAATATAATGAGTGAGGAAAAATTCTCAATACCATAAAATAAATTCTAATAGATGATTTTGTTATGGGCTGTGCTATGGGTTGTGTTATGGGCTGTTATGGGCTTCGGGACCCATTATTATCGAGTCTTATTACGTATTTTGCATTATGTGTTGTTATTGTTAAGTGTCGGGATTAATTACATAAATGTCTTTGTATGCTCTATTTAAGGGATTCCCATGGGTCTTCTTTGGTAATCAATGAAAGAAACCTAATTCCTAGCCCCCCTTATGACATCTTGGAAGCTTTCTCTCTTGAGCAAGACCTGCTTAAGCAGTCGCGGTTCCGGCTCCGTTGTATCCTTCGTTGTCGTTATCCCCGCCTCTGGCCACTCCTCTAACTCCTTCGGGCTATGTTCATAACAACTTGGTATCAGAGGCTACGCGGTCCTTCCATCCACCTTCAACAACCACGGTTCCACGATTACAATCTTCATCTTGGGTCTTCAATCCTCCTCTTGCGCTAACCTTTTACCTCCCTGTGAGCAAGCCAACTGCAACTGTGTCGTTGCTTTATCGATGACAGTCCTTTGTTGACGTCTCCAGCAAGCACGTCAACTACAGTTACACACCTCCACACCCTCATCTGCCTCTTCTCGTCAAATCGTTGCCCTCTTCGCTCGTTGTCGATTTCAGCTCGGCGTCGCCTTCCTTCTATATCATCAAGTGGTGGCTTCCAAAACCTCTGCACATGTTAAAGACATGCGTCAATCTTCTGCCCGCATCCATCATCGCTTGCCCGAAGATTTTTGTCGATCCCAACACAACTCCCTCGGGTCGCTTGCCTTCCCTCGAGCCCAAAACCAACTGGTTCACCTATTTAGGGTCATTAGGGCAACAATAGCTTTGAATTAGGAGTATTAGGGCAACAACAGCAGCCTGCAACAGTCTTAAATATTAATGCTTTTCCTTGTGCCCCTGGAAAGTGCAACCGCCTATCCAGACAGGTTCATTTTAGCAACCACCTTTTAATTAATTAACAAACATATAGGGGACTCGATCAATCTTCTGACTGCTCACCAAGACATAATGCAAAACTTTATTACATCCCTCACTCCACAAACATAATGATTTGACAGTCGTCTTTCCTCCGCAACTCGTTTCCCCACTGCCACCAGTCCCTGCAATCATTACTTCGCCGCCTTTTTTTTCGTCCCCCGCTCTGTTGGCCCCTTCGGCCCACATCGCCACCTCTTCTACGACTACTCACTCTGCTGACCGCCCCCAAGTAGGTACCGACATTTTTGATCGTAGCCACTCCTCCGCCTGAGCTACTATCACCTACGATTGTACGCAAAGACTGGTCACCCTCGTTCCGCGCATTCATTGATATCTTTTCTGCCATCGTGATTGTTCTACCGCTCGATTCAGCCTCCACTATAGCAATGCAATATTGAGAGTTATTCTGGTGGAAAATTAAGGAGATGGATGATCAAGCAGTGCAAATCTCGTTCAATCTTGAGGGCAAGCTCAATTTGAAGGATGACGAAGATGTAATGGGCTTTTATGGGCTTCAGACCTTATTGAGTCTTATTATGCATTGTGTTGTTATTGTTATGTGTCGAGTCATTTACATAAATTTCCTTGTATGGTATATTTAAGGGACCCCCTTGGGTCTTCTTTGATAATCAATGAAAGAAACCTAATTCCTAGTCCTCATTATGAGATCTTAGAAGCTCTCTCTCTCTCTCTCTCTCTCTCTCTCTCTTTCTCTCGAGCAAGCCCCTCTTAGGAAGCCATAATTCGGGCTTCGTTGTATCCTCCTCCATCGTCATCTCTGTTGGGGTTGTGGAACACTTCCGGTCCTCTTGTTTCTCACACCGGGTTCGTCCACGTGAGCTTAGAGGAATCGAAGTGTGATCCCCCCTCGACATCTCTGGGACCCACGACAGCGGGGGTCCGGGGGCGGCGATCGTCGAACGCTATGGTTCGACGATCGATGATCGTCGACCGGCCTTTTGGGTCGACGATCGGCGATCGTCGACCGGTCTTGCTTGGTCGACGATCGGGGTCGCGATCGTCGACCGGCCTTTTGGGTCGACGATCGGCGATCGTCGACCGGCCTTTTGGGTCGACGATCGGGGTCGCGATCGTCGACCGGCCTTTTGGGTCGACGATCGGCGATCGTCGACCGGTCTTGCTTGGTCGACGATCGTGGTTGCCGGCAGACGTTTATATACGTTGTTTTTTTCCCGATTTAGGGATACTGATTCATTGCAGTCTGCGGCGGCGTATTCTTTTGGAGGCGATACGAGGTATCTCGTTGAGATCGATCCAGAAGGTATTCTTCTATGGTTTTCTTGTCCAGAAGAGAGGAGAAGAGGTAGGATCGGATTTGATCCTTGCAACCTTTGTAATCTGTTTCTTTTTTTGGTGAATACAAGAAGGAAGAAGAAGGGGAGAGAGGACGTAGCCCGGTTTTGGGTGAACCTCTGTAACATCTTGTGTTTGTGACTGCTCTGTTTTTTGTTCTGTGTTTGTTATTCGATATTCGGATTTCTGCTTCTCGGCACTCCGGATTTCTACAATCTCCGCCTGCGGACACTCCTTTGACATCCTCTAGGCTAGTCTCATAACAAATTCATTTACAACTATGAAGTATTTATCAAGATTATAAGTAAGATTAGTAATAAGGGACATATTTGTAGATGCACCAAGATTAAACATGTAGAGAAAAACTCAACCTTGTATATATATTCTCAATAATAAAAAATAATGTATGAATACACATTTATAGGAGGGAGAAAGAGAGAATAGGAGAGAAGAAGAAATACAAATAAATGGGTCTAATTACATGGGCTTTTCCAACACTCCCCCGCAAACTGGAGCGTACAAGTCGTAATGCACCAAGCTTGGACAAACACTGGTAGAATAGGGTGCTAGGTAGAGCCTTTGTGAGGATATCAGCCACTTGTTCAGTACCAGGAACATGTTTCAATTTTATCTTCTTCAGTTGGACTTTCTCCCGGATAAAGTGACAGTCTACTTCAATATGTTTTGTTCTTTCATGAAAGACTGGATTCTTCGCAATATGTATAGCCGCTTGGCTATCACATAACAGGATGGCAGGTGAGAGAAGTTTTAACCGTAGATCGGCCAGGAGACTTTCAAGCCAGGTAAGCTCAGAGACAACAGACGCTATTGATCGGTATTCGGCTTCAGCTGATGATCGAGCAACCACTGCTTGTTTCTTACTCCGCCGGGTAACGAGATGTCCTCCAAAATAGGTACAAAAATTACTGGTTGACCGGCGATCATCCGAGGAACCGGCATAGTCGGCATCAGAGTACGCAACCAATGTTGGAGTAGAGGATAAGGTTTGTATACCAAACTTTGACCCAGGGCTGTTTTAAGGTATCTAAGAATACGTTCAACAGCTTGAAGGTGAGATGTTCGCGGAGCCGGAGCATGCATAAATCTGTTGATCACACCAACAGCGAAGGAAATATCCGGTCTTGTGACTGTTAGATAGATCAATTTTCCAACCAGTCGTCGATAGTAATCCGGTTTTTGAAGAGGAAGATTTGTATCAGAAGAATGTGTGCACAACTTATGATTCGCGTCCATCGGAGTAGTAATAGGTTTGCATCCCGAGTAACCAGCATCCTCAAGGAGATCCAGACGGTATTTTCTTTGAGAGATGACGAGTCCATCTGGTCATCTTGCGACCTCAATACCAAGGAAGTAACGAAGATGTCCCAGATCTTTGGTTTGAAAGACGGAGTTGAGGTGTTGTTTGACTTCTTGGATCTCCTTTGAATCGTCTCCAGTTATCAAGATATCATCAACATAAACCAACAGAAGAACAGTTCTCGTTGCCTGATGACGTGTGAATAGTGAGAAGTCGGCTGAACTCCAAGTGAAGCCGACTTGGCGGATGGCCTTACTGAACTTGTCAAATCATGTCCGAGGGGATTGTTTGAGACCATAGATTGACTTCTTGAGATGACAAACTCGGGACTCCCCCGTGGTCTCAAACCCGGGCGGTTGCGGCATGAAAACCGTTTCCTGAAGGTCGCCGTTGAGGAAGGCATTTTTGATGTTAAGTTGGTGTAATGGTCATTGTCGATGCACATCTACCGAGAGAAGAACTCTAACGGTGTTCAGCTTGGCCACAGGCAAGAATGCCTCCTCATAATCGAGGTCTTGCTACTGGGTGAAGCCACGAGCCACCACGCGGGCCTTCAGACGGTCAATCGTTCCATCAGGAGCATGATTGATCACAAAGACTCATTTACACCCAACAGGTGTTTGACCGGTAGGTAATGGTACCAAAATCCAGGTCTGGTTAGCCCAGAGAGTCGTCATCTCTTCTTCCAGAGCCGTCCGCCATCCAGGATGTTGGAGAGCTTCCTGCACAGAGTTAGGTACAGAAATCGAGGATAATGAAGTGGCAAAAGTCTGAAGTTGTGGAGAAAGACGATGTAAGGATACATAATTCGTCGTGAGATGAGCTGTAGATTCTGGTGCCGGATCAGTGGGACGCAGAGCATCAGAGGGCGAGTCAGACTGCAGTGGGTCACCGGAGGCAGGATGGCGATGAGTGTAGAGCCGAATAACAGGAAGTTTGGCAACAGGAGGGTCCTGGGCTGTAGGTCTTGGTGGTGGAGTGGTAACGGGAATAACTGAACGTAAGACAGTTGGTGGTAGAGATGTAGGATCTTAAGCAGTGAAGAAAGGGAGATCCTCCAAAAGATAACATCAGCAGAAACTGTCACCTTTTGGATAGCCGGTGAGTAGCAGACGTAGCCTTTTTGTGTCCGTGAGTAACAAACAAAGACGTGTTTGGCAGCCTGGGGGTCCAATTTGTCCAAAGTTGGTTCAAGGTTGTAAACGTAGCAAATACACCCAAAGATGCGGGGTGCGAGAGAGAATACCAGAGTTGATTGGAACATGAGGCTGAACGGAGTGGCATTGTGGAGGATAGGAGAAGGAAGACAGTTAATCAGGTAACAAGCCGTCGAAAGAGCAAAGTTTCAATAAGTTTTGGGAACATGCATTTGGAGCATGATGGAGCGGGTCACATCAAGAAGGTGTCGATTCTTCCGCTCAGCGATCCCGTTTTGCTGGGGGGTATAGGTACATGAAGATTGGTGAATAACCCCAAGTTAGAGCAAAGAGTTGCAAATTTGTGACTAGTGTATTCATGAGCATTGTCCGTCCGAAGAGTTTTAATGTTGGTGGATAATTGCGTTTGAGTCTCAAGAAGGAACGCCTGAAAAACACGAGGAAGCTCAGAGCGATCACGAAGTAGATATAGTCATGTTATAAGCAAATAATCATCAATAAATGTCAGAAACTAGCGATAACCAGAAATGCTAGTTACTTTGTACGGACCCCAAATATCAGAGTGTACCAAAATAAAGAGAGCACTGCTCCGAGTACATTTAGATAAAAAAGATGAACGGGGCTGCTTACCTAACAGACATAATTCACACTGAAAAGAAGGTAAAGATACATCGGGTAGAGCCTTCTGGAGGACTGGTAAAGGGGCATGGCCAAGACGCCGATGCCAATCGACGGAGGAGAATGAAGAGAGGATAGCGGGAGATTGATCAAGGAAGTAGAGCCCGTTCTGCAGTCGTCTCTTACCAATGATAGTCCGTGTCTTGTGATCCTGTATCAGAAAAAAAAGAAGAGGTAAATGTTACAGAGCAGTTCAAATCATTAGTCAAGCGACCAACAGAAAGCAAATTGAACGGGGAGCCCGAAACATGAAGAGTCGAGCGTAGATAGAGAGAAGAAGTGAGAGGGATGTCAGTCGATCCAGAGACAGGAACACTGTCCCCATTGGCCACTATAATGCACTTAAGATGAGGAGAATTCAGGTATTGATGTGGCCGCAGGGAGGTGATGTGATGAGTGACACCCGAGTCCACTATCCAGCTCGGACTAGTGGAGAGACAAGTGATACCTTCTTGGGAGATGGAGGCAGCAGAGGAAACAGAGGCAGGTGGGCAACTGAGCAGACCCTGGAGCTGTTGGAGCTGAAGGCGAACCTCTTCAAGGTCAGTACGAGCAGAGGAGTCGGTAGCAGTAACAGTAGCTTGTGGACGAGTTGGAAGCCCGTGCTTGCGATAGCAGGTGGCCTCAAGGTGGTCATCCTTCCCGCAAAAGGAACACTTTGTGCGAGGCCGGCCTCCCCGTCCGCGGCCCCGAGAGCCAGAACGCCCCCCGCGGGAAGGAAGAGGGGAAGGCAGCAGGGGTGCAGAAGTTTGTTGCAGGAGAGCCGGGGACGGAGGAGCAGAACTATCAGGGGGAGGTGAGACCTTGAGCAGCATAGAACATACGTCTGAGAGTGAGGGAGTATCCACCGAGGATAGGATCTGGGCCCGAACACTATGAAGATGAGATGGAACGCGGGCCATCATCATGGCCACACCAATGGCTTCTTTCTGAGCCCGTTGTGTAGCAAGATCCAACGTAGTAGGTTGAGGTTGGATCTATACTTTGACTAAAGTCTTGGCCCGAGCAACAAAAGAGATGAGGTCGGTGGCCCCTCCAGCATCAAGGGACTGGAGATCAGTGATTATGTCATAAAGGTGTTGGAGACTATCCTTACCAGAATATAGGGACTGGAGCTCATCCCACATTGCCTTGGTCGTTCGTGATACATGACCATGCGGTAGGGTTCAGTATCAAGAGAGTTCAGGATCCATGTCTGAACTCGGTCATCGTTGCGCAACCAATCGTCAGTCAGAGGAGCAGGAGGCGGTTGGGTTAAGTTATGGAGAAAACCTTTGAATTGTAGGACGCGGCGAACGAAATGGACTCACTCCACGAAGTTCTTCTTCCCTGCTAGTGAAATTGTAGTTATCCGCAACTCATGACAGAGTTCAGGGACAGAGGCTGGGCGGTCTGTCAAGGAAGAGGTCGTCTGTCCGGTTGACTCTGGAGAGGTCACCATGGCTAGGCGAGCGGGAGGCTAGGCCGGCGGATAGGGAGAACTGCGGCCAGACAGGAGACCGCACGGTCTGAATGAACAGTGGCAAAACAACGTGGCCGCCGCGGCCAGAAAGCAGGAAAGCATAGCGGATAGCAGGAATAAGCCGCCCGACTAGAGAAGAAGAGAAGTCGTACGGTCACGGTGATAACACACCAGCGGCAATGAGGATGTGGCGACCACTATGCGGAGACTGTAGAAGAGAGGAGAGCCCGCTAACGACAAGACAGGTCGCAGCGACTAGTCGGTGAAGAGGTTAGCAGAGAAGCCTGCACGGTCAAGATGAGTCCCCCAGCGGCAAGGAGATGCCACGACCTAGATGCGAACTTTGCCAAGAATAGAAGAAACCGCAGCAACAAGAGGCGCGACTAACGGCTAGAAGAGAGACCACGGCGAAAAAGTTAAGCCGCGGCGACTTCAGACAAGTCACGACAGAGTAAGAGGCACAACTTGCAGCAAGAAGGTTGCTGCGAGAAGAAGGTCGCCGCGGGACGAAGAATAAGAGTGGCAAGACACGTCGTGGCTTCAGCAGAGGAGATACGCGGGTTCCATAGGAGGAAGGCCACGGCTAAGGAAGGATGTCCACGGGTAAGAAGAGACCGCGGCGACTATAGAGAAGTTGCGGCAAGCAGAAAGAGAGAAACGCGAGAGGAAGGTTGCGCGGATAGTAAGGGAGACCGCGCAGGCAGAGAAAGAAACAAGAGAGGGTGGACCCCTCGAGTGAGAGAGGTTATAAAAGGGAGGTAGGAGAATGAAGAGACGTGGAAGCCACGAGAGACACGGAGTAAGGGAAGCGGTTAGAGGGGCTTTGTCTGCGCGGGAAGCCGCGGTTACGGGGACAGCGGCTAGAAATAGACAGGCCGCACGATACTGCGGCTAAGCTGCAGAAGGGAAAGTCGCGCGGTCAGCCCGGAGAACAGGCGGTTTCCAAGCAGACAGGCCGGACCGTTTCCTTCTGATACCAGGTAGAGAAAAACTCAACCTTGTATATATGTTCTCAATAATGAAAAACAATGTATGAATACACATTTATAGGAGGGAGAAAGAGAGAAGAGAGTCGTATACAAGATGTGGAACTAAAGAGGAGAGAAGAAGAAATACAAATAAATGAGCCTAATTACATTGGCTTTTCCAACAAAACAATTCATGGAGTGAACTTCGACAAGAAAGCAATACTTGAAGAAGATAGTGTAGTGGTGGAATCAGAAAGAAGATACTTAGATTGGTTGCGGTCTACACAAGTTGAAGTTATGAGCTAATGAGGACTCAACATAAAAAAACCTTTGAGGAGGTAACCTAATATACATATTGTTGATTGTTCTTCTAGCAATTTCAACAAATTTCATACACTTGATTTATACAATGATAGTGTGACATGATATCGAGAGCCAAGTGAGGAGGAATGAACACCATCACTATATATATTATAGAAAGACCAGACCGTCAACCACGGTCACCGCAAGTAAAAATCTTACCAAATAGAAAGCAGCAATAAGATCCTCTCCTTATTTTGCTTTAACAGTTCAATAGGGGTCAGGTCTGCCTTCAATCTTCAAAAAACATATAAAAGTTTCCACAACAGAAATAATATAACCCTCTAAATAGTCATGGACATCTCACAAGATGATCAGAGGAATATGAAGAGTATCCCTTACCTTTGTAGACGTGTTAAGGAAGATGGCACTGTGATATACAACTTCCTTAGTGGGTTCACCATCCAGTTGATGATGAAAGCATCATCTTGTCGACATCTATACTATATTAAAAGGGAAAAATGCCCTTTGGTGAAACATTCACTTAAATTTGCGTGTTTTTTCTTTTATTTTAAAATGTGTGCTCTCTCATATAGGCAAAGTCTCATATCTACAATAAAAAATGTGCTATTCACGCCGCTCGCAAACGCCGGTGCACAAGGAAAAAACGAGCGACAAGCGGAGTATAACGCTTAGGGGTTTGCGAGCGGCGGGAGCGGCTTCGTGTCGGGGCAATGTCGGGGCTGGGGTACTGTAACGTGGGGAACTGGCGGCCCTCCATGCACTGTCACGGTTGGGATACAGTCACGGTTGATCGTAGGGGCGGAGCCCCATGCCTGTCACTTGTTTGATAAGTGAAGTAAAGGTTGAGGCATGAGAGTCTCCAGAGAACTATTATTCTTCCATTTATTTATAGGAAATGACAAACAATGCGGGCCCAAATAAGACAATCGGAAGCCCCTTTTTGAGATATTTTTGGTTGAGTTTAGACCTCAGATCTGAAGAAATTATGATTATATATGGTAAGATATGTTTATCCAGAGTCGAAGTCTTCCATGAGAAAACACAAGAAAACATGAGAATAAAAGATTAGGAAGATCAGAACAATGACTAGAATTCATTGGAAGGGGAAGAGGGGCATCCTGATACATATAAGTCTCGCAAGCAGAGACAGCGGCCGTAATGAATTATCTCATATTTGCGATTAATTACATATTTTCTTTATGTATTTGTCATGTAGTGGGAAGCTTCATATATAAAGAGCCCTTAGGTTGTGAGTCCTTTCATCTTTGGATTTGTAGTCATTTGGGCTCTCTCAAGAGAGGAGTATCATGGAGAACCCAGCCTCCAGGTGTTGGCGGGAGCGTGTATTCCAAGTTGTATCAAGTATTGCTATGCAATACAAGTTATTGTTCGTGTTCATGGTTCTTGATATGGCGTAGCTAACGTGTATTAATTGGTCTAATCTACCGCTCACCTAGGGTTTCCATCGGAACCCTACGTGAAACTCCTCCATTCCCATCAAACATCCGATTGTCATGGCCCTCCTGCGGATGTGGTGCCTGCTCGATGTGATCGGATTGTTGCAGCCATGGATGACATCCTCGCCGTCATGCACGAGTTACGTTGTTGGCTCCTTATGCTTCCTCTAACACCAGCTCTATTAGTTGAGCCTGACCCCGACGGTTTCCGACATTGCGCAAATGCGCCGCACGATGCCCGGCTATGCCCAATTCATCGACATCCGCATTCAGCCACCTTCGTATCCTCGAGTCTCCGCCAACAATACACATCTGCTTTTTGGTCGCTACAAGTCACGACTTTGCTCGACAGGACCAATCCCAAGGTCGATTAACGATCCCTGTCTCGTCTAGCCATCGGCCCGCTTCCACCATGGGAGCCCATCGCTCTGACGACCTCAAAAGGACCAACTGCGCCCCATGGCGCCAGACACGCCATCAGTGTCATCAATGACACCCTTCCCCAACGTCGTCGGTCAATGTTCCTCAGCTCATGCAAACTGCCCTTCCCCACCGAGCTCAAGCTTGCGGCTTCCGTTTCCCCGCAGGATATCCATCTGGTGTCATTCGATGTCCCACCCTGTGTTACTCTTTTCACTTTTTTCCAGCCCTGCGAGCCCTGTAATGCCGCAGTCGTGTCTGATCCTATGCCAGGCTACGGTCCACTTTTTGCCCCGTCTATTTTCACTTTTTGTTCATTTACACATTGCATAACCTCTCTCGGTAATGTGCCTTTCCTTGCCTTTTCATGCCTCTCCAACTCCTATCCTGAGTAATGGGCCCGACCTTTTATTGCTCCCCTGTCACCTTCTCTTTTAATCGAACACTTATTCCTTTCCACGGGGGACCAATCCACCTCCCCACTTCGTCTCTCCTTTTTAATTTTTGATATCGACTGCTCTCCACCGCAGGCATCCTTTTCGGATTTGCTCAAGCACCACTTAACCTCTTCCCCTACATTTTTTTACGACAAGTAGTCTCGCACATAAATTTGGACAAGGCACCAAGAAGTTCGCTTTGCTTCTTTTCAGCTCGTTTCGGATACACCCGAGGCCGTGGAACGCCTATTGCATTCCGGTCACTATGGCAACCTACCCATATGTACTGTCTTGCTCAACCCTGAGGACAAGGTCAATTTTTTGGATGTGTACATTGATACATATATGCCTCGCAGGTAGAGACGCGTGAACATTATGGATTATCTTGTATTCACAATTAATTATGTATTTTTTCCTATAGTTGGTGGGAGGGCTCCATCTATATAAAGAGCTCTTAGGTTGTGTCCTTTCATCTTTGAAGTTTAAGTCATTGGGGCACTCTTTGAAGAAAGGAGTGATTTGGAGGACTCAACCTCCAGGTACTTGGCAGGAGCATGTCTCCCGAGCTATATCCAATATTTTTACGCAATGGAAATTATTGCTCGTGTTCATAGTTCTTGATGAGGCGTAGCTACCGCGTATCTGATGCGGCACGGACGTCACACCTGCCCGCCACCCTGGAGTCCCACCAGGGGGCCCACCTGGAGTCCGCACCAGGTGGCTTTCATCAGGGCCGCTACCCGTACACCCCAACCAGCTCTCCTCCATGGAATCACAACCATGCGGCAGGTTGTTGAGGCTGGAGCTCGATCCTCTGACCTCCTAGATAAGAGGCCTTCACCAGCGCTCTCATCACCAACTGAACCGCGGCTCAGTTGGTGATGAGAGCGCTGGTGAAGGCCTCTTATCTAGGAGGTCAGGGGATCGAGCCCCGGCCTCAACAACCTGCCGCATGGTGGTGATTCCATAGCGGAGAGCTGGTTGGGGTGTACGGGCCGCGGCCCTGATGAAAGTCGTCTGGTGTTGACTCCAGGTGGGCCCCCTGGTGGGACTCCAGGGTGGCGGGCAGGTGTGACGTCTGTGCCGCATCATAAAAGCGCGGTTCAGTTGGTGATGAGAGCGCTGGTGAAGGCCCCTTATCTAGGAGGTCAGGGGATCGAGCCCCGGCCTCAACAACCTGCCGCATGGTGGTGATTCCATGACGGAGAGCTGGTTGGGGTGTACGGGCCGTGGCCCTGATGAAAGCCGCTTGGTGCTGACTCCAGGTGGGCCCCCTGGTGGGACTCCAGGGTGGCGGGCAGGTGTGACGTCTGTGACGCATCATAAAAGTGCACTTTTATGATGCGGGACCAGGAGTCCAGCTTCCCACCACCCTGGAGTCCCACCAGGGGGCCCACCTGGATTCAGCATCAGACGGCTTTCATCAGGGCCGCGGCCCGTACACCTCAACCAGCTTTCCGTCATGGAGTCACCACCATGCGGCAGGTTGTTGAGGCCTGGGCTCGATCCTCAGTCCTCCTAGATAAGAGGCCTTCACCAACGCTCTCATCACCAACTGAGTCGCGGTTCAGTTGGTGATGAGAGCGCTGGTGAAGGTCTCTTATCTAGGAGGTCAGGGGATCGAGCCCCGGCCTCAACAACCTGCCGCATGGTGGTGATTCCATGGCGGAGAGCTGGTTGGGGTGTACGGGCCGCGGCCCTGATGAAAGCCGCCTGGTGCTGACTCCAGGTGGGCCCCCTGGTGGGACTCCAGGGTGGAGGGCAGGTGTGACGTCTGCGCGGCTCAGTTGATGATGAGAGCGTTGGTGAAGGCCTCTTATCTAGGAGGTCTGGGGATCAAGCTCAGGCCTCAACAACCTGTCGCATGGTGGTGACTCCATGGCGGAGAGCTGGTTGGGGTGTACGGGTCGCGGCCCTGATGAAAGTCTCCTGGTGCTGACTCCGGGTGGGCCCCCTGGTGGGACTCCAGGGTGGCGGGCAGGTGTGACGTCTGTGCCGCATCAGTATCACATGCAAGTTTGGAGATAAAGGGGAAGAAAGGAAGTGAAGAGCAGAACATTTGATTTGCGCCAAAACAGTAAAATTAGCCGTGAAAATAGGACTCTGATCAATCTCCATAAGGTGGGGAACTACGCACAATGGAAAGTCAAAAAAACTTGATATCTAGAAGGTTGCATTCTTCTCGGGGGGAGAAGGAAAAAAAACATAGATATATGGTATCTTCTATAGAGGCGAAGAGAGAAATCATAGAATATATAGTGTGGACAAAGGTGAAAACAAGGGACAAAGGTGAAAACAAGGGACAAAGGTGGTGGAAACAAGAAGAAGAGATTGTGGAAACAAGGGCAGCAGAGATGCTGGAAACAAGGGTAGTAGAGATGCTGGAAACAAGGGCCGTGGGAATGGTGGAAAAAAATTCATGGGCTCACAACGGTGGTGGACAAGTGCGTAGTGGAGAGAAAGGAGCCAGTGGCTTTTTGTAACAATCAAGAGGAGCGAAATCCTATGGGAATAAGACTAATGGAGAAGAAGGGATCAAGAGGGGGAGCCATGGAAATAGAGAGGACGTACGGGGAAGAATCTTGAAGAAGATGAAAAAGAGAGAAACTGAAACTAAGACACCATTCAGTCAAAAATCCCCAATTATAACCTCTATGTTATATT
Source organism: Platanthera guangdongensis (assembly GCA_039583875.1). Classification (NCBI taxonomy): domain Eukaryota; kingdom Viridiplantae; phylum Streptophyta; class Magnoliopsida; order Asparagales; family Orchidaceae; genus Platanthera; species Platanthera guangdongensis. The sequence goes on from CM077158.1 coordinate 241,843,410, forward strand.
TATAGTCTTGCAAGCTAATTAACAAGTAATACTATGGGTAATAATGACTTAAATAGTCTAATTATGGGTTTGACCCGCTTTATCATCGCCGTTTAAACGATGGCCTCGTCATTTAATCCACTTTGTACATATTGATTTGCTCCAACAAAATCTGTGAGAATGTTGGGATCTTGTGCTTGATATATCTGTTGCTGATTCTTAAATTGTGTGTGGTTGCAAGAACGCCGCCAGGATAAAAAACAAACATCATTTTAGAATCCTCCATTGATAAGCTTTTGTTGGCTTCCAAGAAACCAGTGAATGTGAGTGTCATGAGAACGCCCGTCGAATGCATTATCATCTCTAGTTCAAGAGCGATGAAAGAAAGAAGGGAAACACCAAGAACAGTGGAAAGCTTGTCAATGTTAACATTAAGCTCTTCAAAAACAATATTGATGTCGTCCTTGACCTTGTCGGTGTTGGATGGCAGCAACGAATCAGTCATGTCAACAACCAAAATTGCTTCATTGATCCAAATCTAATTTGGTTCAATTTTCTTTATTGGAGTTGCCAGTAGTGACGATGGAGATGCCTGTAAAGAATTGAAGGAGCTTTCTTGATTGGCTTCATATTTAAACTTTAGGAGTGTAGCATCCATTCGTTACTTTGATTTCTTGGAGAAATCATGGAACTCGATCAAGAAAGCTTGATGGTGTTGATTGGATCGTCGTTGCATGTTATCGAGAACGAGCTAAAAATGACCACCAATGCAATTTTGGCAGACATCAATCATGAGTTCATGACTAAGATGTTGTCGATCATTGTGGAAGGGTGAGATTGGTAACAAAAGCACCAAATGTAATGAACACGATGAGCGGAATCCTATGGAAATAAGACTAATGGAGAAGAAGAGATCAAGATGGGAAGTCATGGGGAGAGAGGACATAAGGGGAAGAATCTTAAAGAAAATGAAGGTGAGAGAGAGACTAAAGCTAAGACATCATTCAATTCATAATCCTTAATTACAACCCCTGTGGCTATATTTATAGCCTTGCAAGCTAATTAACAAGATAATACAATGGGTATTAATGACATAATAGTCTAATTGCAGGTCTTACTCATTACACTTTGGCGAAAGAGAAGAGGGTGGGAGAGCGACTAGGACACCTACTCTGATATCATATTGGGAACTATGACTAATTTCTAAAGTGACTTGACATTTTATTTTGCTTACAAAACATATTCTAGTTTGTTCACAATTTGTCCTGCATTTTCTTTGAATTATCTTACTTCAAAGTTATTCCAACTTAAAATTACAAAAGAATGTTCTTCAATCTTCATCAAAGCCTAGGCCACTGTTTGGGTGGGCGGTTAGCCTCTGTTGCGGTGGAAAAGGAGAAATGGGAAAGGGAGCTCCTCCTGTGTGGTGGGAAAAAGAGCGCCGCGACCACTTTTCTCCTTTCACACAGGCAGAATGGACACCACAACAGATCAGAGTGTTTAGGGAACCTCCTTTTCCCACTGCTTCGGTGGGAAAGAGAGTCTCACGATCGCCCCAGAGCCTAAATAACTCTCATATGAGAAGAATGAAAAATGGGCATATAGTAAAAATATTAAAATATTGTGATAAAAGTTGTATCAGAAATATCCTTGGTTATTAAAGGCGCAAGGCGCACCAAGGTGCAAAAGGTTCTTGGAGCCTAGGTGCAAGGCTCAAGGTGCAGGCGCGCACCTGATAAAGGAAAGGCGCAACCACATTCATTTTAAAAAATAAGCATTAAGCATCAATTCATCTTCTTGATCAGATTTTTCACCTATTCTATTAATTAATCATTCATTACTATCATTTATATCTCTTAAAAAATAGAATTAATGTGGTCACTTGCATCATATCTAAGTCTTAACACTCGATTATATTTCACAAACACAAAATCATGTAAAAATTATAGAGTTCTTACGTGATTTCTTTCTTTCTTTTGGAAAAAAAAATTTGCAATAGAAGTCGCACCCAAGCGCGCATTTTATGCTCCAAGATGCAAAAAAGCGCACGAAGGCGCAAGCCTCTGAGCATGTTAAGCCTGGAGCCTTAGGCGTGCCTGAGGCATGCCTTTAAAAACATAGGAAATATACTAATAAAAAATATTTTCATATTAACTTACACATTGATAAAGAAGCCAGCATCTGAAAGACATTTTACTCGTGCGCTGACCGGAAGAAGGTCCCTAAACTTTTCGCAATGAAGAATAGATGTCAGACCACCAGCTGAACAACCAGAAAGGAGAGCCTGCGTCGAGTTCCTAATTAATTACATGTTAAACCCATAATATAATGCAATAAGAAATCAAAGGATATTTACATTTTCAGCTCTGTCCATTCCCTTTGTAAGTAGATCCTCCATAATTGCTGCCCATATCCTTTCTCCTCTATAATGAAGTTTGGTAACCTTACAACAAGTGCACAATGGATTAAAAAAACTCCAAATATTGCCTATCATGTTCGCACCAACTACTCCAATAGGCTTCTTATAGACCCATATGTCATATATAATGCTTCAAATTAAAATCATAGTATATAGTACTCACCGGATTTACTCTAGCCACATCACCAGTAAATGACGAACCATCACAATAACGAACCTTGACTCTGTTCCAGTTATAAAAATCTAATTGTCGTGATCCAAACAAGTTAGTTAATGGAGAGAAAATGCTAACAAATTGTTACAAGCATAAAAAAATTATGCACCAATCACATGTTTAGTCAAACTAACATGGCTATTATAGTATCTTAACAGTTGAAAACAATTCCAATGTACAATATATGCACAATTGGCTCACAGTTATAGTATCTTAATAGTTGAAAACAATTGCAATCTACTAAAATATACGCACTATTGGCTCACAGTTGTATCTACTAAAAAGGGCAGCCCAGTGCACAAAACATTCCTGGGCAAATTGGTTCGAGGGAAGGATCCCACCACAAGGGTGAAATGCAAACCTTACCCTGTATTTTTGCAAGAGGCTGATTCCAGGACTCGAACACGTGACCACAAGGCCACACGGCAACACCTCAACCGGTGCGCCAAGGCTCCCCTTCACAACTGTATCTACTAATTTATAATTATTACAGTGCCCAACCAATTGAATGATATGTGATAGAACAACCAAAAGTATGCCTTTATTCAGAGATGATATCATAAAGGAATCAATAGAAGTTGATACAAATATTAATAAAGATATAATATAGTTTTCTGTTTAAAAACTTGCAATTTAACTGATCTACCTGGATTAAATGACTGCCTATTGCTTAGAATCCCAGAAAAGGCGATCTGCTTCGCCATTTGATTCGAAGAACCTAAGCGGGTATTCTTGCGGGCTAAACAAGTGGAAATATTGTTGCACCAGCCTCCACCCTGAGAACACATACATCGTTTTAAGGAGGAATGTTCGGTCTTTTCTAGTAGAAGATGAGATCATTAGTAAACATTAATGGAAACTGCCATGCAATGTCATGCTATTATTGAAAAATATGACATTTTAATTCCAAGATAACACTGTTATCTGTCTTTGAATTCAACAGATTATTTTGTGATAAAAAAAGGCAAATGTACAATATATACAAGGGAGAGGGGAATACTCATTCTTCAAGCAAAATAAGGATACAGAATGTTCAATCTATAACAAAAATGAGAGCTTGAATAAATGTGTTCTTCAAAAACCGCTTTTTGTTTAATTACAGAAAGTGATGAATTGACAGAGTTGTTTTGAAGTACAAACCTCAATCTGGATCAACCAGTTATGGATACCCGAGCCAAAACCTCGAGAGAGATGATAAGCTGGAGGGCTCCCATCTAGACATACTGCACAATAAAATAGCAGAATTATACATAACATATGGTCATAACAAATCATTCAGGAGAACAAGGATTACAGAATTAGGAAGACGACTGGAAAGTATCAAGTCATAATTGTTGAGTTTTTTTGAAGTGAGCCGGGCGGTCTGTTGATGTAGGCCGGGCGGTTTGTTGTTTGTGTTGAAGTAAGCCTGGCAGATCCGGTGCGAGGATGATGTCTTTTTTGTTGTTTGGTGTTTTGGAGAATTCCCCCTTATAAATAGGACCTTTTGGAGAGGAATGATTAAGTGCAGATCTGAGAAAGGTGTAGTTGTTGCGGTCGGTTTTTTGGTTGTGCGGTTTGTGTGAGCTAGTCGGCTCAGTCTACTGGGAGAAGTGGAGGCGGTATGGAAGTTGAGAAGTGGAGGCGGTCTGGAAGTTGAGAAGTGGAGGCGGTCCGGAAGTTGAGAAGTGGAGGCGATCTGGAAGTTGTGAAGTGGTGTGCGATTGCTACTGGAGGAGGTTTGTGTTTGGTTGCGGTCTGTTGCAGTGAAGGTTAGCGGCCTGCGTGGAGCTGTGTGTGCGGCCTGCTAAAGATCGGCGATCTGAGGTGCGGTCTGCAAGGTGCGGTCTGTTGGAGATTGGAGATCTCTGAAGGCGGTCTGCTAGCTGATTGCGGCTTGGTTGAGTGAAGTTGCAAGTTGAATGCAATTGTTTGTACTTTCCTTGTAATTCGTCTAATGTCTCGCAAAACTGTCTCGTGATGGCGTGTTCATTGTAACCTGTATCTTATTCGTGTAATGCAATTATACCGTTTGTTCCAAGGTGCTCGTTAAATTATCCTGCAACGAGAATTTCTCACATGGTATCAGAGGGAGGTTCGTACTAGCGTCGTTGTTCTCGTTGCAAGGCCTTCGTTCTTGGAGATGGAAGGTGGTAGTTATGGCAGGGGATTTGGCGTGGAGTTACTCACGCACTCAAACTACAAAAAATGGAGATCGTGCATGGAGAGTTATCTGCTGGGGGAAGACCTGTGGGAAGTCATTGGCGGAGATGAGCAGGAGCAGGTTGACGCAGCAGGAGACAACGCTCAACTGGTCAGAGCTTGGAGGAAGACTAACGTCAAGGCGGAGTTACTCTCAAACGGGTTATTTCCCCAGAATTGTTTGATCACATTATAGGGTGCAAGTCTACCTCAGAGATTTGAAGAACACTGAAAGTTTATAGTTGCCTACCTAAATCACCTAGAGGGGGGTGAATAGGTGAATTGTGCGTCTTTTGCGGAATAAAAAAATTACAAACCAATGCACAGATCTATCTACCAATCAAACACAGACGAGGCAAGATTTATAGTGGTTCCCCAACCTTGGGTACATCCACTTTCCCTCACCAATCTAGCAATACACTAGACTCAGCTACTCCACTATCTCGGATTGAAAATCAATCCTACCCTCGGAACAACGTTCCTACAATCTCGATGCACAAAACGGATCTACACTCGAAAGGTAAAACTTTCTACAATCTCGGAGACAAAAGTTCCTACACTCGGAGAAATTTCTCCTACAATAATGAAATAAACTTTGTAAAGAAATACAAACAGTGATCCCTTGTTCAGATCTGCAACAATCGACCAGAAATTTCTTCTTCTAGGCTTTGCGGCTTTATCAGAATGATGAAGAGAAATCTCGAGAAGAATGGATCTGAACCTTCTTGGCTTCTCACAATCGATCTAATCAGAGGATGAGGAGTTGAGCGAATCACGATCTGGAGAGCCTTCTTGATCTGAATCCTCAAAAGATGAAACCCTAGCCGGTCGGGAATCAGCGACGGTGGCGGAGGCGGATTTCGTTTCTTGGAGAGAGAAAGATGAAACAGAAATTCTTGAGAGTACGCCTACAAAACTTCTTAGAAATAATCTTCTTAGAATTAGGGTTTGTCGGTTTAGACAAGACTATATATAGGATCAGAAAAGATTGGACATAATTAAGTCATTATGAGAGACACGTGTACCAATCACGTCAAAGTTTATGAATAAGACCGTTAGACTGGACTTAAAGAATTTTCGGAAAAGTCAAAGTAAAATACTCGAGATGTAACAGACTACTCGAGTACATGCAGCACTACTCGAGTAGGTAGAAGATGACCACTCGAGTATATAAGAAAAACTACTCGAAAGAGAATGAGATGATTACTCGAGTACATGGAGTCAACTACTCGAGTAAATAAGAAGAAAAGGAATCAGCTACTCGAGTAACAAAAATAACATACTCGAGTACTTGAGTACTTACTCGAGAGGTGGAGAAGATTACTCGAGTATAAGAAATACTACTCGAGTATATCTGAATGAACTACTCGAGTATATAAGAAACTATTCGAGACAAAGACTTAGAAAATTTCTGAAACTGGAAAACAACACTACTCGAGTATAGAAGTTGAACAACTCGAGACGAATAGAACTACTCGAGTATATGGAGATGACTACTCGAGTAATTCACTTAGAGAAATTTTCTGGAAAGGAATCCTGGATTACTCGAGTATAAATACTGTACTACTCGAGTAGTAGATGAACTACTCGAGACAAATGCAACTACTCGAGTATATAACTTAGATTACTCGAGTAAATGAGAACTACACGAGAGTCAGAATTTAACTACTCGAGACAAAGGATAAAACTACTCGAGTACTATACAGTACTACTTGAGTATTTAACTTAGAAAACTTTTGAGAAGAGAATTTTTGTAAAACCCGAGAGGAGAAAAGAAACTACTCGAGTAGTTGTCTTAACTACTCGAGAGCCATAATTGACTACTCGGGATATATCTTAGCTACTCCAGTCGGAGTATTATTACTCGAGTATGAACCCAGTAACTTACTCTAGTAAGTATAGAACTACTCGAGTACTTTACTTAGGAAATTTTCTTGACAGAATTTTCTCTTCTTCTAAGGTGAAACCAGCATCAAGTTTTTTCACTTAGTCCTAGAGCTTGAATATGAAGTGTATCCCAATAAAGAGGCTACACATGATTCAACACTTTGGAACACACAATGAGAGATTACATTGTATGGTCCTGTGTTTGGTGACCCATTGTAGACTGACATTATTCTACACTTCTCATAAGATTCCTGCAAACACATAACTCAAACAAAGCATCAAATACAACTTAATTCATCTTAGTTCAAGAATGACTTCATCAAATCTGGGTTAGTGTAGATACAATACCCAACAAACACTGGATGGGCTTCTCAATAAAAAGAACGTTGCGCGGCTGCAATTCTTGGAGAACGAGCTGGCAAAAACTACTCAAGGGGAGTTGACAATTTTGACCTACTTTTTGAAGGTGAAGAATCTCTGCGCTGAGATTTTTGATTTACATCCTGACGAGCCGATCTCTGAAGCGAAGCTAAAGTGACATATCATTCGCGGACTTCGGAGGGAATATGTGGCTTTCATCGCGTCAGTTCAAGGATGGGTTGTTCAGCCGCCCTTGTTGGAATTGGAGAATCTGTTGTCGTCACGGGAGAGTTTGGCAAAGTAAATGGCAGGAGTGACCATCATAGAAGGAGAAAGTGAGGCTCTCTTCTCTGAAAAGAAGAAGCTCTGGGAAAAACAGAAGAAAATTTCAGGAGACGGATTGACGACGTCCTTTCAAAGAGATAGGAATAACTTCCTTCCTCGTTATGATGAGCAGAACAGGACGCTATGTTTTGCTTGCCGCAAGTATGGACACATAGCAAAATATTGTCGGTCAAACCTAAGGGACGGACATGTGACTGAGAAGGAGGAGAATCCAAGGCGAGAAGAACATGGAGACGAAAGATCACAAGAAGATCGGCAGTGGGGGAACTGCTTCCTTGTTGAGATGACGACAACATCTGTTGATGCGTTAGCTTCGATCAACTTCCAAGATGATTGGATCGTTGACTCTGGTTGCGGCCATCATCTTACCGGAGACATGATGAAGTTCGCTGCTCTCAAGGCGTATGAGGGAAATGATGATATCATCACCGTCGATGATACCGTGCATCCGGTAGAGAAGGAAGGACTAGTGTCGTTGGGGAGCAAGGAGAGACCATTCACCCTAAAGAGTGTGTATCACATACCTGGAATGAAGCAAAACTTATTTTCTGTGACAAACGCGGTGGATGCAGGATACCACGTTTTGTTCGGACCGAAGGAGGTGAAGTTTGTGAAGAACTTTTTTGGGATCGATGGTGATGTTACTCATGTTGGGAAACGAGTGAAGGACTTGTTTGTCCTGTCTGCTAACGCGTATGTTGGCAAACTGAAGACTAATGATGGTGCAGTGATCTGGCACGAGAGACTAGGTCATATGGGGATGGACAAGCTGAAGGCGATGACAACAAAGAAGTTAGTGAACGGCATGCCCAACCTATCTTCTTGTGACAATGGCCACGTTTGTGAGGGATGTCAATTTGGAAAGCCACACCGACTTCCATTTGACAACTCAGATTCCAGGTGCAAAGCTCCGCTGGAGTCCATACATGCAGATGTGATGGGACCATGTACCACCCCGTCCTATGGAGGAAATAGATACATGTTGGTGTTGATAGATGACTACACCCGGTACACTTGGGTGTACTTCATGAGAGAGAAGTCGGAGGTTTTTGAGAAGGTCTAAGAATGAAAGGAGCTTGTTGAAAGGAAGCTAGGGCGGCGAGTAGAGAAGTTGAGAACTGACAATGGCGGAGAGTTTACCTTTGACGCTTTTGTGTCCTTTTGCAGGAGATCTGGTATTTGGAAAGAGCTCAGATATGCCTACACTCCTCGGCAAAATGGTATTGTCGAGAGAAAAATCTGCCACTTGTCAGAGACGTGTAACAGTTGGATGTGCACAAAAGGGATTCCTAAAGCTCTATGGGGGGAGGGAATGGTTTGCACTGCATATGTGATCAATAGGCTACCTTTGAGTCCAAATCGAATGGTGTCTCCGCACAAGCTAATGTTCAGGGAAAAACCAAGCGTGGCTCACTTAAAGGTTTTTGTGCGACATCCTTTGTGTACATTTCCGGACCAACTGTAAACCAAGCTGGAGCCAAAAGCACGCAAGTGCGTGTTTGTTGGATATAACGAACAAAAGAAAGGGTGGAAGTGCATGGACTTGCACACACACAAATTTATTGTTCCTCGGGATGTGGTGTTTGATGAACCGATTTCTTATCAGGGGTCTCATCTGTGACATTGCCTGATGAAGAAGTAAGAAGAGACGAAGAGAGAGTTGTTGAGAACTCTAGGGTGGAACTTATGATGTCTCCAAGTGGCTCATCTCCATCTATCTCAGAAAGAGTTTCGTGTTCTGGAAGCAGGGGGCACTGCTTCAAGGCATGTTGAGCAAAGGACTGGAGTTGAGGAGGTCGCTTACATGGCCAAAAGCGAACAAGGACTGAGGAGGTCGAAGCGAATTATTGTTCCATCTGCCCGCTACAAAGAAGGGAACTTTGTGAGTCTTGTCTCCTGTTTCTTTACAGGACCACTCGACGAAAGGGAGCCAGCTCGGTTTGAGGACGTAGTGGGCGTAAAGGAGTAGAATGAAGCCATGATATAAGAGATGACGGCGTTGGAGAAGAATGAGACTTTGGACCTGGTTCCCATGGTTGAAGGAATGAATTATGTCACCTACAAATGAGTGTACAAGGTCAAAAGGAAGGTTGATGGAGGAGTGGGGCGATATAAGGCGAGGCTTGTTGCTCGAGAATTCTCTCAGAAGTACGGTGAAGATTATGAGGAGACCTTTAGCCCTGTGCCGAAGATGACATCTGTAAGGACGGTCATCGCTCTGGCAGCATGTCGTGGGTGGAAGTTGTGGCATCTTGATGTGAAGAACACATTCCTATATGGAGAGATCGACAAGGATATATTCATGGAGCAACCACCTGGGTATGTGTCCAAGTCTCTGCCGCAACACGTGTGCAAATTGAAGAAGGTCATATAGGGGTTAAAGCAGGCACTGAGAGCCTGGTACGGGAAGATTGTTGAGTACCTTCAGTTCTGCGGGTACAACACATCTGATTCAGACTCCAGCATGTTTGTGAAAAAGAGTGATGGTCTACATGTGCTGGTTCTATTGTATGACGACGACGTGATCGTGACCGGAAATGATGACGGGGAGGTGGCGATGCTTAGGGCGGAGCTATCAATCCGTTTTGAAATGAAGGATTTGGGTGAGTTGCACTACTTCCTTAGATTAAAGGTTGAGAAGAGGGAAAGCGGTCTGCTAATGTCTCAGAGAGCCTATGCTGAGAGGATCATGGAGTGCTTTGGCATGAAAGAAGGGAAGAAAACTTCTATGCCACTTGAGTTTGGGCTGAAGCTTCGAAAGAATGAGGGGAGGATTCTTCCTGACCCGAAGGTTTTTCGGGCCTTGATGGGGAGTTTGATTTATCTGACTATCACCTGGTCAGACATCGCCTTTGCTGTTGACCGAGTTAGCAGATATATGCAGGCGTCGTGAATGCCTTATTCGGAGGCAGCAAAGGGGATTTTGAAGTATGTGAAAACCACCTTGGACATAGGGTTACTGCATGGAAGAGAGTCCAGCTATACTCTACTTGGGTATATCAATGCCGACTATGCAAGAAATATTGATGATCGGAGATCAACATCCGGATATTTATTCATGTGCGGAGATGTTGTTATCTCCTAGTACAGCAAGAAGCAAGACTCAATTTCCCTTTCTACCACTGAAGCCAAGTACAAGACGTCCTCCCTTGCAGCTCAGGAGTGCATCTGGCTGCGGAAACTGATGGCAGATGTTGATGAGGAGGTGAGAGGACTAACCATTATTCGTAGGGATAACAAGAATGCCTTGAAACTAGTAACCAATCCAGTTTGTCATGCGCGAACAAAACACATTGAGATAGATCGTCACTTTATTCGGGAAAAGGTGCTAGGTGGATCTATCGTCGTGGTGCATGTGCGGAGTGAGGACAACTTAGCAGACATCTTCACGAAGGCTCTATACAAGGGGTCGTTTGAGCGCCTTCAATCTCTTCTCGGCGTTGTCTCTGGGGCTCACTTCAAGGGGGAGTGTTGAGTTTTTTTGAAGTGAGCAGGGCAGTCTGTTGATGTAAGCCGGGCGGTTTGTTGTTTGTGTTGAACTAAGCCTGGCGGATCCGCTGCAAGGATGATGTCATTTTTGTTGTTCGGTGTTCTAGAGAATTCCCCCTTATAAATAGGACCTTTTGGAGAGGCATGTTTAAGTTCAATTCTGAGAAAGGTGTAGTTGCGGTCTGCTTTTTGGTTGTGCGGTTTGTGTGAGCTAGTCGGCTCAGTCTACCAGGAGAAGTGGAGGCGGTCTGGAAGTTGAGAAGTGGAGGCGGTCTAAAAGTTGTGAAGTGGTGTGTGGTTGCTGCTGAAAGAGGTTTGTGTTTGGTTGCGGTCAGCTGCAGTGAAGGTTAGCGGCCTGCGTGAAGCTGTGTGTGCGGCCTACTGAAGATTGGCGATCTGGGGTGCGGTCTGCTGGAAATTGGAGATCTCTGAAGGCGGTCTGCTAGCTTATTGCGGCTTGGTTGAGTGAAGTTGCAAGTTGAATGCAATTGTTTGTACTTTCCTTGTAATTCGTCCAATGTCTCCCAAAACTGTCTCGTGATGGTGCGTTCATTTTAACCTGTATCTTTTTTGTGTAATGCAATTATACCGTTTGTTCCAAGGTGTTCGTTAAATTATCCTGCAACGAGAATTTCTCACATGGTATCAGAGGAAGGTTCGTACTAGCGTCGTTGTTCTCGTTGCAAGGCCTTCGTTCCTGGAGATGGAAGATGGTAGTTATGGCAGGGGTTTTGACATGGAGTTACACACGCACTCAAACTACAAAAAATGGAGATCGTGCATGGAGAGTTATCTGCTGGGGAAAGACTCGTAGGAAATCATTGGCGAAAATGAGCAGGAGCAAGTTATCACAGCAGGAAACAATGCTCAGTTGGTCAGAGCTTGGAGGAAGACTAATGCCAAAGCGGAGTTTACTCTCAAACGGGCTACTTTCCCAAAATTGTCTGATCACATTATATGGTGCAAGTCTATCTCAGAGATTTGGAGAGCTCTGGATGGGCTTCTCAATAAAAAGAATGTGGCGCGACAGCAGTTTTTGGAGAACGAGTTGGCAAAACCTACTCAAGGGGAGTTGACAATTTCGACCTTCTTTTTGAAGGTGAAGAAACTTTGCGCTGAGATTTCCACTTTAGATCCTGACGAGTCGATCTCCGAGGTGAAGCTAAAGAGACATATCATTCGCGGACTTCGGAAGGAATATGTGGTTTTCATCACGTTAATTCAAGGATGGGTTGTTCAGCCGTCCTTGTTGGAATTGGAGAATCTGCTGTCGTCGTGGGAGAGTTTGGCAAAGCAAATGGTAGGAGTGACCATCATGAAAGGAGAAAGTGAAGCTCTCTTCTCCGAAAAGAAGAAGTTCTGGGAAAAATAGAAGAAGAGTTCAGGAGATGGATCGATGACGTCCTCTCAAAGAGATAGGAAGAGCTTTCTTCCTCGTTATGATGAGCAAAATTGATCGTTGTGTTTTGCTTGTTGCAAGTATGGCCACATAGCAGAATATTGTCGGTCAAATCTAAGGGTCGGACATGTGGCTGAGAAGAAGGAGAATCCAAGGCGAGAAGAACATGGAGACGAAAGATCACAAAAAATCAGTTGTGGGGGAACTGCTTGTTGAGAGGACGACAATATTTGTTGATGCATTAGCTTCGATCAACTTCCAAGATTATTGGATTGTTGACTCTGGTTGCAGTCATCATCTTACCGGAGATGTGACGAAGTTCGCTACTCTCAAGGCGTATGAGGGAAACGATAATATCATCACCGTTGATGATACCGTGCATCTGGTAGAGAAGGAAGGACTAGTGTCGTTGGGGAGTGAGGAGAGACCACTCACCCTAAAGAGTGTGTATCACGTACCTGGAATAAAGAAAAACTTATTTTTTGGGACAAACGCGGTGGATGCAGGATACCGCGTTCTGTTCAGACCGAATGAGGTGAAGTTTGTGAAGAACTTTTTTGAGATCGATGGTGATGTTACTCATGTTGGGAGGCGAGTGAAGGACTTGTTTGTCCTGTCTGCTAATGCATATGTTGACAAACTGAAGACTAACAATGATGCAGTGATCTGACACGAGAGGCTGGACCATGTGGGGATGGACAAGCTGAAGGCATTGACAACAAAGAAGTTGGTGAAAGACATGCCCAACCTATCTTCTTGTGGAAATGACCACGTTTGTGAGGGATGTCAATTTGGAAAGTCACACCGACTGTCATTTGACAATTCAGAGTCCAGGTGCAGAGCTCCACTGGAGTGCATCCATGCAGATGTGATGGGACCATGCACCACCCCGTCCTATGGAGGAAATAAATACATGTTGGTGCGGGTAGATGACTACACCCAGTACACTTGAGTGTACTTCATGAGAGAGAAGTCGGAGGTTTTTGAGATGTTCTAAGAATGAAAGGAGTTTGTTGAAGGGAAGCTAGGGCAGTGAGCAAAGAAATTGAGAACTGACAATGGCGGGGAGTTTACCTTTGACGCTTTTGTGTCCTTTTACAGGAGATCTAGCATTTGGAAAGAGCTCACACGGGCCTACACTACTCAGTAAAATGGTATCGCCGAAAGAAAAATCTGCCACTTGTTAAAGATATGTAACAGTTGAATGTACGTGAAAGGGATTCCTAAAGCCCTATGGGTGGAGGGAATGGCTTGCACTGCATACAACAGGCTACTTTTGAGTCCAAATCAAATGGTGTCTCCGCACGAGCTAATGTTCAGGGAAAAACCAAGCGTGACTCACTTAAAGGTTTTTGGTGCGACATGCTTTGTGTACATTCCGGACCAAGCTGCAGTCAAAAGCACGCAAGTGCGTGTTTGTTGGATATGACAAACAAAAGAAATGGTGAAAGTGCATGGACTTGCACACACACAAATTTATTATTTCTCGGGATGTGGTGTTTGATAAACTGATTTCTTATCAGGGGGTCTCATCTGTGACATTGCTTGATGAAGGAGCAAGAAAAGACGAAGAGAGAGTCGTTGAGAACTCTCGGGTGGAACATGTGATGTCTCCAAGTGTCTCATCTCCATCTAGCTCAGAAAGAGCTTTGTATTCTGGAAGCAGGGGGAGCACTGCTTCAAGGCATGCTGAGCAAAGGACTGGAGTTGAGGAGGTCACTTACATGGCTGAAAGCGGACAAGGACTGAGGAGGTCGAAGCGAACTATTGTCTCATCTACACGCTATAAATAAGGGAACTTTGTGAGTCTTGTCTCATGTTTCTTTGTAGGACCACTCGACGAAAGGGAGCCAGCTTGGTTTGAGGACGTAGTGGACGTAAAGGAGTGGAATGAAGCCCTGAGAGAAGAGATGGCGGTGCTAGAGAAGAATGAGACTTGAGACTTGGCTCTCATGGTTGAAGGAATGAAGTCTGTCACCTGCAAATGGGTGTACAAGGTCAAGAGAAAGGCTGATGAAGGAGTGAAGCGATATAAGGCGAGGTTTGTTGCTTGAGGCTTCTCTCAAAAGTACGATGAAGATTATGAGGAGAACATTAGTTCTGTGGCAAAGATGAAATCTGTAAGGACGGTCATCGCTCTGGCAGCATGTCGTGGGTGAAAGTTGTGGCAGCTTGATGTGAAGAACGCATTCCTATATGGAGAGATCGGCAAGGATATATTCATGGAGCAACCACCTGGGTATGTGTCCAAGTCTCTGTCGCAGCACGTGTGCAAATTGAAGAAACTATACGGGTTAAAGCAGGCACCGAGAGTCTAATACGGGAAGATTGCTGAGTACCTTCAGTTCTGCAAGTACAATACATCTGATTCAGACTCCAGCATATTTATGAAAAAGAGAGATGGTCTACATATGGTCGTTCTATTGTATGTCGATGACGTAATTGTGACCGGGAATGATGACGGGGAGGTGGCGATGCTTAGGGCGGAGCTATCAATCCATTTCAAGATAAAGGATTTGGGTGAGCTGCACTACTTCCTTTGATTAAAGGTTGAGAAGAGGGAGAGCGGTTAGCTAGTGTCTCAAAGAGCCTATACTGAAAGGATCGTGGAGCGCTTTGGAATGAAAGAAGGGAAGAACGTCTCTGTGTCGCTTGAGTTTGGGTTGAAGCTTCAAAAGGATGAGGGGAGGATTCTTCCTGACCAGAAGGTTTTTCGGGTCTTGATGGAGAGTTTGATTTATCCGACTATCACCCGTCCAGACATCGCCTTTGTTGTTGACCGAGTTAGCAGATATATGTAGGAGTCCTGAATGCCTTATTTGGAGGAAGCAAAGTGGATTTTGAAGTATATGAAAACCACCTTGGACATGGGGTTACTGTATGGAAGAGAGTCCAGATTTACTCTACTTGGGTATACCGATGTCGACTATGCAGGAGATACTGATGATCGGAGATCGACATCTGGTTATGTATTCATGTGCGGAGATGGGGCTATCTCCTGGTGTAGTAAGTAGCAGGACTCAATTTCCCTTTCTACCATTGAAGCCGAGTACAAGGCATCCTCCCTTGCAGCTCAGGAGTGCATCTGGCTGCGTAGACTGATGGCAGATGTTGATGAGGAGGTGAGAGGACTAACCATTATTCGCGGGGATAACGAGAATGCCTTGAAACTGGTACCTAATCCAGTTTTTCACGCGCAAATAAAGCACAATGAGATAGAGCATCACTTTATTCGGGAAAAGGGGCTAGGTGGATCTATCATCGTGGAGTATGTGCGGAGTCAGGACAACTTAACAAACATCTTGACGAAGGCTCTATACAAGGGGCCGTTTGAGCGCCTTCGATCTCTTCTCCGCGTTGTCTCTGGGGCTCACTTCAAGGGGGAGTGTTGAATTTTTTTTGAAGTGAATCGGGCGGTCTGTTGATGTACACCGGGTGGTTTGTTGTTTGTGTTGAACTAAGCCTGGCGAATCAGCTGCGAGGATGATGTCATTTTTGTTGTTCGGTGTTCTAGAGAATTCCCCCTTATAAATAGGACCTTTTGGAGAGGCATGTTTAAGTTCAATTCTGAGAAAGGTGTAGTTGTTGCGGTCTGCTTTTTGGTTGTGCGGTTTGTGTGAGCTAGTCGGCTCAGTCTACCGGGAGAAGTGGAGGCGGTCTGGAAGTTGAGAAGTGGAGGCGGTCTGGAAGTTGTGAAGTGGTGTGCGGTTGCTGCTGGAGGAGGTTTGTGTTTGGTTGTGGTCTGCTTCAGTGAAGCTTGGCAGCCAGCGTGGAGCTTTGTGTGCGGCCAGCTGAAGATTGGCGATCTGGGGTGCGGTCTCCAAGGTGCGGTCTGCTGGAGGTTGGAGATCTCTGAAGGCAGTCTGCCAGCTAATTGCGGCTTGGTTGCGTGAAGTTGCAAGTTGAATGCAATTGTTTGTACTTTCCTTGGAATTCGTCCAATGTCTCGCAAAACTGTCTCGTGATGGTGTGTTCATTGTAACATGTATCTTTTTCGTGTAATGCAATTATACCGTTTGTTCCAAGGTGTTCGTAAATTATCCTGCAACGAGAATTTCTCACAATAATAAGTACTCTCACCTGCTCCTTTGGCCACAGCACTCTGAACATAGGTGATATTCACAAAAGAACAGTCCACTCTCAGTAAGAACAGTGCACAAAATATAGTATGAAACCATGAAAAGGAAGCAGTATCTTCCATTCTGCAGAGTTTTTTAAAGGGGAAAATCGTAAGTTCATACTATCAGCAAAAGAATTTAGAATGACAAAATGAAACATGCCAAATTGCAATTGAAATGAAACTCCATGTCTAGAACACACACTTCTTCTCATCTACAGCAATTAAAATAGACACCTTTTTCTATTGTGGAGATGAAAACGGGCAATTGAAAAGTGCTTAATAAAAGGTTTCAAAAAACAATTTTTCTTTAAAGGCCTCAAATAAGAGGAAGAGAAGGGGGGAGAAAAATGAAGAATGGGGAGAACCGGGGAGAAATAGAAGAAGAGGGGAAACAGATTGAATGTAACAAGTAATCTCTGCCTTGAACAGAACAGTTTCCCGCGTGTTCTTTCCCTTCTTGGGACATGATTTTCTATAAATGTATACGAAGATGAGGAGAGAGAAAAAATTGGTATTTGAGCGGTGAAGAGAGAGTTAAAGGGAGACCTGCGGCGGCGGAGGCGGTGGCGGCGGCGGAGGCGGCGGAGGCGGACGAGCGAGTGATTTCGATAAAGAGGGGGACGAAACAGAGAGAAGAAATGCTTGTGAAGGGGGTGGGGCCCAGGCTACAGACACCGCGTCGGATGATTGGGGGTGGCCCACCCAATCAGAGGAAGGAGAGAGAAAGAGACCGCCAATCACATTTTCGGGTTGTTAATTGGCTATTCGCAACTCAAAGTTTTAAAAAAAATTGCATTTTTTTTGTTTAATCGCAACCCAAAATTTAAAACATTAACCTCTTGGGTATCCTGTCTTCAGTCATGCCCAATCCGTCGTGTATCTCCTTTGGTTCCTCCTTCCACTCGGGTAACAACGGGATGTGGCAAGTTGTTGTGAGTCTCCCTCTTTGACCTCGTGACTGGCGGAGGAGCTATAGCGGCGAGGAGGACCGACTGCGATCGAGAGGCGGAAGCTGGAGGTTGCGGGTGATCGCGGATTGCGGCTAGGGCACACAGGTTTCTTTCCCGTGGGTTAGAGAGAGGGAGAAAAAGAAATAAGAGAGAGAGACTTGGTTCTAATTTTGCTTGCATACCAAACAAGTCTAGGGGGCGCCTTGGTCGGCGAGCCTGTCCCCTCGCCAGCCGCCAGCCGCCAGGCGCTACGGCGCCACCGGGCGCCGGCCGCAAAGTGCGACTCCGGCCGACCGTAAGGCGAGGCAGTTCGAGCACTCCTGGACGAGGTGCGCGGCACGGCTGGCCGCACCCGACACCTCCCGCGGAGACCGCAAGAGGGAAGGCTCACACCGGGCACGGCTAACCGGGCCTTGGCACGGCGCTGGCCGGGGTCATGCCCGATGCGCCGCCCGAGTGCGGCCGGCCGGCCCTCTCCGGCCAGTTGGCCGCGCCCCCGGCCGGCGCCGCGTCGGCGGCCCGTTGTCTTCGCGGGGGTCGTCCCCCTTGAGGTGGTGGACATCCACCTCTCATGCCCTCCTTGTGCGCCTTCCCTGCCGTCTGATCGTTCCATCACAATCGCGGTTGTTCGATGCGCGGGTAATTACCCGCGTAATCACCACCAGTAGTTGGGGCATGTTTTTGATAGAAATCTGCATTTAGTAAATTTAAATATGTAAATAATATTCGCCCCGAACTATACTCAAAATTATGATATGTTAGGTTATTTTATTATATGTCCGCACGTGTCGAGGCCGACTCGAATAGGTTAACGGGTTTCGTGTCATTCTAGGGTTTGGCCCTAAGCTGGAAGTACTATATATACTCTATTCCATATTAAGATAGGGTATGGTAGAATACTTTGAGCGCATTATCCCTTTCATTCTCAAAGTAACGCTCTAGGGTTTTCTGCTCTCGGCGATTTCAGAATTCCGCCGTCGCTCCCGTGCGCGATCTTGCAATTCCGTCGTTCCGCCGCTCCGTGCTCTGCGCGCTCCGTGCGATTTCGCGATTCTACCACGCCGCTCCCGTTCTTCGCTCGCGATCCCGCCGTCGCTCTTGTTTCGCGGTATTTCTGCTGCGCGGGTCGTTCTCTCACGATCGGGAAGAATAAATCGGAAAAAGGGTTTCGACCGCCAGGGATTATTGACGCCTCTCGATTCGCGAGTGTTTCTGATGCAAGCCGATTGTAGATCGCTGGTTGTTTCTGATGCAGTCGTTCTTGTGATTTCGCCTTTCGTGTGTCCCGGTGTGCGCCGCCGTTCACTGGTTGGATCGTTGGTCTTCCTCCAGATCTAGGGCCTGATTGAGGAAACATCGTTGCTTAGATCTTGTTGGATCTGTTCTCTCTCAGATCTTGTTGGATCTGTTCCTTTTTCACTGATCAAGTGGCGGAGGAGTGCTAGTTCTTCCTATCTGAGTTCTGTTCCGGAGATCTTTAATGCATGAAGCTTGCTCACTGCCTAGTTTTTTGGGCCATATGTGATCATCGGGAGTTTCCTGCTCACCTCTGGTTGTCGAAGTTCACCAGATTTCTAGATCTGGGTCAGTTTCTTCAGCGTTAATTCCAGACCTGTGAAAACACATCAGTGAATTCTCCAAATCTCTTCTGGTTTGAGAAGGAGAAAAGAAATCTTTGCCAGTGAGATCAAGTCTATCCTTTAACAGGATTTTCTCCCAAATCCTTGGTGCCCTTGGTGTCATTTGGAGGAAGAACAACAAATTATTCTCTTTTGGATTGGATCTGAAGACACTGGGACGTCTCACGCGGATCAGGTGACTTCTTTCTGGTTGTTTACTATTATAGCTTTAGCGAGATGTCGAAGATTACCTCCTACGACATCGTCAAGCTTCAGTCGTTCGATCTTTCCGACTTCCACGCTTGGAAGCTGCACGTCCAACTTGGTATGAAGGAACGTGAGATTTTCTACACGGCCCTGAGTGATTTTGCCACTACCGAAGAGGACGTGAGCGAACTTCAGTGGAGAAAAGACGAAGACTTCTGCAGGGACTACCTCCTAAATTCACTGAACCCTAGACTCGCCCTGACCTACAGCAGTCATAAGACTATAAAGGAGATTTGGGACCGCTTGAATGCGCACTTCCAGAAGGAAGAGGGGTTGTCGAGGACTCTCCTTGGTGAGAGACTCTTCACTTCTAAGTTTAATTTAAACTCGTCAATCACCTCTCAAATAATTGAACTGGAGAGTCTGCGTCTCAAGCTGGCGGACGATAAGTCCGATATCTCGGATAATCTCTTTGTATGTCTGATACTTAGCAAGCTATCTCCTGAGTGGTTGACCTTCAAGACTGAAATGCACAGACTGAAGGAAAAGATCGCATTGGATGAACTCAAAAGGTTCATTCATATCGAGGATCAAAACATAGCTGGTAAGAGCCTGAAACAAGTTAGTCAGTCATCGCAGGCTGTTAACTTCGTTTCTCGACCCAGCAAGCCTCGAAGGAAGCCACCAGCACCCAAAGGTGAACCCTCTACACAGTTGGCGCCTAAAAAGACCTCTTTCAAAAGGAAGAGGGGCAAGTGCCACAACTGCGGCAAGTGGGGACACTGGGCGGCTGAGTGCAAGGCTCCTAAGAAGAAAAAGGAGGATGCCCCGCAAAATGTGGCGAATATGCTGGCTGATGCCTCAGATCCCAAGTCCTTCGTGGCTATGATCGGGAGCAGTCACCGCAGTTCATCCTCTGAGTGGTGGCTTGATAGCGGTGCTACCTGTCATGTGATGAATGACAGAGGTTTACTTGCTGAGGTCAAGGCGGTCCAGGAGAAGATGGAGAACTGCAATGGAGGAGAGACCGAGGTGACCCATGCTGGGACAGCCGAGCTGGTCCTCTCATCAGGTAAAACTCTTTTTCTGCATAATGTTAAAGTAGTTCCATCTTTAACTAAAAACTTGATTTCTATGAGTCTGTTAGATAAGGCTGGGATGTCCTTCACAACTCAAAACGGTAGAATGACATTAACGGTAAATTCACATTATTTTGGGTGTGCGTACCTGATCAACGGAATGTATAGACTTAGCTTAAACAACGATAGCATTAACCAAATAAGTTCGAACCTAATTGATCCTAAGTTGTTACATAACAGACTTGGACACGTGAACTATAGGAAAATGCTAGATTTAGCGAAGAGTCATAATATTCCCTTAGATCTGTCGATTCGATTTGACAAGTGCGAGGTGTGTGCTCAAACCAAAATCACTAGAAAGCCATTCAAATCGGTTTCTAGGAGCACGAAACTTCTTGAGTTGATACATTCAGACCTCTGTAATTTTCGTAGCCACGTCACTAGAGGGGGAAGGAAGTATCTGATTATATTCATAGACGATTTTTCAAGATATTGTCATGTGTATCTGTTAAAATCAAAAGACGAAGCTTTTGAGATGTTTAAGACCTTTAAGTCTCGAGTAGAAAATCAGTTGAACCTGAAAATTAAGAGATTTAGAAGTGATCGAGGAGGAGAATATAATGTTTCTGGGTTCAAGGAATTTTGCGCCTCTGAGGGAATAATTCTTGAAACCACAGCTCCTTACTCACCCCAGTCAAATGGTGTTGCCGAGCGTAAGAATAGAACTTTGACAGAAATGTTGAACTCGATGCTCTTAACAGCTGGCATGCCTAATTCCTTTCGGGGAGAAGCAGTTCGTGCTGCAAATCACATTCTGAATAGAGTGCCTCAGTCTCAGCTCACTGCTACCCCGTATGAGCTGTGGCACGGTCATCCTTGTAGATACGATACTCTAAAGACTTGGGGTTGTATCGCATATGTGCGATTACAAGACCTTAAGAGGCCTAAGGTGGGACCTAGGACGACAACATGCGTCTATTTAGGTAGTGCAGAAGATAGTGCAGCCGACATATTTTTCGATCTATCCACGAATATCGTGATAGAGTCTAGAGATGCCATATTCTTTGAAGATAAATTTGTCAAGGATCATGGTTTGTCTGTTTCCGGGTCTAATGATATGATTTCAGAATCTATCGTAGAACCTGTAGCTGGCCCTTCTGGCACTGCTCCTTAACCTATAGAGGTGGAAACTGTTCCACTTAGAGCATCTACAAGAGAGAGAATCTCTAAGAACTTTGGTGAGAATTTCGTCACCTACCACTTAGAGGATGATCCATTCTCCTACCAGGAGGCAATGAGATCTAGAGATTCGTTGATGTGGGCAGAAGCCATTGATGATGAGATGGACTCGTTGTTGCATAACAATATTTGGCATCTAGTTGACTTGCCGAAAGACGCTAAAGTCCTAGGATGCAAGTGGGTGTTGAAGAAGAAACTACATAGTGATGGGTCTATAGCCAGGTATAAAGCGCGTCTTGTAGCTAAAGATTATAAACAACATGGGGAATAGACTACTTTGATGTTTATTCACATGTGTGTCACCTGTCGACTATCAGGATTCTTCTGGCCTTAGCGTCTATCGAGAACTTTATAGTTCATCAGATGGATGTGAAAACAGCCTTCTTAAATGGAGAGCTTGATGAAGAGATCTACATGGCACAATGTAACGCCCCCGAATTTTTCGGCAATTATTTAAGTCCTCGTTGGCGTTACGTTGGTGCATTCCCGGCTCGTGCCATTGTTAGAGTACCTCGTTAGGTGTTCTTAGAGTTTTTAGCCTGTTGTATGGTTTCCCCAGCTAGCCGGCGTCTGTTTTGGAGGCCCGGCTGGGCCTCTTAGGGAATCCCTATACTTTGGCTTCAGGCGAGGTTTGCCCAAGTGTATGGTCGTCGGAGGTTGTGTCCGACTTCGCCGATGTTTTCGTAGCCCGAGTGTTTAGCTACGGTGCGGATTTGGTCGGAATCCGAGAACGTTAGTTTTCGCGCCTTTTCGACGGTCGCTAGTTAGCGAGCCGTCATTTATGTGATCGTATTTGCATGTTTTCGCATTTAGGGCTTAGCGAGCGATGTGGGCGTGCCGTTGCGTAATTGCACGTGCACGTGCTTGCAAGGTTTTATTTATGTGCGTGTACGTGCCTGCGATCATGTGTTAGTGTGTGTATAAGTATATATATATATTTGTGATAGTGTGTGTGTATAAGTATATATATATATATATATTTGTGATAGTGTATGTGTAAATATGTATATATGTGTGTGTTAATGTGTATGTATGTATATATATATGTGTAAATAAGTGTATATAAATATATGAGTATGTGTGTGGTGTGCATATATAAATAAATATAGGAATCAATGTATATATATATACATAAAAACCGGGTTTTAGGTTTTAGGTTATCTCCCCCCCCCCCCAAACCCGACGGCGATTCGCAGAACCCGCGCGGAAGAACAGGCGGAAGCCCGGGGCTGCTCCGACCGCCGATTCGCCGCCCAGATCCGCTCAAAATCGTGGTTTGAGGCCGGATCCGTGCTCCTCTAGCCGTGACCGTCGTTCCGAGGTAGTTTTTTTTGGATTTCACCATCGTTTTTTTTCTTCGATCGGGTGCCGAGGGTGCTGGTTCGTTCATGCTTTGATGGAGCTTTTCTTCCCAGGTTTCCCCTTCGTTTGTTGCTCGCGGCCGGCGGTTTGGAAGTGAGTCTTGGCCGAAAATTTTCTTGTTGTGTTTTCCCCAAGGGCAAGGCAAGTATCCACTTGCCAAAACAAATATATATGCATTTTTTTCTCCTTCTCATGTGCTGTTTGGTAGTTGATTCGTGCAAATTAGTTGTAGGTGAGACTTGTTTCATGATTTCAATTTTTCAAAACCTCCGATTGCCTATTATGATATTTTTTTTTGTGGGTCTATATGCATGTCATTATGCAAAACCTCCGATTGTTTAGGTGGTGCCTTATCCCCTTGCTAGTTTAACTCATTTCATTTCCGGCGATATCGATGACTGTAATTATCTCCCAAAGCTTGGTTCTGCCTTAAGTCTGCCCAATTATCAATAATTGTTGTTATCCTAGTTTTCTTTTCCTCTCAATTTATTTTGTGATAATGCTTGTCCAGATCGGGTTGATTAAATTCTGTCTTAAAGGCTTGTATAGCAGTTTGTGTTGGTCGGGCATATGAGTGGGATATCGGTTGATATGCTATCCAGATCTCCTCGTAAATGCTGGCCTTTGATTTTTTTGGTATTCTTGTGGTAATACCAGTGTCCCGTAAGTAGTTATAAGGAAAACTCCGGTAGCATGTAACATTTCGTTTCTTGACGTAATATAAGTATGATCCCTGTTATAATGCTAGTGACCTGAAGCAAAGATGAAAAAGTAGATGCTCTTAGTGACTGATTATGTTAAGGGAAAACTCTATATATATATATATATATTTTTTTTTACGCTATAGAAACTGTCAAATACCTTTATGTTGGTAGTACTTGTAGGGTCCAAGGTTAAGGCATTCATGAGATGTTAGATGCGTGTTTATTTAACCAACCCCGTCGGCTGCTAGTAGCTATGCCTCTTAGGTGGGTTGCTCTAGTGTAATAGGATTGAGGTGACTTCTTGGAGGTTCATGGAACTACCAGTAAGGGTTTTCCCGAGTTGCTTAGTGCTGGAGTAGGATGTGATTTTGAGGTGGGTCGGACCGATGCCGCCACCCTTGTTTTACTTCTTGTCTTATTAAGACAATGTGAGCTGTTTGGTTGAGTTGGACCGATGCCACCACCACAGCAGCTTGAGATGTTTAGGCCTGTTGGACGTGGTTGGACCGTTGCCACCAGTCTAGGCCCTTATTTCTGATTTTGTCCATCTCCAGCATTAGGTGACTCTTCCTGCTCTAGCTCTATACTAGGATTCATTTATTTTACTAATCCTTCTTGCAGAGATTTGTGATACTTGACTTCACCCGTGCACTTGGTGCACCCCTTTTTGCTCACTCGTGGAAAGTATTCCTCATTCACTTGTTTACTTTAGCTCTTACCTGTTTCACTTCTTTTTTTTTGTTACTGTTCATTTCCATATTTATACATTGTTTTGCTGAGACGTTCTTTTCTTTGAATGCCTCAGGTCCAGGTTTATAGCCGACTGTGCGGCTAGGGTTCTTCTGGAGGTTGCTAGTGCTATAGCTGTTGCTGAGTTTTCTTTTCCTCACTCCTGGGAGGTAGTTCCTTTAGACTTGTAGTACAGATATACCTACTCACCAGTGGGTTCGTGTCAGTTGTTGGCGCCCACTGGTGGTTTCTCTTTTAGATGTTTGTACTTTGCTTATGCTGCTAGATTTCCTGTTTTGGAGTTTAATCAACTTGCTTCTGGGATGATTTATGTTAGGTTGCTAGTTATTTTAAAACCTATAAAAGAAAATAACTATTATATCAAAAATATAGGCATCATGTTTTCCTTTCTAAAAAGCTTAAATCACTATTTTCAAACCGCGTAAAAAGGGTATTTCCTATATATAATACATAAATTAAATCTAGGGTTTTGCATAGCCTTAGGCGTCCCCTGGGGACGCGTAAGCACCCTCTTAGGATGTTAAAAAAATGAATAAAGTATTTTCCGCTACGTATAAGTATAATTTTGAAAGGGTGGACTAGTTGATCCACGAAGCCGAGGGATACGGCCTCAAAAAAATATAATTGGTTTTCACAGCATTCAAGTTTTGAACTTTCTTAGTCTTAGCAGTTAGTGGTCGCCTGAGCGTCGACAGTTATCCCCTGTCCGACGTGGCATCACAACGCGCGTTTTCTTCTACTCTGATACTTCTAAAATTTCGGAGAAAATGCGGGTTGTGACAGTTGGTATCAGAGGGAGGTTGCTTGACAAATTTGTCGGGCAACCTTTCCTTGTGAGTATTAGAAGTTTAGCATCATGTCATACACACACCGATATGTCATCGGCACGTCTTGGCTGAAGCACGAACACTACACTCATAGCATAACATGAAGTATACGGGGCATATTATGTAGTATGGGATGCATAATATGTGTTCGTATATGGATCCACCATAGGAGGCAACATGTGAGGGTTATGTAGTATGGGATGCATAACCTCACCACATGAATGCGACTAGCACGTTTTCTTTTTTCGTTGCATGAAAATGTTATGTAGTATGGGATGCATAACATTTTCATGTGTACGCCGCTCATAACATGCATTAGGGCCTTTTTAGAATGCATAGCACAATCATGCATAGCATAACATTGCATAAGCACAACGTGCCAAGCTAAAGACTTGCAGGATGACATATGTACACACATGGTTTTGAGTCAAAAAGAGATTAAAAATTCATGCATGCTCGACTTAGGCACAAGAGTTAGTGTGATGGTGGTGCACCATCTTGGGTTAAGCATGACATTATTTCCCCTGTATAAATATATTTACATATATAAAAACCCCAGAGCAAGTTGGCAGTGAAAGCAAGTACTTATGTAGGTTTGTCTGTACCTGTTGTTTTGTCCTAGTAGTTGAACTAGGTTCTGATGTTTGTTTGTTGATCTTTTTAGGATGGCGCCTAAGCGTAGAGTGGCAAGATCGACTCCCCAATCTGAGGGCGGGTCTTCTGGTACTCAAAGCGGCACAGTTATGGAAAGTCTGAGGCAGAGCAATGAGGCTCTATCGAGGCAGATGGTGGACGTTCAGTCTCAGATCCAGTCCCTGTTGTCTGTGGTGGCAGGACTAGCCCCGAGAGCACAGGACCCTGCTGCGGGTTTAGCTGTTCCCGCACCTCCTGCACCCCCAGCCCCTTTGGTGCCTCCAGTGGTGGTGCCCCCGGAGATGGCTTTCATCACTCAGTTCCAGCGACTGCGACCCCCTACCTACGATGGTAAGGCGGACTTCATGATATTGGATGACTAGTTGATCACCATAGAAGAGATGTTTCACTACTCAGGAGTGTCTGATGATCAGAAGGTGATGCTGGCCGCCTATCAGCTGAAGGGGTTAGCGAAGAGCTGGTGGATGAGGGAGAAGGAGGGAATGGTAGGAGGAAGCACTTGGGCTTCCTTCAAGGAGATCTTGATGCGAAAATTTCTACCGTCAGTGGAGCGAGACAGGCTGATGAATGACTTCTTACATCTGAAGCAGAGGCAGCTCTCAGTCAGCGAGTACGAGATTGAGTTCAGCAAACTCAGTCGCTTTGCCCCCAGTTTGGTGAGCTCAGAGGAGGATAGAGCAAAGCGGTTCCTCGGTGGCCTGCGGAGCGAGGTACAACAGCTAGCGGTGGCTCATGGAGCGGTGAGTTATGCTGGGGCAGTGGAGGCCGCCTTGAAGGTAGAGGCCATCGAAAACGCAAAGCATAGAGGACAGCAGGCGAGGAATGAGAAGAGGAAAGCTGCTGAAGCAAGGAGCCCCCAAGTGCCTGGTGCTCCTTCGGGGAAGAGGAGCAAGGAGGTTTGTAGTTTTTGCGGCCGGTCGGGCCATCCTGCTGAGAGATGTTTCAAGAGGGTTGCGGCGCAGAAGGTGCATGTGCATGCTATACAGGATGCTCCCAGACAGAATGCGGTGTGTACTTTGTGCAAGAAAGAGGGGCATGATGTTGCCCGTTGCTGGTTGAAGGACAAGGTCTGCTATCAGTGCGGACAGAAAGGTCATACCAAGGCCCGATGCCCGCAGCTCCAGTCTGTGCACCGACCAGTTCCTCTTCAGGCGTTGCCACCGCCTCAGTCTATGGATAGAGGCAAAGGGAAGCTGAACGTGATATCTTCAGTGGAGGCTCAAACTTCGACGCAAGTCATTTCAGGTAAACCTTCTTGCTAGTCTTTTACTTCCTTTGCAGTTTAGTTTGACTTTTGTTTTCTGTAGTGACTGTGCTTTTCCCCGTTGATATTTATATAGGGAGTTTTAAGGTAAAGAACCGCTAGGCGCGCGTTCTCTTTGACTCAGGTGCTACCCACTCCTTTGTGGCTAGGGCCTTTGTAGAGCGGTGCCAGCTGGTCCTTGATCGTGTCGGTGATGCCTTTTGCGTCAAATTCCCCTCGGGTGATTCTGTGATATCAGATCAGGGCATTCTTGATTGTCCTATTATGTTGGGGGATTTCCCAGCCAAGGCGGATCTGAAGGTTATAGACTTGGAAGATTTCGACGTCATCCTGGGTATGGATTGGTTGTCCAGATACGATGCGGTGATCCAGTGCAGGGGTAAGCGCTTGGACTTCAAGAAGGACAACGGTCAGCCTGGGAGTATTTATGGCGATCCGTGTCAGGCCTCTCCGGCGATTTCTGCGGTATGTGCTCAGAGGTTATTCAGTCCCGATTGTTTTGCTTGCTTAGTCTCGGTGCTGGGGACTGTTAGCAGTGTGCCGTTGTTGGATGAGATTCCTGTTGTCCGTGAGTTTTCGGATGTGTTTCCTAGCGACCTTCCCGGTCTTCCCCCTGTCAGAGATGTTGAGTTCGTGATTGACTTGGAGCCGGGTACGCGTCCTAGTGCTAAGGCGCCGTACCGGATGGCCCCGCGAGAGCTGGAGGAGCTGCGTACCCAGTTGGATGAGTTATTGGAGAAGGGTTTCATAAGGTAGAGCTCGTCGCCCTGGGGTGCACCCGTTCTTTTTGTGAAGAAGAAAGATGGTTCGATGCGCCTTTGCATCGACTATAGGGAGTTGAACAAAGTCACCATCAAGAACAGGTACCCCCTGCCCAGAATCGACGACTTATTCGATCAGTTACGTGGCAGTTCTGTGTTCTCCAAGATTGACCTTCGATCAGGATATCATCAGCTCAGAATCCGGGAGTCGGACATTCCACGGACGGCGTTTCGATCGAGGCATGGACATTTCGAGTTACTAGTTATGTCTTTCGGGTTGACCAACGCGCCATCAGCGTTCATGGACATGATGAACCGAGTGTTCAAAGATTTTCTGGACAAGTTTGTGGTCGTATTCATAGACGACGTTTTGATTTACTCATGGAATGCTGCGGAGCATGATCAGCACTTGCGGTTGGTGTTATCTGCCTTGAGAGATCATCAGTTGTATGCCAAGTTGAGCAAATGTGAGTTCTGGTTGCCGCAGGTGTCCTTCCTGGGTCATGTGGTGAACAAAGATGGCATTTCAGTGGACCCGGTGAAGATTTCTGCAGTGATGGATTGGCATAGGCCGAGCACACCCAAGGAGATTAGGAGCTTCTTGGGGTTGGCCGACTATTATAGAAGGTTTGTTGAGGGCTTTTCTACCTTGGCAGCGCCCTTGACTAAGTTGACGCAGAAGCATGCGGCGTTCATCTGGAGTGAGCAGTGCGAGGAGGCCTTTCTGGAACTAAAGAGGAGATTGTGCACTGCTCCTGTCTTGACATTGCCCACGGAGGGCAAGGACTATGATGTTTATGTGGATGCCTCGCATGTTGGGCTCGGAGGCGTGTTGATACAAGAGGGAAGGTGATCGCGTATGGGTCGCGACAGTTGAAGACTCACGAGCGGAATTATCCTACGCATGACCTCGAGTTTGCGGCGGTGATTTTTGCGTTGAAGCTGTGGAGGCATCTACTCTATGGGGCTCAGTGCAAGATTTTCACAGATCATAAGAGTCTGAAGTACGTGTTTACTCAGAAGGAGCTGAATCTGCGCCAGCGTCGGTGGCTAGAGTTCGTGGCCGATTATGACGTGGAGATCCAGTACCATCTAGGCAAGGCCAACGTGGTGGCCGACGCCCTGAGTCGCAAGACAGGGAAGATCTTCAACCTCACGGCGGACCGTTTAGTGGAAGAGTTCTTGTTGATGGACATCTCTGTGGGAGGTTGTGATTTGCAAAGCAGTTTGGCAGTGGCAGAGCCATCTTGGATTTTGCTCACCAGGTTGCACCAGAAGGATGATCCAGATTTGTTACACCTGTACCTCAGGGCTGAGAGAGGGTAGTTGCCGGATTTCTCCATCGACGATTCGGGTACCTTGAAGTACCGCGGCAGGTTTTGCATCCCCGCGGTTGGAGACATCAGGAGCACGGTATGCAAAGAGGCTCATGGATCCAGTGTTGCCTACCACCCGGGATCCACGAAGATGTATCATGATTTGAAGCAGATCGCCTGGTGGCAAGGTATGAAAGGGGATATAGCTCGGTATGTTTCTGAATGTTACACTTGCAAGCGGGTGAAGGCCGATCATGGGAGGCCTGGTGGAAAGCTGACTCCTTTGGAAATCCCGACTTGGAAGTGGGAAAGTATCTCTATGGACTTCATCACGGGCTTACCAAGATCTCCAAGAGGATTTGATTCAGTTTGGGTGATCGTGGACCGATTGACGAAGTGTGCGCACTTCGTACCTTATAAGATCGACTACCCGATGAAGAAGATAGCAGAGCTGTATTTGAGTGAGGTCATCCGATTGCATGGAGTTCCCGTGAGCATCATTTTAGACCGAGACTCCAGATTTACTTCCCGTTTCTGGAAGAGTTTGCAGGAGGGTTTGGGCACAGACTTGAGATATTCTACCGCTTACCACCCCAGACAAATGGGCAGACCGAGAGGGTGAACCGCATTGTGGAGGATATGATCAGATGTTACATTCTAGATCACGGTGGAGCATGGGATGAGCGTTTGCGGCTCATGGAGTTTGCCTACAATAACAGTTACCAAGAGAGCTTGCAAATGGCTCCCTTCGAGGCATTGTATGGGAGGCGCTGCAGAACTCCATTGTTTTGGACTGAGGCCGGTGAGAGGCCGTTGTTGGGTCCTGATGCTCTAGAGGAAATGGAGGTTGCTGTGAAGCTCATCCGGGAAAAGCTTCGGTTAGCTCAGGAAAGATATGAGAAAAATGCCAACCGGCGTAGGTCTGATTTGGAATTTTCGGTAGAGTATTTGGTTTTCTTGAAGGTGTCTCCGATGGTTGGAGTGAAGAGGTTCGGCAAGAACCGTAAGCTGGATCCGAGGTATGTGGGCCCATTCAGAATTTTGGAGCGTATTGGTGTGGCAGCTTATAGGTTGGATCTACCCGCCAACTTCCCTGGCGTGCATAATGTCTTTCACGTGAGCCAGCTGCGAAAGTGTGTGCGGAGCAGTGGGCAAGTCTTGGATGCCGTGCCCCAGTTGGAGCCCAACCTCTCGTATGTTGAGGTGCCGGTCCGCATCTTGGATACTCAGGACCGGGCGCTGCGGTCGAAGTCTATCCCGATGGTGAAGGTTCTTTGGAAGAATCAAGATTTGGAAAGCGCGACTTGGGAGCTAGAGTCGGCGATGAGGGAGGCTTACCCTCGCCTGTTCTCCTGATTTGTTGGGTATGTTTTATTTCCAGTAACTTTTATATTGTTACTTTCTTTTTAGTAGAGGTAGTGTACGTAAAGTTTCGGGACGAAACTTTCTTTTAGGGGGAGTGACTGTAACGCCCCCGAATTTTTCGGCAATTATTTAAGTCCTCGTTGGCGTTACGTTGGCGCATTCCCGGCTCGTGCCGTTGTTAGAGTACCTCGTTAGGTGTTCTTAGAGTTTTTAGCCTGTTGTATGGTTTCCCCAGCTAGCCGGCGTCTGTTTTGGAGGCCCGGCTGGGCCTCTTAGGGAATCCCTGTACTTTGGCTTCAGGCGAGGTTTGCCCAAGTGTGTGGTCGTCGGAGGTTGTGTCCGACTTCGCCGATGTTTTCGTAGCCCGAGTGTTTAGCTACGGTGCGGATTTGGTCGGAATCTGAGAACGTTAGTTTTCGCGCCTTTTCGACGGTCGCTAGTTAGCGAGCCGTCATTTATGTGATCGTATTTGCATGTTTTCACATTTAGGGCTTAGCGAGCGATGTGGGCGTGCCATTGCGTAATTGCACGTGCACGTGCTTGCAAGGTTTTATTTATGTGCGTGTACGTGCCTGCGATCATGTGTTAGTGTGTGTATAAGTATATATATATATTTGTGATAGTGTGTGTGTATAAGTATATATATATATTTGTGATAGTGTATGTGTAAATATGTATATATGTGTGTGTTAATGTGTATGTATGTATATATATATGTGTAAATAAGTGTATATAAATATATGAGTATGTGTGTGGTGTGCATATATAAATAAATATAGGAATCAATGTATATATATATACATAAAAACCGGGTTTTAGGTTTTAGGTTATCTCCCCCCCCCCCCCCCAAACCCGACGGCGATTCGCAGAACCCGCGCGGAAGAACAGGCGGAAGCCCGGGGCTGCTCCGACCGCCGATTCGCCGCCCAGATCCGCTCAAAATCGTGGTTTGAGGCCGGATCCGTGCTCCTCTAGCCGTGACCGTCGTTCCGAGGTAGTTTTTTTTTGGATTTCACCATCGTTTTTTTTCTTCGATCGGGTGCCGAGGGTGCTGGTTCGTTCATGCTTTGATGGAGCTTTTCTTCCCAGGTTTCCCCTTCGTTTGTTGCTCGCGGCCGGCGGTTTGGAAGTGAGTCTTGGCCGAAAATTTTCTTGTTGTGTTTTCCCCAAGGGCAAGGCAAGTATCCACTTGCCAAAACAAATATATATGCATTTTTTTCTCCTTCCCATGTGTTGTTTGGTAGTTGATTCGTGCAAATTAGTTGTAGGTGAGACTTGTTTCATGATTTCAATTTTTCAAAACCTCCGATTGCCTATTATGATATTTTTTTTTTGTGGGTCTATATGCATGTCATTATGCAAAACCTCCGATTGTTTAGGTGGTGCCTTATCCCCTTGCTAGTTTAACTCATTTCATTTCCGGCGATATCGATGACTGTAATTATCTCCCAAAGCTTGGTTCTGCCTTAAGTCTGCCCAATTATCAATAATTGCTGTTATCCTAGTTTTCTTTTCCTCTCAATTTATTTTGTGATAATGCTTGTCCAGATCGGGTTGATTAAATTCTGTCTTAAAGGCTTGTATAGCAGTTTGTGTTGGTCGGGCATATGAGTGGGATATCGGTTGATATGCTATCCAGATCTCCTCGTAAATGCTGGCCTTTGATTTTTTTGGTATTCTTGTGGTAATACCAGTGTCCCGTAAGTAGTTATAAGGAAAACTCCGGTAGCATGTAACATTTCGTTTCTTGACGTAATATAAGTATGATCCCTGTTATAATGCTAGTGACCTGAAGCAAAGATGAAAAAGTAGATGCTCTTAGTGACTGATTATGTTAAGGGAAAACTCTCTATATATATATATTTTTTTTTACGCTATAGAAACTGTCAAATACCTTTATGTTGGTAGTACTTGTAGGGTCCAAGGTTAAGGCATTCATGAGATATTAGATGCGTGTTTATTTAACCAACCCCGTCGGCTGCTAGTAGCTATGCCTCTTAGGTGGGTTGCTCTAGTGTAATAGGATTGAGGTGACTTCTTGGAGGTTCATGGAACTACCAGTAAGGGTTTTCCCGAGTTGCTTAGTGCTGGAGTAGGATGTGATTTTGAGGTGGGTCGGACCGATGCCGCCACCCTTGTTTTACTTCTTGTCTTATTAAGACAATGTGAGTTGTTTGGTTGAGTTGGACCGATGCCACCACCACAGCAGCTTGAGATGTTTAGGCCTGTTGGACGTGGTTGGACCGTTGCCACCAGTCTAGGCCCTTATTTCTGATTTTGTCCATCTCCAGCATTAGGTGACTCTTCCTGCTCTAGCTCTATACTAGGATTCATTTATTTTACTAATCCTTCTTGCAGAGATTTGTGATACTTGACTTCACACGTGCACTTGGTGCACCCCTTTTTGCTCACTCGTGGAAAGTATTCCTCATTCACTTGTTTACTTTAGCTCTTACCTGTTTCACTTCTTTTTTTTTGTTACTGTTTATTTCCATATTTATACATTGTTTTGCTGAGGCGTTCTTTTCTTTGAATGCCTCAGGTCCAGGTTTATAGCCGACTGTGCGGCTAGGGTTCTTCTGGAGGTTGCTAGTGCTATAGCTGTTGCTGAGTTTTCTTTTCCTCACTCCTGGGAGGTAGTTCCTTTAGACTTGTAGTACAGATATACCTACTCACCAGTGGGTTCGTGTCAGTTGTTGGCGCCCACTGGTGGTTTCTCTTTTAGATGTTTGTACTTTGCTTATGCTGCTAGATTTCCTGTTTTGGAGTTTAATCAACTTGCTTCTGGGATGATTTATGTTAGGTTGCTAGTTATTTTAAAACCTATAAAAGAAAATAACTATTATATCAAAAATATAGGCATCATGTTTTCCTTTCTAAAAAGCTTAAATCACTATTTTCAAACCGCGTAAAAAGGGTATTTCCTATATATAATACATAAATTAAATCTAGGGTTTTGCATAGCCTTAGGCGTCCCCTGGGGACGCGTAAGCACCCTCTTAGGATGTTAAAAAAATGAATAAAGTATTTTCCGCTACGTATAAGTATAATTTTGAAAGGGTGGACTAGTTGATCCACGAAGCCGAGGGATACGGCCTCAAAAAAATATAATTGGTTTTCACAGCATTCAAGTTTTGAACTTTCTTAGTCTTAGCAGTTAGTGGTCGCCTGAGCGTCGACAGTTATCCCCTGTCCGACGTGGCATCACAACGCGCGTTTTCTTCTACTCTGATACTTCTAAAATTTCGGAGAAAATGCGGGTTGTGACACACAACCTGAAGGTTATGTGCAGAAAGATCTAAAAGATAAAGTGTGCAAATTGGATAAATCAATCTATGGGCTTAAACAAGCGCCTAAGATGTGGCACATGAAGTTTGACCAGGTGGTAAAGAGCCTCGGATTTCAGTCCAGTCTCTCAGATAAATGCCTTTATCACCGCTCATTGTCGAATCTGACAGTCATCATATGCTTATATGTAGATGACATGTTGATTTTGGGGTCTAATCTTGCTGCAGTTAGGGATATTAAATCCACTCTGGCAAAAGTTTTTGACATGAAGGACCTTGGTCCTGTGGATACCCTATTAGGTATGAAGGTTAGAGTTGACAAGGGTCGAGTTACTCTTAGTCAGACTCATTATATTGAGCAACTTCTTTCTACTTGTGGATATGATAACTGTAGGCTGATCGAGACGTCATTTCATCATAATGCGAAGTTGAGTCCTAACGTAGAGACCAGCATTGATCAAGTCAAATATTCCAAAATAATTGGTAGTCTCATGTATGCCACAAGTTGTACTAGACCAGACATTGTTTTTTTGGTTAGCATGCTGAGTCGTTTTACGAGTAATCCAGGCAAAGAGCATTGGGAAGCTCTAGATAGGCTGCTGAGGTACCTGAAAGGTACTAAAGATCAGGCTCTGTGCTACATTGGTTACCCACCTTCTGTGGAGGGACATTTTGATGCGTCATGGTGTTCAGAAGTCGGGAACAGCAAGTCTACCAGTGGATATATATTCACTTTGGGTGGAGCTGCTATTACTTGGAAATCCAAAAGACAGACCTGTATAGCATTGTCGTCTATGGAAGCCGAGTTGTTTGCCTTAGCCTTGGCCGGTGAAGAGGCAGATTGGATCAGGAACTTGATTCTAGACATTCCCTTGTCTAAGTTACAAGTCAACTCATTGAGCTTGTATTACGATAATCAAGCAGCAGTTCAAGTCGTTAAGAATACCCTCTATAATACTAAGAGGAGACATATACGACTGAGACATGCCTTGTTGAATTATCTGAAAGAACAAGGAATCATCACTTTGATCGATGTACGTTCAAAGGATAACCTGGCTGATCCATTGACGAAAGGAATGCCAAAAGACCGTCTAATCAAAACTGTAGGGGAAATGGGACTAAAGGCGATTTAGTTCGGCCTTAGTTCAGCGATAGGTGATTCAGTTCAGCCTTTGTCCGGAAGTTTTTGATTATTCCGATTTCCTTTTATCAAGCCAGCATGTTGTGTTCTGTTGATGCTCTTGGTTGCTGAGCTCGGATCTGGTAAGTTGTTTCATTCCAAACTTGATGTTAACAACTTCACCTGGATTCGGCTTTTGCCTTGGAGGAGAGTGTTATTCCAAACTTGATAACACAATCTGACTTGGTCTTGTCTCTTCTTCTGGAGATTGGTTTCATTCCAAACTTGATGAGTTCCAATTAACTTTAGAAGGGCAGTAACCGTAACATTCCATATAGGATCACAAATATAGCTGCGGTGTCCAGAAGTCTGAAATCGTTTCAGTTGAAACAGATATCAGGTTCTGAGATAAAACTATAATACTCTGTGAACGTGTCCTCCCAGCCAAATTAAAATATTTAAATACTAAGTTCTTTTTTTTGTAAGAACTAGATATTTGCAAATTTGCAAAGGATAGAATTCATTCTGAAATGAAATTCTCTGTTGAAATTGCAGGGGTTGCTGGGATAGGAGGAGCACTGGTTGATTGGGATCCAGATCAGGATGATCTTCTGGATGATGAGTTTTAGAGTATTTGTAGTTTATCTTTTGCTACTTCTGTTCAGAGCATTGTTTAGCTCTTATTTTATGCACTGTTTGATTGGACTATTAGCTCTCTGTTTGTTTGGGACACCAGGCGTTTTTGGGTCTGTGTCTTGTTGTACCTGAGACTATTTTGTGTTGCAGCTGAGTTTCATTTTACTTATGCGTGCATACTATTCTGTGCTTAAGTCTAATTTTGTTTGAAACAGGTGCTGGACACGGTTGTGTATGATTCACAGTTGGTTGAACTTTGCACAAACCACCCTCTATTCGTAGTCTGGGTTCACGGCGGACATAGGAGGAGATTGTTAGGTTATTTTATTATATGTCCGCACGTGTCGAGGCCGACTCGAATAGGTTAACGGGTTTCGTGTCATTCTAGGGTTTGACCCTAAGCTGGAAGTACTATATATACCCTATTCCATACTTAGATAGGGTATGGTAGAATACTTTGAGCGCATTATCCCTTTCATGATATTGGTGTTACGGTGCGCGGATAGCCGCATAACCACCGTAACCACCTCCTGGAGGCAATAAAAAGACCCTCAGGGATCCTCATTTCTCATCTTTCTTTCATCTGCTTTCTTCCTTCTCAGGTCAGAGCTCTGTCGGATTCCTCCTACGACCCACTTTCGAGCCACCGCTGCTCCACCAGAAATCCGCCTAAGTCCCCAAGTGCGCGGCAAGAAGGAAATTCCTACTACAATAAGTACTCGTTCGTCTGCAATGCCCCAACAAGGAGTAGTCTGTTGTCCGTCGTGAGCCTAAGAAACTCTCTCTCATCTCCAAAGTGTAACGAGGAACGGATTGTCATCTTTGATTCTTCAAGCAAGCTGTACCAAAAAGCATATAGTGGAGTTCGACCAACATAGATCCAGCTGCGTGATTTTTTTACCCGATAGAGGTGTTTTTCCACGTCAAAATATGGTGTCCATGATCTCTTTTTCTCTCACATATTGATTGTGTGCATGTTCGACTGCTCCGTGAGCTAAGACGGTACAAGTTAATCTGGTCCGACCGGGGCATCGAGTTTGACCGCAACAGGAGGATTATCAAATAGTGTTGGGTACATTGGTCAAATGTACCTGATTTGAAGAAGCCTCACCTAACTCAATGATATACATCATAATGTATTTGATGTTTGTTTGAGTTACTTGTGCAGGTTAGGTATACACTGGACTGAAGCTAAAAGTTTCTAAGTCCATGTGTCGACACCCAGAGGGAAAGTGTCGACACTTGAGAAAGCTTGTGTCGACACCCAGACAAGCAGTGTCGACACTTGGAGTCATTGTGTCGACACCTGGAATGAAGAGTCGACACCAGACAGAAAGTGTCGACACTTGGAGCTGTGTCGACACTCAGTGAAGAAGTATGCAGAAAAGCAGTGTCGACACTTAGCAGAAGTGTCGACACCCAGAAGAGCTGTGTCTACACCAGAAAGTGTCGACACTTGGAGTTGTGTCGACACTCAGCAAAATTCTGCAGAGACTAAGGACAAGTGTCGACACTCAACACAATGTGTCGACACTCAATCAGCAGAGTCAACATATGAAGAATGTGTCGACACTCAGCACAATGTGTCGACACACACTCAAAGGAGTCAACACTTGAAGAAAGTGTCGACACCCAGCACAATGTGTCGACACTTAGTTGAAGACTCTACACTTGAAGAAAGTGTCGACACAAGGAGATGTGTCGACACTTAGCAAAGAACAGAAAAGTTTACAAAATATTCTAAGTACAAGTGTCGACACTAAGGGAATGTGTCGACACTCAGCTGAGGAAACAAAATTGAAGACTTGTGTCAACACCAAGAAGTAGTGTCGACACTTGACAGTTTCAACACATGAAGATGTGTCGACACAAAGAAGATGTGTCGACACTTAGAAGAATATAATTAAAGAATGAAGAACAAGTACTTGTGTCGACACTCAATTTCAGTGTCGACACATACAGAAGAATCAGTGTCGAGACATACAAGGAATTGTGTCGACACCTTGTAGACTTGTGTCGACACTTACACAGCATGTGTCGACACTTAGTCTATAAGTGTCGACACTTAAGAACAGAAAGTCTCGACACTATCTGACAGTTAGAGAATTTCAAGAAGTGACTGGTTGACATGACAGCTGCCAATCCAGCCGGTCTACAGCAACTGTCAGAGAAGTCAGAAGTCTGTTATGAACCGGATCAGCCGGTTACCATGAAGGAAGCCTATAAATAGGCACCCATAGTATACAGAAATTGATTGATTGTTGTTGTTACAAGTAGTTGTCAAGAATACTTAAAGTGGTTGATCAGATTCTTCAAGTAATCAGGAAAGTGATACACAGAGGATCAACACAAGAAGATCTGGCAGTCCAACTGCAGATCTAAGAAGTTGGAGAGAGAGAGCTCCAATCAAGTATTCAGTCTTTGGAACTAAGGCTGAGAAGAAGGATTCAGAATCATCTAGATCTCAAGAAGCAGAGGTCAAGGATCAACTGCAGAGGATTCAGACTAATTCAGTTCTAACTCAAGAAGCTTTGAAGGAAGCTAAGTCAGTTTGGATCTAGCTGAGTTCTTCCAAGAACTCTTCAAGAAACTCTCAACTCCTCTCTTATTTTCTGAGTTGTAGAGATAGTTATTGTATTTCTATTTTAACTTGTAGGATCCATTGGATCTGAGAGAATTGTAAGCCTATATTATAAAGGCTGAGGGTAGGGCTTGGTTGCCTGAGTGTAGGAGTTGGAGAACTCTGAGTGTAGGCCTTAATTGGCTGAGTGTAGGCCTGGGTGGCTGAGTGTAGGCCTTTGTGGCTGAGTGTAAGGCTTTGGGCCTGAGGTGTAGGAACCTAGTTGGGTTCTGAGATAGTGGAGAAGGTTGGCCGAATCTAGTACACTGCTAGATAGGCGAAGAGGAAAGTGGATGTACCCAAAGATTGGGGAACCACTATAAATTAGTGTGTCTGCTGTGCTGTGCTGTGCTGTGGATTAACTGTGTATATTCTGTAATTGCTGTTAGCTGTAGAATTCTGTGAAATAACTGTAGTGCTGCCAACAAATTTTTAAAAAGGTTTAGGTCACCTATTCACCCCCCCCCCCCTCTAGGTGCTTAGGTACCATATCTTTCAAGTGGTATCAGAGGGAGGTTCCTCAAAACAAGGACTAACAGTCTAAGGAGATCCTGTTTGGCAGAACAGTCTAAGTCAGAAAACAGATTCAGGAAATTCAAGAATTTCAAGAAACATGGGTTCTTATGAGAATCACAAAGAGTTGGGTTCCATGAAGTTACCCATATGCAGGAAGGAGATTTTTGGAATCTGGAAAGAAAGGTTTAGGCTATTTATGGAGGCCTCAGACCCAAGAATCTACATCACAGTTAAGGAAGGGCCTTATGTGCCAATGAAGATTTCAGTACTGGATGCAAATCAGAGGACTCCAAAGGATTTCTCTGAGATGACCAAGGATGAAATTGTCCTAGCCACTATGGACAAAAGGGCACAAAACATTATAGTAAGTGTCATTGATGATGCAACTTTTCAGAACCTAATTCACTGTAAAATAGCAAAAAAATGTGCGATACCCTCATTGTCTATATGGAAG
This sequence comes from Platanthera guangdongensis, assembly GCA_039583875.1. Taxonomy (NCBI): domain Eukaryota; kingdom Viridiplantae; phylum Streptophyta; class Magnoliopsida; order Asparagales; family Orchidaceae; genus Platanthera; species Platanthera guangdongensis. The sequence goes on from CM077158.1 coordinate 241,882,533, forward strand.
GTTCTGAAGAAGTTAGGCAAGATAGAAAGTCCTTGCTTAATCAAGAGTATGAGAGCTTTAGGCAAGGAAGAGGAGATAGCATCACTGAATGCTACAAGAAGTTCTATAGAATTGTTAATGAACTCATGTCCTATGGAAGAGAGTTCACTAACTATGAATTGAATGATAAGTTCTTGAGGTCCCTAACCAAAGATTGGGACACTAAGATCTGTGCCATCAGAGAAATGGCAAAGTTGGGAGAAATTCCTCCTCACATACTGTTTGGGAAGTTGTTGTCTTATGAGATGCAGCTGTCAGTGAGAAAAGAGGAAGAAAAATCAACAAGGACTGAGCACAGGGAAAGGACTGTTGCCTTCAAGTCAGAAGTACCTAGAAAGGGCAGGACTAAGTCATCAACCCCTCCTCCAGAGGTAGTTGAATCAGACTCAGATGAGTCTATTAGCACAAAGTCTACAAGCAGTGAAAGTGATGAAGACTTTGCTGCATTCACCAGACACTTTCAGAAATTCCTGAAGAAGAAACAGTGGAGGTCCAGACCTTCATTTTCCAAAGGGAAAGAAGTCCAGTATCAGGAGAAGAAGCCTTCAAAGAAGGACAAGAAAAAGACAAAGACTAGCAAGGCAACTGGGTCTAAGATAGTGTGTTACTGCTGCAATAGACAGAGTCATGTAATTGCAGATTGTCCTGAGAAAAGAAAAGAATCCAGTGACAAAAAGAAGACTCACTTCAAAGGAAAGAAGGAGAAGTCCTTTGTTGCAAAGAATGAGAAGACTCTTTCAGACATTTCTTCTTCAGACACTGAGACAGATGCTGAAGCCTACATAGGGCTATTTGCTGAAGAAGAAGAGGAGTTTATGCAGATCATGGAATCAATCTATGAACAAGAAGAGTGTCAGTGTCAAGGACTGATGGCATTGACTGAAAGTACCAAAATCCTGGAGCAGCCAGGACCTAGTCAGGTACAAAGTCCAACTCAAAGTTCAGATTTCAGTTCTAGTTCAGAGTCAGATTCATCTTCATCAAGTGATGAAAGTGTTTCTGAATCTGAGGGAGATATTCATCAGCTCTTAGAAGAATATAAAGTACTGTTGCAAGCCTATAAGAAAAGCAAGTCCCTTGCCAAAAGTCAGGCAAAGGAAATTGCTGATCTAAAGGCAGCTGCAACAGACCTTGAGAAGGAATTTGATCAAAAGCTCAATGAGGTAGCCAGGCTGAAACACATTACTGTGATTCAGATGGGAACTATCACTTATAAAAATGATCAAATTAAGAGACTGGAGATCAATCTTCAGAAAGAAAGAGAGATAGTTGCTAGTTTTTCAAAACCTAAATCAGTGCTACCCTTGATTGATGAATTTGTTCATCATAAAGGAAAGGCTGGATTGGGTTTTATTAAACCAGCTAGGACTGTTCAGGATCAGTCCAAGTCCAAGGGCAAAGCCCCAACATTCAATAAGCCTGTTGTAGTTAAGACAGCCAAGTCTGTACCTAAGCAAAGGTACAACAAGTTTGAATGCTGGTGTTGTGGCAAGGTTGGCCACTTTGCCTTGGATTGTTGGCACAATGCCAGTGCCAAGTTGAGTAGCAAGTTACCTGGTGGAAAGCCAGCAGGTAGCTATGTCAAGTTGCAAACTAACAATCACCAAGGACCCAAGTTTACTTTGGGTTTTAAGGTTCATTAATTTGTTTTGCAGGTGAATCCAAGTGGCCATACCCCAACATGGTACTTGGATAGTGGATGTTCCAGACATATGACTGGAACAAGGGGACTACTGAAGGACTACATTCCAATCAAAAATGGTCCTAAAGTGACCTTTGGTGGTTCTGAAAAAGGAATCATCAAAGGGTTTGGTAACATCTCTTCAAACCTTGTTACCATTACTCAAGTGGCTTATGTTAAAGGGTTGAAACACAACCTCATTAGTATAAGTCAGTTAAGTGATGTAGGGTATGACATCTCATTTATTAAAAATGGTTGTCATATCAAGAGGTCAAGTGATCAAGAGATCATTTTGACAGGATATAGAAAGAGGAATGTCTACTGCTTAGACATTATGATTGAGAACAATGGTTCTCCTGTCTGTCTTGTAGCTGATGAGACAATCTCTCATTGTGTCAAGTGGCACAAGAGGCTAGCTCATCTTAACTATAAGACTATTAGCAAACTCTTTAGCAAAGAGTTAGTGAGGAATGGTCCTCAAGTTAAGTGTGTCAAAGATGGCATTTGCTCAGCTTGTCAAAAGGGCAAGCAGACTAAATCCACCTTTAGAAGCTTAGACAACAAAGATGTTGTGAGGTGTTTATACCTCTTGCATATGGATCTATTTGGTCCAATGCCAGTTCACAGCTTAGGTAGGAAGGTCTACACCTTTGTAGTTGTTGATGACTACTCAAGGTTTTCCTGGGTGTTCTTCTTAAAGCAGAAATCTGAAACACCTAGTGTCTTCTATAGTTTTGTTAAGCAAATTCAGAATGAATTGAACTGTACAGTGGTCAAAATTAGAAGTGACCATGGTACTGAGTTTCAGTCTGAAAGCATGACAAAGCTGTGTGAAGACTATGGGATATTTCAAGAATTCTCTTCACCTAGAACACCTCAGCAAAATGGCATTGCTGAAAGGAAAAATAGGACCTTGATAGAGGCTGGTAGAACCCTATTAAGTGATTCATCACTGCCAGAATATTTCTGGGCTGAAGCAGTTAACACTGCATGCCATGTGATAAATAGGGCTACCATCACTAAAAGGTTAAATAAGACCCCCTATGAAGTTGTGAAAGGCAGGAAACCAAACCTATCCTATTTCAGGATTTTTGGTTGCAAATGCTTCATACTTAACAATGGAAAGTCTTACCTAACTAAGTTTGCTGCCAAGTCCCAAGAGGGAGTGTTTGTTGGGTACAGCAATAATAGTAAGGCTTATAGAGTCTACAACTTGACTACACAAGTTGTAGAGGAGTCTGTGCATGTAGTTTTTGATGAGACACAACTAATTAACAATGAGTTGTCTAGCAATGTATGCAGCCCCACAGGTCTTACTAAGAAGATGGACAAGCTAACCATAGAAGATGTACCTGCTGCAAGACAGCAAGTAGAAGGAGATGGCTTATGTCCAGGGGGAGAACTACATGTACAAGGAGCTGAAGAAGTACAAGGAACTCAGTTTGATAAGATGCTGAAGAAGTTCAACCAGAAGTAAGGGTGCCTCCAGCCAACAGACATCTAAGAGATCATCCAGTATAGCTGATAATTGGAGATCCAAGACAAGGTGTTCAGACAAGGAGCAGAAATCAGAATGCTGTAGTATATTCAAGTTTTCTGTCTCAAATAGAACCAAAGAAATTTGAAGAAACTATACAAGATCCACAGTGGACTGAAGCAATGCAGGAAGAGCTCAATCAGTTCAAAAGGTGCAAGGTTTGGGACCTGGTTCCTAACCTAAAGATCACAATGTGATAGGAACAAAGTGGATCTATAGGAATAAGTTAGATGAACAAGGAGTTATCATTAAGAATAAAGCAAGACTGGTTGCAAAAGGATATAGGCAAGAAGAAGGTATTGATTTTGATCAAACCTTTGCTCCAGTAGCCAGACTGGAAGCCATAAGGATGTTCTTGGCCTATGCAACCTATCAAGGATTCAAGGTATACCAAATGGATGTGAAGTCAGCATTCCTAAATGGTAATTTGAAAGAAGAAGTCTATGTGGAGCAGCCTGCAGGTTTTGTTGATCCAACTTTACCTCATTATGTCTATAGACTTAGGAAAGCATTATATGGGTTAAAACAAGCACCTAGAGCTTGGTATGAAACCCTATCTAGTTTCCTCATTGAGAACAAGTTCTCAAGGGGGAAAATAGATAAGACTCTATTCCTTAGGGAATCTAGAGGCAAAGTCATACTTGTCCAAATATATGTAGATGACATTATATTTGGGTCTACTGAAAGTAGCCTTTGCAAAAAGTTTGCAAAGCTTATGCAAAGTCAATTTGAGATGAGTAGTATGGGAGAACTAAAGTTTTTCTTGGGTCTCCAAGTTAAACAGACTGGAAGTGGTCTATCCATATGTCAGTCCAAGTTCACCCTAGAACTCATAAGGAAGTATGGTATGGATTCATCCAGTACCATGAAGACTCCTATGGGGTCAAGTATGTCTCTAAGCAAGGATGATGCAGGGAAACCTGTAGATGAAACCTTGTATAGAGGGATAGTTGGCTCCCTACTATACTTGACTGCAAGTAGGCCTGACATTATGTATGCTACATGTGTTTGTGCCAGGTATCAAGCCTGCCCCAAAGAGTCTCACTTGACTGCAGTCAAGAGAATCTTGAGATATCTAAAGGGCACTCCCTATCTAGGCCTCTGGTACCCTAAGAATGGAGATTTTGATCTAACAGGCTATTCAGATGCAGACTTTGCAGGATGCAAAGAAGATAGAAAGAGCACTACTGGATCCTATCAATTCCTAGGTGGAAGACTCATTTCATGGAGTAGTAAGAAGCAAACCAGTGTGGCTATTTCCACAGCTGAGTCAGAATATGTAGCTGCAGGAAGTTGCTGTGCTCAACTTCTGTGGATTCAACATCAGTTAGAAGACTATGGATTTCAGGTAAGTAGAACTCCACTTTATTGTGATTCTACAAGTGCTATTTCAATAGCTAACAATCCTGTATCACATAGTAGAACTAAACATATTGAGATTAAATATCACTTTCTTAGGGAGCATGTAGAAAGAAATGATATTGCACTTGAATATGTTAAAACTGATAATCAGATAGCAGATATGTTTACTAAGCCCTTAGAAGAAGCTAAGTTCAATATGTTCAAAATTGAACTAGGTATGATAAACTTAGACTAAGTTTACAGAACTAAAAATTGGCTAAGTAAAAAGGTGTCGACACATAGACAAGTCTATGTCGACACAGAATAGTAAGTGTCGACACTTCAGGAAAATGGTGTCGACACATCTAGGAAGTTGGTGTCGACACTTCAGAATGTTAGTGTCGAAACATGTCGAGTTGGTGTCGACACATCCAATAAGGTGTCGACACTTAAGTTTTTACTCAGAATTTTCTAAGTAAAGTCTCGACTACATGTCGAGTAGAGTGGTGTCGACACTTAACCAAGTGTCGACACATAAAATCTGTTGACTAAACTTGTGTCGACACATGAGTGTCGAGACATTATAAGTCTGTGTCGACACTTATTGCCAGTGTCGACACATCTTTAGTAATCCATCTCGCCTGTTCGTCTTCAAACCAGAAAAGTATAAATAGGATACTGTCTTTGTGTGTCGACACGCTTTAGAGTTTCGAGACCAAACTACTGTGTCGACATTTCTCTCTTCTAAAGACTAATTCTCCAAACTCTAATGGCTCCCAAGCTCGAAGAGAACGTCAATGAAGGCTATGAACTGGTTCGTGGCGCGTTCGATGATGGCGATCAAGAAATAAAATCGGTGATAACCCTAGTCACCGATTCTGGATTGGAGTATCTGGTTTCAGAACCAACTAAAATATGGAAGAAGGAGGTAATCGAATTCCTTGCTGGAGCTTCTGTAGATGACTCAGGCTACAGAATCAAATCAAGGGTGCATGGCACCAAGGTCAAGATTTCACCCAAGTCTCTGAGAAAGGTACTTCAGCTACCTTTCTCATCAGGTGTCTACTTCTACTGATGCTGCAAAGGCTGAATTTGATAAAGCTTTTCAAGAAGAAATTGCTGCTGTCAAGACTGCCATTAAAGATTCACAGAAGGTCATTTCTGAACAGCTTACAAAGCTTAGACCTTATTTTAAGGAAGGCATCAGGTATTTGGACAGCCAAATCAGGTTCCAAAAGGATGATGTAAGAGATCATGTAGAACAAGAAGTTATAAAGGGGGAGAGGGTGTTAGTCAAAGTCAGTTCTGAGCATGCAAAATGGATTTCAAATTCAATCAGGGCTACACTTGGATATCCTCCCCTGTGTGATGACAATGAAGTTGCTGAATCTGGACTGAACCCTACCTATTTTGGAGGTGAGCCACAAGAAGAAGTAGCTCAAGTCATTTATCCACCTCCAGATTTTGAAATGATTCATGCAGAGGTGAGCACTATGTATAGCCCATCTGGGGGCAAGGACAATGTCCATTTAGAAAAGGTTACTCAACCTATTACAGCAGCTATGCAAGAGGCTATGGACAAAGAAGAAGAAACAAGGCTGTCAAAGAAGAAGTTCAGGGAACTGGCTGAGCAAAAACCAGATTTTGAACAGTGGAGCCCTACTTCTAGGAACATCATTCTCACAGCCTGGAAAGCAGCAAGGACAATGCACATGAGAGGAACAAGTGGTTCTCAGAAGCTGAATGGAGGAAGCATGAGAGTAGGCAGGAAGCCATTGTCCAGCATAGAAGGAAGGCTAAGTTAGGAAGCTACCTCCTACAGCTGTGGAGCCTAGCAAGTACTTTCCTAAGCCCTATCATTATTTTGAGAGGCAGAAAATCAAGGCTGAAGAACTAAAGAAGAAGGACTCCAAAGGAAAGAAGATTGCTGATACTGAGCCTGCTGCTGCTGCTACTGTAAAAGCCAAAGTACAAGCTGGGAAAGGCATAGTCATAAAAGAACCTGATCAGAATTAGACTAAGATTAGACTGAAGAATATTGTAATCTGTTACATCTAAACATTTTTTGTAAATCATTGACAATGTATTAAACACAATGTTTGAACAGTTTTTGATAAATATATTTCATGATTGTTCAGTAGAATGTGTCTAATTTTTGTTTGTTATGTAATGCTGAATGAGTATACATGTGTGCTTTATTACATGTTTAAGTTTACCCTGTTGACATATACCTGTTTTACATCATTCTCTAATTTTTAATTTTGAGTGGTGTATATCATTGACTAAGGGTTATGACTTCTCCAAATAGGGGGAGATTGTTGGGTACATTGGTCAAATGTACCTGATTTGAAGAAGCCTCACCTAACTCAATGATATACATCATAATGTATTTGATGTTTGTTTGAGTTACTTGTGCAGGTTAGGTATACACTGGACTGAAGCTAAAAGTTTCTAAGTCCATGTGTCGACACCTAGAGGGAAAGTGTCGACACTTGAGAAAGCTTGTGTCGACACCCAGACAAGCAGTGTCGACACTTGGAGTCATTGTGTCGACACCTGGAATGAAGAGTCGACACCAGACAGAAAGTGTCGACACTTGGAGCTGTGTCGACACTCAGTGAAGAAGTATGCAGAAAAGCAGTGTCGACACTTAGCAGAAGTGTCGACACCCAGAAGAGCTGTGTCTACACCAGAAAGTGTCGACACTTGGAGTTGTGTCGACACTCAGCAAAATTCTGCAGAGACTAAGGACAAGTGTCGACACTCAACACAATGTGTCGACATTCAATCAGCAGAGTCAACATATGAAGAATGTGTCGACACTCAGCACAATGTGTCGACACACACTCAAAGGAGTCAACACTTGAAGAAAGTGTCGACACCCAGCACAATGTGTCGACACTTAGTTGAAGACTCTACACTTGAAGAAAGTGTCGACACAAGGAGATGTGTCGACACTTAACAAAGAACAGAAAAGTTTACAAATATTCTAAGTACAAGTGTCGACACTAAGGGAATGTGTCGACACTCAGCTGAGGAAACAAAATTGAAGACTTGTGTCAACACCAAGAGTAGTGTCGACACTTGACAGTTTCAACACATGAAGATGTGTCGACACAAAGAAGATGTGTCGACACTTAGAAGAATACAATTAAAGAATGAAGAACAAGTACTTGTGTCGACACTCAATTTCAGTGTCGACACATACAGAAGAATCAGTGTCGAGACATACAAGGAATTGTGTCGACACCTTGTAGACTTGTGTCGACACTTACACAGCATGTGTCGACACTTAGTCTATAAGTGTCGACACTTAAGACAGAAAGTCTCGACACTATCTGACAGTTAGAGAATTTCAAGAAGTGACTGGTTGACATGACAGCTGCCGATCCAGCCGGTCTACAGCAACTGTCAGAGAAGTCAGAAGTCTGTTATGAACCGGATCAGCCGGTTACCATGAAGGAAGCCTATAAATAGGAACTCATAGTATACAGAAATTGATTGATTGTTGTTGTTACAAGTAGTTGTCAAAAATACTTAAAGTGGTTGATCAGATTCTTCAAGTAATCAGGAAAGTGATACACAGAGGATCAACACAAGAAGATCTGGCAGTCCAACTGCAGATCTAAGAAGTTGGAGAGAGAGAGCTCCAATCAAGTATTCAGTCTTTGGAACTAAGGCTGAGAAGAAGGATTCAGAATCATCTAGATCTCAAGAAGCAGAGGTCAAGGATCAACTGCAGAGGATTCAGACTAATTCAGTTCTAACTCAAGAAGCTTTGAAGGAAGCTAAGTCAGTTTGGATCTAGCTGAGTTCTTCCAAGAACTCTTCAAGAAACTCTCAACTCCTCTCTTATTTTCTGAGTTGTAGAGATAGCTATTGTATTTCTATTTTAACTTGTAGGATCCATTGGATCTGAGAGAATTGTAAGCCTATATTATAAAGGCTGAGGGTAGGGCTTGGTTGCCTGAGTGTAGGAGTTGGAGAACTCTGAGTGTAGGCCTTAATTGGCTGAGTGTAGGCCTGGGTGGCTGAGTGTAGGCCTTTGTGGCTGAGTGTAAGGCTTTGGGCCTGAGGTGTAGGAACCTAGTTGGGTTCTGAGATAGTGGAGAAGGTTGGCCGAATCTAGTACACTGCTAGATAGGCGAAGAGGGAAAGTGGATGTACCCAAAGATTGGGGAACCACTATAAATTAGTGTGTCTGCTGTGCTGTGCTGTGCTGTGGATTAACTGTGTATATTCTGTAATTGTTGTTAGCTGTAGAATTCTGTGAAATAACTGTAGTGCTGCCAACAAATTTTTAAAAAGGTTTAGGTCACCTATTCACCCCCCCCCCCCCTCTAGGTGTTTAGGTACCATATCTTTCAAATAGTTTTTTATAGCGGAACGTTTCCCCCGGTAGAGATGGAGCAAAAACAGCAAAACAAATCGGACCTTTGTTTAGGGTGGCGGTGGCGCTAGAAAATACTCGATCCCCACCACCACCATCGCTTTAGGTTATTTTGATGAGGAGTTTTTCCAAAAAAAAAAATTTAAGAAAAGTGTTTTTGGGGCTTTTTGAGTAGCCGGCCCAGGAAAGCTTTCTAAAAACAGTTTTTTCTGCTTTCTGTTTTTCCTTTTTTTATGGTTTACGAAAAACGCCCCACCAGCGTCACTTGCTCGCTCCTCACAAGATTTTTGCTGATTGAATCCGCTCAACCACTCGCATGTGTCGTCCTTGCCGACAACACAGGGAAGAGTAGCTTTTTTCGAGCCCCGAGCCATCGGCCCTCGGCGCACATGTCGTTTCTTCTCCCGCCACCCGCTGCTCGGTCCATCGAGCCTTGCCCCGTTTGGGAAACATGTGGACCCATCAGTCAGCCCGCTGCCCGCAGTTTTCTCCCCCAGTCGCCTCATCTTCGTGGCCCGTCATAGCTCCCCCGACCCTTATTTTAACAGTCTTGTAGGCTATCCCTCAGCATCTTTTGCCAGCTCCCCCTGTTGAAATTCCTGAATCCACTCATGTTTCTAATGGCTAAATTATTGTTACAAATAAAACTAATGCTAGAAGTTCATTAGAGATTGTGCATTTGGTTGGCTTTGTATTACCTTCAGTTGGCAAAAAAACAAGTACTGTATACTTTCATTATTCATAGTGTAGAAAATGTTTGATACATTTATTAAACAAAGTCTTTGGCTTTTGATAAATTTTATAGTTTAAAGTTATGGCTAAGAATATGATATTAACTTGCATGACAACTATATGTTTGTCACAACAAAATAGGTAAATGGAGCTGTGAAAAAATGGAGTGACAGGGCAATTGTATACATATGACAAGAAGCATGATAAAATGAAAGTGAAATTCATTTTGGCTGAAGTAATTCTTTGTGAAGTTTAGTATTAAATAGATGTCCCACAAAAATCATTAATTTTACGACACCATACGAAACAACGAAAAAGCTTGACGATAAATGCGATAAATTTATCAACTTTTTGTTATAAATAAAGCTTTATTTTCGCATCGTCGCATCATTCACACCGGCATTGCTTCCATCAAATAAGACAACAATAAAGAATAAACAAACCCAAACTTGTTTTAAACTAATCAGGCTCTGTTTGGTGCGGCGTGTTTGGTCCGGTGAGTTTCGACCGAAACTCTACCATCATAGAATGTATGTTTGGCATGACAACCGCCAAAAAATAAAATTAGGTTTGAACATAAAAGCAGATGAAGTTCCTGTTTAAGCTCTGTTTGAGACAGCTTATGCTGATGAATAATCTCTATTCAAAACATTGTATGGTAAAATGTGGATAATGTTGATTTCATCATTACTTTTATAAAGTCTTTATTCAAAACATTGTTTGGTAGAAAATAAATGTAGCTTTCATTATTGCTTTATAAAATCTCTATGTAAGCATCAATTTTTAATTAGCTGCTTATTAATTATCATAAGTTGTCCCAAACAGAACCTTAATTTAATTGCTGATTACTAAAAACAATTAATGTAAAATATAAAAGCAAATACAAAATCTAACCGAGTTTCTTTTAAAAAACTTATTAAAAAAAACGGGTGGCTGCTGGTAGAAGAAGCTTTTATCCTAACAATGGATTGTATTAAGCTACTTTGGATGGTGAAATTTTTGTTGAATATTTTGTCTATGCATGTGCGTGTCGTGGCCGACTCGATAGCGACCCCTGAGTAAATTATCATAATAATTATAACATTCAGTAAAAATAGTGTTAAAAATTTAAAATACTAAGATTATTCAGATCCGAATCACTGAGATTTACGCCTAAATTATTATTTATTTCTACTATAAAATTTTCAACGTCGTATACGTCGAAAAGAGTATTCAAAGCAGCGGCGCATGAAAACATGACTGGGATTTCTCTACAATATTTTAAAATTTTGTTCTTCATTATTTCTATTAAACCACTTCATCCGGCGTGTTGTTTAAAATAGTTTAATTTTTGTGAAATATTAACAATATTTTCAATAACTAGCGGGCTAGTAGGATAATATACGACAGATAGAGAATTTGTCGCCGTATAAAAAACTTCTAATAAATCAATATAATTTTCTAAAAGAGCATAATCGGACTCGGTTAATTCATGTTGATCTAACATAGTATAGTATTCCATTAGTAGTGTATTTTTGACGAATCGTTCGTTTTAACATTGTAAATGTCGAGTTCCATCTAATTGACATGTCAAATAAAGGTTTCAAAAAATTTTGACCTTAGGCGTTTTACGAATTTTTTAAAATCTTGTTGTCGTTGTTTAAAACTATAAATAAATTGTAACATTAAACATATTTTATTAATGTATGGTTTTATATATGTTAAACTATCTTGTATGACCATATTTAAAACGTGACAGACGCAACGAGTATGAAAAAAACATCGTTTAAAACATAGGTTTTAAATCACGTTTTAACTATTCAATTGCGGTGGTATTATTTGTGGCATTGTCGAATGAAATACTGATAATTTTATCTTTTATTTTAATTCTCGTAAACATTTTAAAATAATTTGATAAATCGCTACACCCGTGTGCAGGACTTCTGTACAACCCCGTGTTCACCGAATGGGTCCACCAGCCAGACGAGCGGACCAAGGCGGCCTGCCCACGCCAGAACATCATACGTGCAAACTCTGAACGGACGGCTCACTCCCGCCAGGGCTAGGCAGGCGAGCTGCGCGAGCCGGCCCAGCCAGCTCGCGTTCGCCCAGGGCTTGTCAAACCGAGTCGGGTTTTCGCCGAATCGAGCTCGGGGTTGAGACCGACGTTCATCAAACAGGGCTCGGCGTTCGTCGAACGGAGCTCGCCATTCGATGAGCAGGGCTCGGCGTTGGTCGAGACAGAGCTCGTGTTCATCGAGCGGGGCTCGACAGTCGTCAAAGGGAGCTCGTCGTTCGTCGAGAGGAGCTCGGTCTTCTTCGAGTTAGCCTCGTGAGTTAGAATCCTAGATTCGCCGGTCAAAGCTCAACGAACTCAATTCCTCTGGAATTCCTTTCGTAGTCCCAGACCGCCCCGGGCGGGTGAAGGTATCAGAGGGCCCTCCTGGCAATGGCGTTGAGTGACGTTGCTCCACTCGACGCTCTCGGCGCCCTCCTGACAATGACGTGGAGTGATGTTGCTCCACTCGACGCTCTCGACGCCCTCCCGGCTTTGGCGTTGAGTGACGTTGCTCAACTCCACGCTCTCGACGCCCTCTTGGCAATGGCGTTGAGTGATGTTATTCCACTCGACGCCCTCCCCGCTTTGGCGTGGAGTGACGTTGCTCCACTCGACGCTCTTGACACCCTCCTAGCAATGGCGTTGAGTTACTCCACTCAACGCTCTTGACGCCCTCCTGACAATGGCGTTGAGTGATGTTGCTCTACTCGCCCAGTCTCCTATGAGGTGTTTTTTCAACATTTTACCCCCGCTGGTCTGCCTATAGCCTGTTAGAACAGCGGAGTTACGCTGTTGGCAGACCCGGTTGGGCTGCATATAGCTGTTCAAAACAGCGGAGATTGGCTATTTGCAGACCGTTTTCAGAAATCTATAAATAATACCCAAGGGGCACCTCAGAAGCAACGCTTGTCAGTATTCAAATCTTCTTTGCGCTTTCTAAGGTAGTCTTAGCCGAGCCTTTGGCTAATGAGGGGAAGTGCTCTAAGATCTTCCGGGAGTGTGGTGGGACCTCCACGCCGAGCCTTTGGGTCAGTTTCCATTTCTTTTTGTTGTTTGGCTTGCAGGAGAGAAGTAGGTGCGCGATCACACCCCTTTCCCCGAGGGTGAACTCCACGAGAGACCGAGTTTTTGATTTCAACAACTTCGAAACATTCAAAACATATTATAAGCTTATTTAGATCCCAGGAAACGAGATCGACCCAGTGACAAGTGATGGAAATATATGATAATCTTAATTTGATACTACTTCTCCAAACGTCGCTCGTTAAACTCACTCGACCCTCAAAATTTTCAAAAATAATTAATTAAAGATTGTTTAGCTTCTAAATAATATTTAAGTGCGTCGCGTCTAATGGAAGATCGACTTACTTGATGATATTTGAGTTGTAGCCCTTGGTGGATGTACTCGGCTTCTTGCTCGTCATCGTAGTGGTTGTACGACAACCCACGTCTGATGATGTTCTTGCGTGTAGCTCTCGCTGCCGACCTTGATCGTACATCCATATTTGTCCAGATGCAAATAATTGCACCTGGCTAGACTCGGGAGAGCTTGTTTGGCAATGCAAGACTTAATGTGTCTTGCAAATATCGAGTTGCCACTGAGAGAAAGTAATTTTGAGCATTGCTTGCACGTCTGCAAGACTTAATGCAGACGGCTTGGCTGCAGCCAGTGTGCCGCCAGCCAGGCCGCGGTCGGCTTGGCCGCCGCCCGGCCGGCCGCGGGCGCCGGCCTGGCCACCTCCAGCCCTGCCGCGGTCGCCGGCCTGGCCGCAACCCACCAGTGCATGGCTGTCCCATCACCGTGGACGGCCCGCCCACCGTCCGATCATGGTGGGCTTTCCCCGACATCCGATCTGGTGGGTAACCACCCACTAACCCACTATATTGGTGGTGGGGCCAGCCATGATCCTCTCCTGGAGGCTATAAAAGGAGCCACAGGGTCTCCTCATTCAACACTTTTTTTGGCTCCTAGTCATCTTCTTTCTCAGTCAGAGCTCTGCCAGACTCCTCCCTCAGGTCATCCTCCAGCCACCTCGAGCCACCGTGAGCCACCACGAACCACCAGAGCACCACCAGCCGGAGAACGCCCAGGTCCCAGCGCGTGCAGAGGTGGAAGAAGACGATCCTTGCAAGTAGGCGCGCGGCGGACCCACAACCCAAGCTATAGAGCCCCTGAAAGTTCACCTAGTCAACTACCTTCACCTATGGGGGGATAGGTGACGTGCAGCTTTTTGCGGAATTAAAATTGTACCTGCACACGAAAATAAAACAGCACAGCAAACAGAGTACACAAAAAGCTATTTATAGTGGTTCCCCGATTTGGGTACATCCACTTTCCCCCTTCGACCTATCTCCCAACAAGGGACGACTTGGTCTCTTCACCAACAAGATTGAAATCCAATCCTTGCACTATCGGAAGGATCCCTTCCACACGTAGGAGTCAACACTCCCACAACACGGGTTGCACCCAACCCTTACAACTAGGAACCAACGTTCTTTACACAACAAAAATGAAACTAGAATGCACAAGAAATACAAACAACTTTTGGAGACTAAGGTTCTCTCTTCGTTCGATGACGTGTTCTTGAAGTAATCGAAGAGTCCACAACCCTAAATCTCACTGGAGAGAATCTCCCCGGAACCGGCGGCGCCAAGAGGGCGGCGGCTAGATTCTCGGGATCGGCGGCGACAACGGAGTGCAGCTGCTGTACTTTGGAGATTCAAACTTCGTAGCAAAGCTAGCAAGGTCTTCCAACGGTCACGCTAGGATCGATCGACTCGATCGATTCGGACGGGAAAGTTTTCCCGATCAACAATCAAGAGACAAAGGATCTCTGGTTAGACGCGTGAGACGCTATGCTTGGCTAAGCTTCTATCGCCGGGAGATCTGGTAGAAACCACGATCAAACGGCCGGCGATCGACTAGCACGAGCGGCGACGGCGGCGGCGAAGGTATCGCGATCTAGGTCACGTCGGCGGCTCGGCTCTTTCAAATCTTCTTCGCGTCTTTACTGTACAAAAATACGCGTGTATTTATACAGTAGAATGCTCTTTTATGACCGTTATGGGTCCCACCTGAAGAAACCCTAAAAGCGCTTCAAATAGAGCCTTAACATTTGATCTGTTCCAGTGGATCCAGAAATTTGCCCAAGTCAAATTCGGTGAGAATCGAAGGTGATTCTCGACGAGTCGGCGAGAATCAGCCGGTGATTCTCGACGATTCGGCGAGAATCACTAGTGATTCTCGCCGAATCACTTTGATGATACTCGACGATTATGACTTAGCGCCAGATTTGCACGCCTTGATGTAGCCGGATAGAGACGGCGAGAATCAGCCAGTGATTCTCGACGATTCGGCGAGAATCACCAAGTGATTCTCGTCGATTCGGCGAGAATCACTTGGTGATTCTCGCCGATTCGGCGAGATCACTTGGTGATTCTCGTCGAATAATACTTGGATGATTTTTCGTCTTTCCTCCTCTGAGCTGCTTTTTGACTCATCCTTGCTCCTTGTCTGCTCTTGCAATATCACAGCCTTGTACTTGAAAATAAGTACACTCCAATAGAGAGAGTACACGTAGGCCAACACACTGATCTGCTCAACGAGGGATTACGTCGTGCAGACCCGTGTATATTGACCTACTGCACCCTGACATTGGAGTGCACTTAGCGTGAATAACTGCAAGAACAACTTGAAATGTTTTTTATCAAATACAATGTCTATTTACCTTAGCTTGTTCAGGGGCTTCTTCAAATCAGGTACGTTGTTGGATACTGAAAGTCCACTAGTGTCAACTATGTGCACCTATGGGGGGGGGGGGAATAGGTGACGAGTAGCGCTTTTGCGGAATTACGAATGTACCTGCACAATAAAGATAAAAAGCACAGCACACGGAATACACAGGCAATTATAGTGGTTCCCCGACTTGGGTACATCCACTTTCCCCCTTCGACCTATCTCCCAACAAGGGACGACTCGGTCACTTCTCCAACGGGATTAAAATCCAATCCCTGCACTATCGGAAGGAACCCTTCCACACGTGAGAGTCAACACTCCCACAAAACGGGTTGCACCCAACCCTTACAACACGGAACAAAAGTTCCTTTACAACAAAAGTAAATATAGAATGTACACGAGATACAAACTTCGTTTGGAGACTACGGTGTTCCTCTTCGTTCGACGACGTGTTCGTGAAGTCAACGAAGAGTCTACAACCTTGGTCTCTCTTGGAGAGGATCTCCCGGAACCGGCGGCGGCAACACGAGCGGCGGCTAGCTTCGGGATCGGCGGCTACGATGATGAGCGGCTGCTGAAAATAGAGATCCAATCTTCGTAGCGAAGCAAGCTAGGTCTACCAACGGTCGTGCGAGGATCGGTCGTCTCGATCGATTCGGATGGGAGAGTTTTTCCCGGTCAACAAATCGAGAGACAAGGATCTCTGGATAGACACGTGAGACTCAAGCTTTGCTAAGCTTCTGTCGCCGGAGATCACGAAGGATTCCCGATTGTTGACGGCGACCAACTTGCCCGAGCGCGACGGCGGCGGCGGAGAGGAATCGCGATTTAGGGTTACGTCGCGGCTCGGTTTCTTTCTCTGTGTGTCCTACTATTTTACTGTTCAAAATACCCGAATATATATACTGTAGATAACTCCAATATGACCGTTTGTGGGACCCACAATAGAAATCCCTAAATCCGGTTCAAACTAGTCCAGCGGCAGAATCCGGTCCAGCAGCATCCGAGAAAACGCTAAGTGAAAATCGGCGAGAATCGCAGGCGATTCTCGACGAATCGGCGAGAATCACCAAGTCGTCGAGAATCGCTAGTGATTCTCGCCGAATCACTTATTGATTCTCACGATTTTCAATTGGTATTCATGAACTGCTTAACCACTGGTTCGGCGAGAATCACTAGTGATTCTCGCCGAATCGGCGAGAATCACTTGGTGATTCTCGTCGAATTTCCTGGACGAATTTTCGTCTTCCACCCAGGAGCTGCTCCTTGACCCATCCATGCTCCTTGTCTTCTCTTGCATATGAACGGCCCTGTACTTGAAAGTAAGTGCACTCCAATAGAGAGAGTACACGTAGGCCAACACACTGATCTGCTCAACGAGTGATTACGTCTTGCAGACCGTGTATATTGACCTACTGCACCCTGACATTGGTGTGCACTTAGCGTGGAGGAGCTGCAAGTACAACTTAAGATGTTTCATCAAATACATTGTGAATTCATCTTAGCTTGACAGGTGGCTTCCTCAAATCCAGGTAATTGTGGATACAATACCCAACAATCTCCCCCTATTTGACGAAGCCAAAACCCTACTAGCTAAGATGAATAACACCTATCAAATAATAAACATAGCATTCAGAAATTAAACATGCAGCACAAGAGAATATATGCAACCAGATAGGACTTGAGTCATTCACAAATTCATATAATATACAATATATATATATATATATATATATATATATATATATATACACATATAATCTCAGAATTGTTCATATGATAATAATAATCATTAAATGTTCTTAAGACAAAGTGACAAGCTATAAGTTATTGACTATTTTTCCTTAGCTAAGTCACCCTTAAGATTTTGAGCCAAGTACTTCTTGCTTTGCCTCTCCATGTATTTTGGGCTTCGGGTAATACCTAGGAGGAGGAACTTTATCTGCATCCTTGTTGTTTCTGAAAAAGATGTTGCGTTTCGCTTCAAACGTTTTGTGCGTTTCCCACTCATACTGGCTATATACTTCGTTTCGATTGATCTCTCCTCTTTCTTGCAGCCAGAAGGTGTCTAAGATGATGTTCTTTGAAACTGGACTCCACCTTTCGTTTCGTACATCCTCCTATCATTCTGATTCTCTTCTCAGCTGGAGTCTCCTGGAGGTCCCTTCCTGAGCTTTTCTCTTTCCCCTGGCTTTTGCTAAGGCCTCTTGGTCAAACATGCTCCTCAGTTTAGCTTGGGGAGAGCCCTAGCATCAGCATCATTTGTGGGAACATCTGCAGCACTTGTACTTAAATCTCAGCAGCACATACTTCCTCAGCGGCCAAAGAGGTCAGGTAACATGAATACCTGCAGGATTGTCAGGCAAAACGACGCCTAACGTACCTAACGCATGTTGGAGCATCCACCAGCAGCTCTCATAGACATATTTGCTGATTGTGCGAAGTGTGTGCTCATGCTTTCTTGAAGCTCGGCCAACTTAGCTATATACTCTTTCTCCCCTTTTTGGCTTCGACAGCGATGCAGTTTGCATAGAGTGCAGGGAGTCATCAATATGCTTCGTGGTCTTGGAGAATTCAGTGATCAGGCTTGCTGATTGGCGTTTAGAGTGACCATATTACCGTCAAACTTTTGAATGTTGTTGGCTACAACATGTGCATTCTGATTTACGACGGCAAGAGTATCAGTATCTTTTTCAATCCGGCCATTAGAAGTGTGACAGCTTGCCGGCCTCGGTGTACTTTCTTCAAATTTCTTCTCCATCACGTCCAGTTTATGGTTGATCTCCACCATATTCTTGAGCATGAGATTTTCAGAAGTCTTAATCCTGTTCAGCAGTTTATTTTGAGCTTCATCAAAGAGGCTTTAAGTTCATTCACAATGCCCTGAATGACATTGACAGTGTGAGTGGCTAGCTCATCTCGTAACGGAATAGCCGGAGGCACTTGTGGGCCTTGTCATTTCAGCAGACGCATCTGTAGAGCTGGATACAATCACAGTCTCTAATGGAGGAATGCTGGCGGCCTCTGGAGATTTATCTGACTCCCCCTCCACTGGTGCGTGCTTTTCAGATGGAGGTTCAACAAGATCCGGACCCTCCAATACTTCATGCCCCTCATTCCCATCGTCCTCTCCGTCATCATCCAAGAAATCATCTATATCAGCAGCCTCTTCCAATTCTGGTCAGCAGTCTCCAGTACAGGTCACTTTCTTCTTGAACATCGGCCACAGCATCCCTGGCCACCTGGGCGATTTCAGATACTACATCCGTATGAGGGTAGAGGCTCCCCTCGATTCCTGCAGTCAAGGTATCAGGAATTTCACCGGGGGTGACTGCTGGAGATACTCCCTGTTGCTCTTCCACTGCAGTCATGCCCAATACGCCTCTCCCATCGATCAAACACACTTGTGTCCATCTTCTTCAAGTAGTGGAGAGGGACACCTTTGCTCATGTCAAACTTGTCTCCATTTAGCTGGTTTAGATATAGACTTATGATGCGGCCAAAACTCGGAGTGCCCAAGGTGTCCTTGATCTTCTCGAACAGCAACTCCCCCCAGTTGAACCTCTTACGGCAGACCACAGCTATCAGGATCTTGAACATATCTCCTGAGATATGGTCATGAGAGCCCGTTTGCAGATGAGCACCTTTCCAATAATGTCTGACAGGAGCTTCCCTTCTTCATTCATATCCTTCCTCTTTATTGACGAGTTCCTCATTGGAGACCGCAGAATAAGAGAGTTCTGTTTTTGTCCTCGTCCTCCAGATAGTCCTCACGCTCCGAGCTAGAAAGCTGCAGATAGCGGTCAGCTTGCTGGCAGACAGCTTGACCTTTGCCCAGCCACCTTGCTTTTGATTAGTGAGTCGCCTTTTCGGAGTCTTGCGGTGGCGAAGAACTCCAGTACCTCTTTGTCCAAATTTTGCAAGGGTGCTCCAAGATGAATGTTAGCCAGCCTCTTCCAGCATCAGAATGATGTTGCGGAATTCGTCTGAAGCGTGAGAGAACCCAGTCCGAACAAGCTCGCAACCAGTGATCAACCCAGCAGTTGTCCTTGGAGCCATTGTAGATCTAGAGAGAAGCCCTACTCTAAGCGTTAATGAACATTCAAAAAGAAAGCGTCACTAGTGAGAGCGTCCAAGTACGGGTGAGGAAGAGGTTACCTAAGGGTTATACGGAAGTGAGTTAGTGAGCTTCCTGCGAGAGATCTTCCTTGAGCTTCTTTGGGGAAGACCTTCGGTGTAGACCTTGCGGGAAACAGTGAGGACGGTGCGGGATCGACGAGAATCTTGCGAGACAACTGGCGGGAAGAATCTTGCAGCGAGAAGATGACGACGAGCTTCCTGCGGGTGTCGGCGAGTCGGCGGGTAAGGCGAAGAATCTTTGTTGAAGGGTCGGCGAGAAGAGCGCTTGCGGGTTTCGGCGAGTCTGCGGGTTTCGGCGAGTCGGAGGAAGAGCTCTTGCGATTTGGCGGAGTAGTTGCGAAGGTCGGCGGATGAGTTCTTTGGCGGGATCTAAGGAAGGTGAAGGGTCGACGAGCTCCTTCGGCGGGATTCGGCGGGATTTTCTTGGCGGATTCCAAGTATATAAAGTGAAATTGAAGGGTTTTCTTTATAGGAATGAAGGTTCTAATTCGAAATGAAGGTTTTCTACTGGGAATTTTCACGTTGGGAAGCATTGCAACATTTTCGAATTCTTCTGATGTCAAGTCAATATAAAATCAATAAATACATATTTATTGTAAAGACAATCTATTTGGATTTGAGCGAGGCTTCTCCAAACACTTCTTGATGTCAATTGTGAGTTGTCGAGAATCACGATGACATATCTTCGTTAACTTTTATTGATATATAAAGGTTTGCATGTATCGAGTTATCCTATCCTTAGATGCGCATACATACACTAATATACAAAGATGTATATGTATATAAGATATATATATATAGGTAATTGTCAATTGAAAATGACTCAAGTCTTGGAACTGATCATGAGTACCTGGGATTTTGAGAGTCATCGTTTAAGTCCCACAGGTAGAACATATTAGGAGCTCAATGTGAGTATGCTCAAGTAGATATCACATTTGTTATTGCAGACGCTTGTTCCAATTTAGTCTTGAGCCACCTACTGTCTAGTTCCCATCATTTTCACGGGAACCTAGACTACCCTGCAAGAAAGAATTACTTTACCTTAGGAACCCAAATCATATGGGTCCTAGGTTCCTGTTAGCATAAGCACGCAAATGCCTTCCTTCAGAAAACCTGTCTGGAAGACTACCTCTGTCCCGAGAATGTGGATAAGCCCTTGCCGTGGGCACAGAGGGGTTGTGCCAACAGTCGATGGCAAAGTGCCCCACTTTGCCGCAACACCAACATGGGTGAATGTTGTATCGCCGTTTCCGACCTGATCTAGTGACTGATGTAGTCACGGTCCTAGGTCTAAACGGGATAGGGCATGATCTTGTCACAAAAATTCCTCTTCCATCGTGACACGTGGAAGGGTGGAAAGAATGCATGTTGTGAGCGTTATGAGGCGGGAAGGTGGTGCCATTCTTCAGGCATCTCCCTTACTGAGGCCCCATGGAGCCTGACATCATGACTTCTATCCTCTCTACCGTGTCCTCGAGTGGTGAGAAGTCTTCTGTGAGCTGGGACATGTTAGACCACACTGTGTGAGGCAGTGGCAGTGAATACAAAGGGCTCAGAATGAGCCTTAGGTATTCTCTTGTGGGTGGCCACGCCGGCCCTTGCACTCCGGGTGTCTCCACATGGGGACAGATCACCTTGCAGTGACCACGACTATGCCTGTGGTCATACCTGAAGGCATGATGAGTTGCCTTCCTGCTGGAGTGGGGGGTCGGAATACCGTTCCCCATTTCTCCACGAATGATAATCCGGGAGATCCACCCGTTTTCTTGCTTTCTCTTAATGGCATCAACCTTGGAAAAGTTTGATACTATTCTTTTCTCATTTTCTAGACTACTCTCTAGAGCTGAGATCTTCGAGTCCTTGGACTTGTTGGACGCCAATTGGAGAACCAACAAGATCTTCAGTCGAGCAATCTCTTGAGCTTGCTCCTCAGCAAGTAGGTTGCTTGTCTGAAGGGCTTTCTTCAGGGAATCAGCATTTTCTGAAGGAGGGTAGATCCTGTCTTCAGAAATTTCAAAAGATACGGGGCAGGATGAAGAAGTTACCTGCTCTTCTGTGTTATTGTCATTAGATCCAGTGACCATTGTTTCATCCACATCAGAGCTGCTTTCCTCACTGTCTCTTCAGTCTCTGACACGGACACTGGAGCTCTGATGCAATCCGGGGATCCTTGCCTTCATCTTCAGAAGTGAGGACCCCCCATATGCTTCATCTTGATTGACAGCATATTCAGCTTTCTCTGACCCCCCCCACATCAACTCTGAGATCATCATCCACAGAGATTTAGCCGTTCTACATTTTCCAATCTAGAGCGAGAGGCTCCAGATCAGATATCCATGATAATTGACGAATCTTCTCATCCAAGTGAAATAGTGATAGTTCCGTCTCTGACATCTCAGCAATGCCCATGGGCACTTGGATCCCAGAGTCGGAGGTCTTCATGGAATAAACGGACCCTCTTCCAGGATGAAGGATGCTCGAGGATCGATAGCATCAAGGTGAAATGACACTCTCATTCTCCAGATGGGATAATAATCCTTTGTGCATGCAGGGAGTTTGAGTGGCGGTATCTCATAATCCAGATCCATGCTTCTGACACTGGTGGCAGGATTCTACTCAAGGTGTTAACCTTTTTGATGAGAAACCTCCCTCTGATACCACTTGAAAGTCCACATAGTGTCAACTATGTGCACTATGGGGGGGGGGGGAATAGGTGACGAGTAGCGCTTTTGCGGAATTACGAATGTACCTGCACAATAAAATAAAAAGCACAGCACACAGAATACACAGGCAATTTATAGTGGTTCCCCGACTGGGTACATCCACTTTCCCCCTTCGACCTATCTACCAACAAGGGACGACTCGGTCACTTCTCCAACAGGATTGAAATCCAATCCTGCACTATCGGAAGGAACCCTTCCACACGTGAGAGTCAACACTCCCACACAAAAAGGTTGCACCCAACCCTTACAACACGGAATAAAAGTTCCTTTACAACAAAAGTAAATATAGAATGTACACGAGATACAAACTTCGTTTGGAGACTACGTGTTCCTCTTCGTTTTGACGACTTGTTCGTGAAGTCAACGAAGAGTCTACAACTTGGTCTCTCTTGGAGAGGATCTCCCGGAACCGGCGGCGGAAACACGAGCGGCGGCTAGCTTCGGGATCGGCGGCTACGATGATGAGCGGCTGCTGAAAATAGAGATCCAATCTTCGTAGCGAAGCAAGCTAGGTCTACCAACGGTCGTGCGAGGATCGGTCGTCTCGATCGATTCGAATGGGAGTTTTTCCCGGTCAACAAATCGAGAGACAAGAGATCTCTGGATAGACACGTGAGACTCAAGCTTTGCTAAGCTTCTGTCGCCGGAGATCACGAAGGATTCCCGATTGTTGACGGCGACCAACTTGCCCGAGCGCGACGGCGGCGGCGGAGAGGAATCGCGATTTTAGGGTTACGTCGCGGCTCGGTTTCTTTCTCTGTGTGTCCTCTATTTACTGTTCAAAATACCCGAATATATATACTGTAGATAACTCCAATATGACCGTTTGTGGGACCCACAATAGAAATCCCTAAATCCGGTTCAAACTAGTCCAGCGGCAGAATCCGGTCCAGCAGCATCCCGAGAAAACGCTAAGTGAAAATCGGCGAGAATCACAGGCGATTCTCGATGAATCGGCGAGAATCACCAAGTGATTCTCGACGATTCGTCGAGAATCGCTAGTGATTCTCGCCGATGCACTTATTGATTCTCAACGATTTCACTTGGTATCATGAACTGCTTAACCACTGGTTCGGCGAGAATCACTAGTGATTCTTGCCGAATCTTACTTGGCACCGTTTTGAGGTAGCCTGAAGGGAGTCGGCGAGAATCACTAGTGATTCTCGCCGAATCGGCGAGAATCACTTGGTGATTCTCGTCGAATTTTCCTTGGACGAATTTGTCTTCCACCCAGGAGCTGCTCCTTGACCCATCCATGCTCCTTGTCTTCTCTTGCATATGAACGGCATGTACTTGAAAGTAAGTGCACTCCAATAGAGAGAGTACACGTAGGCAAACACACTGATCTGCTCAACGAGGGATTACGTCTTGCAGACCCGTGTATATTGACCTACTGCACCCTGACATTGGTGTGCACTTAGCGTGGAGGAGCTGCAAGTACAACTTAAGATGTTTCATCAATACATTGTGAATTCATCTTAGCTTGACAGGTGGCTTCCTCAAATCCAGGTAATTGTGGATACAATACCCAACAGATCAATACCCAACAATCTCCTCCTATTTGAAGAAGCCTAAACCCTAAAAGCTAAGGTGAGTAGACGTAAGGGATAAAATCCTAACTTGATATAGTTGAGAGAGATGTTCATTATCATTAATACCAATTCTGAGAGCAGACTTGGAGCCCACCTTAGGCCTTAGCCGAGAGGGTAATCTCCCCCTTTCGCTTCTGCAAATCTGAGTTGTTGACCCTTGCTCCCCCTCAGTTCGTGACATGTGCTACACCAATCAGAGGCTCCCCTAGATGCCGGCCTGGAGCTTCTGTAGTCTTCATTACTCATAGTTTAGCATCACCAATTCAGTTTTGAAAATACTGAACTTGGCTCGTCTAAGGGCTTTGTGAAAATATTTGCAATCTGAATAGTCCGTGGGGACATAAAGAGAGAGATGTCCTTGTTCTCACTGCTCCCGAATGAAGTGTAGTGCACTTCAATATATGCTTCGTTCTGCTGGCGATACGATTGTTGCAATTGCAATTGCACTGGAAGGAGTCACAGTACATTGGTACTTCCTTAACTGAAGGTCGTAGTCGGCTAACGGTTTATGACCATAGGAGTTGTGCGCACAGCTGCCTGCCGAGATGTACTCAGACTTGCTGTGGAGGTGCTACACAATTCTGTTTCTTGCTATTCCATGAAATAAGCCTTCTTCTGAGGAATTGGCACGTCCGGAGGTGCTTTTCCTGTTCATCCCTACTCCCTGCAAAATCAGCATCTGAAAGCCGATAAGCTCGACATTATTGTTTCTCGGGTACCACAAGCCAAGATTCGGAGTACCTTAAGGTATCTGAGAATTCACTTTGCAGCGGACATAGTGAGATTTCCTTAGTGTTCACCTGATATTTGGCACAGACACATGTGAAAAATATGATATCACGGTCTACTGGCAGTAAGGTAGAGCAGGGATTCAATGATGCTTCTGTATTTGGTTCATCGAAAGGTTTACCTTTCTCATCCTTATCCGAGACATAGTGGATCCCA
>CM077158.1:241907926-242016231 GCA_039583875.1 Platanthera guangdongensis
GGAGGAGTCACAAGACGAGACGTGGGAAATGATGACGGGGAGGTGGCGATGCTTAGGGCGGAGCTATCAATCTGTTTTGAAATGAAGGATTTGGTGAGTTGCACTACTTCCTTAGATTAAAGGTTGAGAAGAGGGAAAGCGGTCTGCTAATGTCTCAGAGAGGCCTATGCTGAGAGGATCATGGAGTGCTTTGGCATGAAAGAAGGGAAGAAAAACTTCTATGCCACTGAGTTTGGGCTGAAGCTTCGAAAGAATGAGGGAGGATTCTTCCTGACCCGAAGGTTTTTCGGGCCTTGATGGGGAGTTTGATTTATCTGACTATCACCTGGTCAGACATCGTCCTTTGTGTTGACCGAGTTAGCAGATATATGCAGGCGTCGTGAATGCTTATTCGGAGGCAGCAAGGGGATTTTGAAGTATGTGAAAACCACCTTGGACATAGGTTTACTGCATGGAAGAGAGTCCAGCTATACTCTACTGGGGTATATCAATGCGACTATGCAAGAAATATGATGATCGGAGATCAACATCCGGATATTTATTCATGTGCGGAGATGTTGTTACTCCTAGTACAGCAAGAAGCAAGACTCAATTTCCCTTTCTACCACTGAAGCCAGGTACAAGACGTCCTCCCTTGCAGCTCAGGAGTGCATCTGGCTGTGGAAACTGATGGCAGATGTTGATGAGGAGGTGAGAGGACTAACCATTAGTCGTAGGGATAAAAAGAATGCCTTGAAACTAGTAACAATCCAGTTTTGTCATGCGCGAACAAAACACATTGAGATAGATCGTCACTTTATCGGGAAAAGGTGCAGGTGGATCTATCGTCGTGGTGCATGTGCGGAGTAAGTGAGGACAACTTAGCAGACATCTTCACGAAGGCTCTATACAAGGGGGTCGTTTGAGCGCCTTCAATCTCTTCTCGACGTGTCTCTGGGGCTCACTTCAAGGGGGAGTGTTGAGTTTTTTTGAAGTGAGCAGGGCAGTCTGTTGATGTAAGCCGGGTGGTTTGTTGTTTGTGTTGAACTAAGCCTGGCGGATCCGCTGCAAGGATGATGTCTTTTTGTTGTTCGGTGTTCTAGAGAATTCCCCTTATAAATAGGACCTTTTGAGAGGCATATGAAGTTCAATTCTGAGAAAGGTGTAGTTGTTGCGGTCTGTTTTTTGGTTGTGCGGTTTTGTGTGAGCTAGTCAGCCCAGTCTACCAGGAGAAGTGGAGGCGGTCTGGAAGTTGAGAAGTGGAGGCGGTCTGGAAGTTGTGAAGTGGTGTGCGGTTGCTGCTGGAGAAGGTTTGTGTTTGGTTGCGGTCTGCTGCAGTGAAGGTTGCGGCCTGCGTGGTGCTTTGTGTGCGGCCAGCTGAAGATTGGTGATCTGGGTGCGGTCTGCAAGGTGTGGTCTGCTGGAGGTTGGAGATCTCTGAAGGCAGTCTGCCAGCTAATTGCGGCTTGGTTGCGTGAAGTTGCAAGTTGAATGCAATTGTTTGTACTTTCCTTGGAATTCGTCCAATATCTCGCAAAACTGTCTCGTGATGGTGTGTTCATTGTAACCTGTATCTTTTTCGTGTAATGCAATTATACCGTTTGTTCCAAGATGTTCGTTAAATTATCCTGCAACGAGAATTTCTCACAATAATAAATACTCTCACCTGCTCCTTTGGCCACGGCACTCTGAACATAGGTGATATTCACAAAAGAACAGTCCACTCTCAGTAAGAACAGTGCACAAAATATAGTATGAAACCATGAAAAGGAAGCAGTATCTTCCATCCTGCAGAGTTTTTTAAAGGGGAAAATCGTAAGTTCATACTATCAGCAAAAGAATTTAGAATGACAAAATGAAACATGCCAAATTGCAATTGAAATGAAACTCCATGTCTAGAACACACACTTCTTCTCATCTACAGCAATTAAAATAGACACCTTTTTCTATTGTGGAGATGAAAACGGGCAATTGAAAAGTGCTTAATAAAAGGTTTCAAAAAACAATTTTTTTCTATAAAGGTCTCAAATAAGAGCAAGAGAAAGGGGAAGAAAAATGAAGAATGAGGAGAACCGGGGAGAAATAGACGAAGAGGGGAAACAGATTGAATGTAACAGGTAATCTCTGCCTTGACGCGTGTTCTTTCCCTTCTTGGGACATGATTTTCTATAAATGTAAATGCTAAGATAATACGAAGATGAGGAGAGAGAAAAAAATGGTATTTGAGCGGTGAAGAGAGAGTTAAAGGGAGACCTGCGGCGGCGGAGGCGGTGGCGGCGTCGTCGGCGGCGGACGAGCGAGTGATTTCGATGAAGAGGGGGACGAAACAGAGAGAAGAAATGCTTCGGAAGCGGGTGGGGCCCATGGGTGGTCAATTTGCTGGGCCCGACCCAAACCGGTCGGTATACTCATTAAAGAATGGCTACAGACACCGCGTCGGATGATTGGGGGTGGCCCACCCAACCAGAGGAAAGAGAGAGAAAGAGACCGGCAATCATATTTTGGGTTGTTAATCGGCTATTCGCAACTCAGAATTTTAAATAACGTCGCATTTTTTTTTGTTTATTGCAACCCAAAATTTAAAACATTAACCTCTCACGTATCCTGTCTTCAGTCATACCCAACCCCTCGTGTATCTCCTTTGATTCCTCCTTCCACTCGGGTAACAACGGGATGTGGCAAGTTGTTGTGAGTCTCCCTCTTTGACCTCGTGACTGGCGGAGGAGCTATGGCGGCGAGGAGGACCGACTGCGATCGAGAGGCGGAAGCTGGAGGTTGCGGGTGATCGCGGATTGCGGCTAGGGCACCCAGGTTTCTTTCCCGTGGGTTAGAGAGAGAGAGAGAAAAAAAGAAATAAGAGAGAGAGAGACTTAGTTTCTAATTTTGCTTGCATACCAAACAAGTTTAGGGGGGCGCCTTGGTCGGCGAGCCCGTCCCCTCGCCAGCCGCCAGGCGCGACGCCGCCACCGGGCGGCTGCCGCAAAGTGCGGCTCCGGCCGGCCGTAAGGCGAGGCGGGTCGAGCACGCCTGGACGAGGTGCGCGGCGCGGCCGGCCGCACCAGACACCTCACGCGGAGGCCACAAGAGGGAAGGCTCACACCGGGCACGGCTAACCGGGCCTTGGCGCGGCGCTGGCAGGGGTCGTGCCCGGTGTGCCGCCAGAGTGCGGCCGGCCAGCCCTCTCCGGTCGGTCGGCCGCGCACCCGGCCGGCCCCGCGCCGGCGGCCCGTTGTCTTCGTCGGGGTCGTCCCCCCTTGAGGTGGGGACAGCCACCTCTCATGCCCTCCTTGGGCGTCTTCCCTGTCGTCTGATCGTTCCATCACAATCGCAACCATTCGATGCACGGATAATTACCCGTGTAATCACAGCCAGTAGTGGGGGCATGTTTTGGTAGAAATCTGCATTTAGTAAAATTAAATATGTAAATAATATTCGCCCTGAACTATACTCAAAATTATGATATTGGTGTTACGGTGCGCAGATAGCCGCATAACCACCGTAATCACCTCCTGTAGGCAATAAAAAGACCCTCGGGGATCCTCATTTCTCATCTGCTTTCTTCCTTCTCAAGCCAGAGTTCTGCCAGATTTCTCCTACGAGCCACCTTCGAGTCACCGCTGCTCCACCAGAAATCCGCCTAAGTCCCCAGGTGCGCAGCAAGAAGGAAATTCCTACTACAACAAGTACTCGTTCGTCCACAACGCCCCAACAAGGAGTAGTCTGTTGCCCGTCGTGAGCCTAAGAAACTCTCTCTCATCTCCAAAGTGTAACGAGGAACAGATTGTCGCCTTTGATTCTTCAAGCAAGCTGTACCAAAACGCAGATAGTGGAGTTCGACCAGCATAGATCCAGCCGCGTGATTTTTTACCCGATAGAGGGGTTTTTCCACGTCAAAATATGGTGTCCATGATCTCTTTCTCTCTCACATATTGATTGTGTGTGTGTTCGACTGCTCCGTGAGCTAAGACGGGACAAGTTAATCTGGTCCGATCGGGGCGTCGAGTTTGACCGCAACAGGAGGATTATCAAATAGTTTTTATAGCGGTGACGTTTCCCCCGAGTAGAGATGGAGCACAAACAGCGAAACAAATCGGACCTTTGTTTAGTGTGGCGGTGGCGCTAGAGAATACTCGATCCCCACCACCACCAACTTTTAGGTTGTTTGGATGAGGAGTTTTTCCAAAAAAAAAATTTAAGAAAAGTGTTTTTGGGGCTTTTTGAGTAGCCGGCCAGGAAAGCTTTCTAAAAACAGTTTTTTCTGCTTTCTGTTTTTCCTTTTTTTTAGGGTTTACGAAAAACGCCCCACCAGCGTCACTTGCTCGCTCCTCACAAGATTTTTGCTGATTGAATCCGCTCAACCACTCGCATGTGTCGTCCTTGCCGACAACACAGGGAAGAGTAGCTTTTTTCGAGCCCCGAGCCATCGGCCCTCGGCGCACATGTCGTTTCTTCTCCCGCCACCCGCTTCTCGGTCCATCGAGCCTAGCCCCGTTTGAGAAACATGTGGACCCATCAGTCAGCCCGCTGCCCGCAGTCTTCTCCCCCAGTCGCCTCATCTTCGTGGCCCGTCATAGCTCCCCCGACCCTTATTTTACCGGTCTTGTAGGCTATCCCTCAGCATCTTTTGCCAGCTCCCCCTATTGAAATTCCTGGATCCACTCATGTTTCTAATGGCTAAATAATTATTACAAATAAAAGTAATGCTAGAAGTTCATTAGAGATTGTCCATTTGGTTGGCTTTGTATTACCTTCAGTTGGCAAAAAAAACAAGTACTATATACTTTCATTATTGATAGTGGTAGAAAATGTTTGATACATTTATTAAAAACAAAGTCTTTGGCTTTTGATAAATTTTATAATTTAAAGTTATGGCTAAAAATACAGCTCATTTGTTTACCAATTTCAATATAATTCATGTGTTGACAACTATATGTTTGCCACAACAAAATAGGTAAATGGAGCTGTGAAAAAAAAAGGAGGAACTGGGCAATTGTATACATATGACAAGAATAGGGGTGCAAGTTGAGTTGAGCCGGCTCGAAAGCTCGATGAGCCGGCTCGAAAAAAGCTCAACTCGAGCTCGAGCCTGTCGAGCTCGAGCTCGATTACGAGTCGAGCTCGAGCTCATCTAATGTTGTTCATGAGCTCGCGAGCCGCCTCGCGAGCTTTTTATTTATACATTCTTTAAAAAAAATAAGAAAAAATAAGAAAATAAAGCTTATGAGCTAAAAAGCTCGCGAGCAGCTCGAGCTCGAAAAATTGGCCTGGAGCTCGAGCTCGAGCTGAGAAAAATGAGCTCGTCGAGCTCGAGCTCGAGCTTGGAAATTTTGCCAAGCTCGACTCGAGCTCGACTCGTTTGCACCCCTAGACAAGAAGCATGATAAAATGAAAGTGAAATTCATTTTGGCTGAAGTAATTCTTTGTGAAGTTTAGTATTAAATAGATGTCCCACAAAAATCATTAATTTTACGACACCATACGAAACAACGAAAAAGCTTGACGAGAAATGCGATAAATTTATCATCTTTTTGTTATAAATAAAGCTTTGTTTCCGCATCGTCGCATCGTTCACACCGGCATTGCTTCCATCAAATAAGACAACATATAAAGAATAAACAAACCCAAACGTGTTTTAAACTAATTAGGCTTTGTTTGGTGCGGCATGTTTGGTCCGGTGAGTTTGGACCGAAACTCTACCATCATAGAATGTATGTTTGGCATGACAACTGCCAAGAAAATAAAACTAGTTTTGAACATAAAAGTAGATGAAGTTCTTTAGGCTCTGTTTGGGACGGCTTATGCTGATGAATAATCACTATTCAAAACATTGTATAGTTAAAATGTGAATAATGTTGATTTCATCATTGCTTTTATAAAGTCTCTATTCAAAACATTGTTTGGTAGAAAATAAATATAGCTTTCATTATTGCTTTATAAAATCTCTATATAAACATCAATTTTCAATTAGCTGCTTATTAATTATCATAAATTGTCTCAAACAGAATCTTAATTTAATTGCTGATTACTAAAAACAATTAATGAAAAATATAAAAGCAAATACAAAATCTAACCGGGTTTCTTTTAAAAAAATTTATTAAAAAACGGGTGGCTCCTAGTAGAAGAAGCATGTATCCAAATAGTCTATTGTATTAAGCTACTTTGGATGGTGATATTTGTTGAATATTTTGTATATGCCCGTGTGTGTCGTGGCCGACTCGATAGCGACCCCTGAGTAAATTATCATAATAATTATAACATTCAGTAAAAATAGTGTTAAAATTTAAAATACTAAGATTATCCAGATCCGAATCACTGAGATTTACGCTTAAATTATATTAATTTCTTCTATAAAATTTTCAACGTCGTATACGCCGAAAAGAGGATTCAAAGCGGCGGAGCATGAAAACATGACTGGGATTTCTCTACAATATTTTAAAAATTTGTTCTTCATTATTTCTATTAAACCACTTCATCCAGCGTGTTGCTTAAAATAGTTTAATTTTTGTGAAATATTAACAATATTTTCAATAACTAGCGGGCTAGTAGGATAATATACGACAGATAGAGAATTTGTCGCCGTATAAAAAACTTCTAATAAATCCATATAATTTTCTAAAAGAGCATAATCGGACTCGGTTAATTCATGTTGATCTAACATAGTATAGTATTCCATTAGTAGTGTATTTTTGACGAATCATTCGTTTTAACATTGTAAATGTCGAGTTCCATCTAATTGGCATGTCAAATAAAGGTTTCAAAAAATTTTGACCTTAGGCGTTTACGAATTTTTTTAAATCTTGTTGTCGTTGTTTAAAACTATAAATAAATTGTAATATTAAACATATTTTATTAATGTATGGTTTTATATATGTTAAACTATCTTGTACGACCATATTTAAAACGTGACAGACGCAACGAGTATGAAAAAAACACCGTTTAACATAGGTTTTAAATCACGTTTTAACTATTCAATTGCGGTGGTATTATTTGTGGCATTGTCGAAAGAAATACTCATAATTTTATCTTTTATTTTAAATTCTCGTAAACATTTTAAAATAATTTGATAAATCGCTACACCCGTGTGCAGGACTTCTGTACAACTCCGTGTTCACCGAGTGGGTCCACCAGCCAGACGAGCGGACCAAGGCGGCCTGCACACGCCAGAACATCATACGTGCAAACTCTGAACGGACGGCTCACTCCCGCCAGGGCTAGGCAGGCGAGCTGCGCGAGCCGGCCCAGCCAGCTCGCGTTCGCCCAGGGCTTGTCAAACCGAGTCGAGTTTTCGCCGAACCGAGCTCGGGGTTGAGACCGACGTTCATCAAACATGGCTCGGCGTTCGTCGAACGGAGCTCGTCATTCGATGAGCAGGGCTCGGCGTTGGTCGAACAGAGCTCGTTGTTCATCGAGCGGGGCTCGACAGTCGTCGAAGGGAGCTCGTCGTTCGTCGAGAGGAGCTCGGTCTTCTTCGAGCTAGCCTCGTGATTTAGAATCCTAGATTCGCCGGTCAAAGCTCGACGAACTCAATTCCTCTGAAATTCCTTTCGTAGTCCCAGACCGCCCCGGGCGGGTGAAGGTATCAGAGGGCCCTCCTGGCAATGGCGTTGAGTGACGTTGCTCCATTCGACGCTCTCGGCGCCCTCCTGACAATGACGTGGAGTGATGTTGCTCCACTCGACGCTCTCGACGCCCTCCCGGCTTTGGCGTTGAGTGACGTTGCTCAACTCCACGCTCTCGACGCCCTCTTGACAATGGCGTTGAGTGATGTTATTCCACTCGACGCCCTCCCCGCTTTGGCGTGGAGTGACGTTGCTCCACTCGACGCTCTTGACACCCTCCTAGCAATGGCGTTGAGTTACTCCACTCAACGCTCTCGACGCCCTCCTGGCAATGGCGTTGAGTGATGTTGCTCTACTCGCCCAGTCTCCTATGAGGTATTTTTCAACATTTTACCCCCGCTGGTCTGCCTATAGCCTGTTAGAACAGCGGAGTTACGCTGTTGGCAGACCCGGTTGGGTTGCATATAGCTGTTCAAAACAACGGAGATTGGCTATTTGCAGACCGTTTTCAGAAATCTATAAATAATACCCAAGGGGCACCTCAGAAGCAACGCTTGTCAGTATTCAAATCTTCTTTGCGCTTTCTAAGGTAGTCTTAGCCGAGCCTTTGGCTAAGGAGGGGAAGTGCTCTAAGATCTTCCGGGAGTGTAGTGGGACCTCCACGCCGAGCCTTTGGGTCAGTTTCCATTTCTTTTTGTTGTTTGGCTTGCAGGAGAGAAGTAGGTGCGCGATCATCCCTTCCCCCGATGGTGAACTCCACGAGAGACCGAGTTTTTGGTTTCAACAACTTCGAAACATTCAAAACATATTATAAGCTTATTTAGATCCCAGGAAACGAGATCGACCCAGTGACAAGTGATGGAAATATATGATAATCTTAATTTGATACTACTTCTTCAAACGTTGCTCGTTAAACTCACTCGACCATCAAAATTTTCAAAATAATTAATTAAAGATTGTTTAGCTTCTAAATAATATTTAAGTGTGTCGCGTCTAATGGAAGATCGACTTACTTGATGATATTTGAGTTGTAGCCCTTAGTGGATGTACTCGGCTTCTTGCTCGTCATCGTAGTGGTTGTACGACAACCCACGTCTGATGACGTTCTTTGCGTGTAGCTCTCGCTGCCGACCTTGATCGTACATCCATATTTGTCCAGATGCAAATAATTGCACCTGGCTAGACTCGGGAGGAGCTTGTTTGGCAATGCAAGACTTAATGTGTCTTGCAAATGTCGAGTTGTCACTGAGAGAAAGTAATTTTGAGCGCTTGCACATCTGCAAGACTTAATGCAGACGGCATGGCTGCAGCCAGTGTGCCGCCAGCCAGGCCGCGGTCGGCTTGGCCGCCGCCGGCCGGGCCGCGAAGGCCGCCGCCGGCCGGGCCGCGCGCCAGCCGGGCCGCGGGCGCCGGCCTGCCGCCGCCAGCCCTGCCGCGGGCGCCGGCCTGGCCGCAACCACTGGTGCATGGCTGCCCCATCACCGTGGACGGCCCGCCCACCGTCCGATCATGGTGGGCTTTCCCCGACGTCCGATCTGGTGGGTAACCACCCACTAACCCACTATATTGGTGGTGGGGCCAGCCATGATCCTCTCCTGGAGGCTATAAAAGGAGCCCCAGGGTCTCCTCATTCAATACTTTTTGGCTCCTAGTCATCTTCTTTCTCAGGTCAGAGCTCTGTCAGACTCCTCCCTCAGGTCATCCTCCAGCCACCTCGAGCCACCACGAACCACCAGAGCACCACCAGCCGGAGAACGCCCAGGTCCCAGCGCGTGCAGAGGTGGAAGAAGACGATCCTTGCAAGTAGGCGCGCGGCGGACCCACAACCCAAGCTACAGAGCCCCAGTGCCGCCACTCGATTTCTAGTACTCAAAGCGCTCCCGCGAAGTAGTCTGTTGCACGCGGGGAGCTGCAGTCCTCTTCTCTCACCTCAAGTTGCAACGGGAGCGGCCTGTCGCCCCGATTCACCGAACGTCCTGTAACCGCAAGCAGCTAGTAAAAGACCCGAGAGTCGGTGCTTTAATGGGGCAAAGTGTATTGCTTTTTAAAAAAGGTGATTGTTAACCCAACCGGTAATTGGCTAGTCGCAACCCAAAATCTTCTAATTTTTCGTGTCTTTTCAAAATACGCCTTGTACATGCAATTTCAGGAAAAGTGTTCGGCACAAAAGTTGTAGATATCGACGAGATCTACAACTTTCGTGTTGAACACTTTTCCTGAAATTGCATGTACAAGGCGTATTTCTAAAAAGACGCAAAATCTGGGCATATTTTCAAAGTACACCTTGTACATGCATTTTTAGGAAAAGTGATCACCACGAAAGTTGTAGATCTCGTCTATATCTACAACTTTTGTGTTTAACACTTTTCCTAATATTGCATGTACAATGCGTATTTCGAAAAGGCGCGAAAAATTGGGAGATTTTGAGGTGCGACAAATAAAATAACGGGTTGCGGTTAACAATCACCTCAAAAAATCTGTCCACCACTACTAATATAATAGAATAATTGAATGATACTGATAAATGAGTAATAAAATCCATAGTTAAATCTGCCCATAATTTTTTTTTGGATTGGGCAAATGTTGTAATAGCTAGAAGAATTGAGCTTGTATTCTATGAATATTTCCTTTAATTCCAGAGTGCCTGCCAAATAAGTTAGAATGAGCCTCTGTTATTATTCTTTCTTCTATTTTAAATTATCTAAAAATGTATATTATGTGTTTGTTCATGATGTAATTTCCTTGTCATTTTCATTCAAGATAAAATATGGGTTCTTATCATTTTTTTCTAAAAAAAATTCATCTTCATTATAGTCTTGTTCCAATCCATCCATTAATACGGATGTAGGAATGAAGATCATAGTAAAACTCTTATGTGATGAGCTCTCTGGAATTACTGAAATTCATGATAATTACGCAATAGCTGCTTGGCTATGCTTTCCTGATTTATATTTTATTATGTAATTATATTCTAGAATGGAGATCATATTAAGGCTCCGTTTGGGAGGACTTTTTTCCACCGCTCAAGCAGTTATGACCGCATGAACCGGACCTTAATTATGACCCGATTCATGCAGTCGTAACCGCTTAACCGCTGAAAATAAGTCCTCCCAAACATAGCCTAAAGCTCTTAGGTGAAGAGCTCTCTGAAATTCATGAAAACGCATTAGTTGTTTGGTTATGCTTTCCTGATTTATATTTTTATCATGGAATCATATCCTAGTGTCTGGATGTTCAAAGTTAGAAGATATTGTAAGCTTTGATGATCTTTTAGAATGATAAATTGGTCTAATAAGTATTGACATCATTATTTCTCTTATATAAGTGGATTTTCGTTGCATTAATGACCATTGCTTCTTAATAAAATATGTCATTGTTTTTTTTATGTTGTAAAATACCTCCTTTGTACTCATACCCAAAGAATACATTTCTATTATAAATGACTCTTTAAAATTGGGGAGTGATAAAAATGGGTATGAAATAAGTTTTTATTTAAAATTCACGCATGCTTCGTGGGTCTTAAATATAATTTTACTAGAAAGATTTTTTTTTTGTAATTTTGTTAATGGAAAAGCAATTTTGTCAGTCTTTTATAAATTTTCTATAATAACCGGTTAATCCTAGAAATATTTTGATTTTTTTTTTAGCGATAGAAACTGAAAACTGCACAATCCATCCAACATTATCCTATAAACTCTATTTTTTTTGAAAAAAATTACATTTGAAAAGTTTAACTAATAATTGATTATGTGCTAATATGCTCAAGGTTAATTTTAAATGCTCGTAGTGATTGTTTTCAGAGGGGCTAAATATTAATATATCATCAAAGAATGTTAGTGTGAATTTTCTTTGATAAGGCTGGAACTTAGTATTCATAAGTGCTTGAAACGTAGATGATGTGTTAGTTAATCTGAATGGCATTACTACGAATTCATAGTGCTTTTGTTGTGTTTGGAATGGAGTCTTATATATGTATATCAGAATTTGCAATTCGAATCTCGTGATAGCTAGACCGTAGATCTATTTTTGAGAAAATTTGTGTCTCATACAACTCATCTAGCAATTCATCAATCGTAGAGATAGAAAATTTATCTTTGATGATTATTTATTAAGAGCTCCATAGTCTACTTAGAATATCCATCTATATTTTTTGTACTAGGAGAACTGGGGAGCAAAATGCCAAAATTCTGGTTCTAATTTGCCCATTTTTAATCATTTCTTCTACTGGTGGTTCGATCTCATTTTTTTTGATGAAAAGTATATCAAAAGGGTCCAAGATTGGGGTAGTGTTGGGTTTGAGAGTGGGCAAACCCGACCCGAGCACTTGCAAATTAAATTATCGCGAGCATCTGCGCGATCGCTTTAGCGGATACAAATACAAAAATGAAATAGAGGCAACACACAAGAATTTTTAACGTGGAAACCTAGTTGGGTGAAAATCACAGGACGATCGGAGACCAACCCGGAAAGCCTCCACTAGAACGTGTATAAAAACATGCAAAAGATTTACAGGTTTTCCCTACTCGATCCACAAAGGATCTTTACCACGTCGCTACACAAATGATATATAATAGAATACAAAATACCAAACATGAGCAGATGGTGGATTTTGGAAATCCTATCCGGTGAGCCTCCTTGATTTGTGTAGCGAGACCATGTCGACGTCGTAAAACGACGTCCAAATTTCTAAAGTAATGGCGGTGGCGGTGGCGGTGGCCTCCCAACAATAGCGGAGACGGCGGCGTTTCAACAACGCGGCGGCGGCGGCGACAGCAATGGCTGTATTGTTTCAACAACGCGGTGGCGACAGCGGTAGCAACAGCTATGGCGGAGCTGCAACCACCTTCTCTGAAGCTTCTTTCTTTCTTTTCTCCGGCGTTTTCTACAGAGAGCGGATGCTCGCTGCCTTGATCATGCCAATCTATATATATAATAAAGTAATACCATCATGCAGCCTTCAAAGAAGCACACTCTCTTTATCTCTCTCTCTTTTCTTTTTCAAACATCATGTGGGCTGCATGAGATATTTTAAAATGAATCTCTCTTTCTCTCTCTCTCTCTTTTTCTTTGTTTTTGACTTAAAGTTAAAGATAAGAAAGATATATTATTAATTTATTATGTATATATGAGAATACTAAGATTCTTCTTATCTCCTGAAAAGAAATCTTAGATAAGATTTCGTAATCATTAAATTAATAAGCTCGCTACGAGCGAGCTTGATTAGGATAAGATCTCTCTCTATCTTACATGTCAGATCTTAAGCGATGATGAAAGATGCAGCTGCCAAGATTGGCTTATGAGTATTTATGTGAGTCACGAGGAGAGAAACGTATCACGAACTCGATACAGGAACCCGATGATTTTCTCTGTATCGGATGGGAACCACACCCAACAATTCTCCCCCTTCACAATGATGAGTAGGAAACCGTCATTCTGGCGATCCTCGGGCAGTGTTAAAACTTTCCCCTCATCACTGACTTTGTGAGCTTATCTGCTCCATTGCTATCAGTGTGTACTTTCTGCAGATCCAGCTCCTTCTGGTCCATAATGTCGCATATCCAATGATATCACGTATCGATATGCTTGGACCTCAAGTGAAAGGTGGGATATTTAATTGTTTGAATGAATTATTAGCGCCTAATTGTGAGTCATGCATGCATAGAGTCGTTGGGAAGTCGAGAGTCACCCTCACTTACCACTAACGTGCATTCCAAGAGACCGCTATACCCCTACCCTACATCATGAATAATTTAGGATTATTCTCGTTAATATAATTTTATTAGTTTCATAAGATGTTCCTGAAGGTGTTCTTAGGTAATGACTTCTAGCCTTAAGTTCATCAAAGTTTTGATCCTCGTACATCCTAGTTATGAAATTG
Organism: Platanthera guangdongensis; assembly: GCA_039583875.1. Lineage (NCBI taxonomy): Eukaryota > Viridiplantae > Streptophyta > Magnoliopsida > Asparagales > Orchidaceae > Platanthera > Platanthera guangdongensis. Next base: position 241,921,343 of record CM077158.1, read on the forward strand.
TTTGGTCAATTAATCTCAATGTCCCAGATTTGTAAGAAATCAAACAAGTCAATGATATACACATAGTTGTATTTGATGTATGTTTAAGTTCTTGCATGCATGCTAGTCTATGTCATATTGATTGGACAGGTGGTCCAAGTAATATTGACAGGTGGACTCAAAGAAGTTGACTCAAAAGGTAAGAAATTGCATAAGTCTACAGGCATTGAGTGAAGTAAGCTCACTCAACGCCAGATGAACCAGAAGTTAGTGACAGTGAAGAAAAATGACTAAGTCCACATGTGATAAGTGAAGTCAATTCACTCAACGCCATATAGCTAATAGCGTTGAGTGAAGTCAGGACAATCAAAGCCTTGCAAGTTGCAGCGCAAAAAATGACTAAGTCCACAGGCATTAAGTGAAGCAAGTTCACTCAACGCCATACAACTAAAAGCGCTAAGAGAGGGTAGACAGTCAAAGCTTTAAGGTTTGGCATGGCAGAAAAGTGGCTAAGTCCACAGGCGTTGAGTGAAATCAAATCATTTAATGTCATATAGCCAAAAGCATTGAGTCATGCTGTTTCTGTCAAAGCCATAGAAGAAATAGACAAAAAATTGGTTAAGTGCAGAAGCTTTGAGTGAAACTTGTTCACTCAACGCCATACAGTTTCTGTCAAAGCTAAAGAAAAAAGAGACAGAAAATTGACTAAGTCCATAAGCGTTGAGTGAAGCTAGTTCACTAAACGCCAAGATTAAAAGGCTTTGAGTCAAGCTAATGCAGTCAGCCTAAGAGGAAACAGAGAAATTGACTAAGTATAGAAGCGTTGAGTGAAGCCAGTTCACTCAACGCCAGATTTCAAAAACAAAGGCAGAAAGCGTTGAGTGAGGCCAGCTTACTCAACGCCTTCAGACAGAAGGAGATTTGGCCAAGTATAAAAGCATTGAGTGAGACCAGCTCACTCAACTCCTTCAGATAGAAGGAAATTTGGCTAAGTAAAAAAGTGTTGAGTGAAGCTTATACACTCAACGCTCTCAGTGCTTTCATGTATAGTAGAATTATTCTAAGTCCAAAATCGTTGAGTGAAACTTATACACTCAATGCTCTCAATGCCATAGATGCAGAAAGGGTTGAAGATCAAGTTAAGACAAAAAAGCGTTGAGTGAAGCTTATACACTCAACGCTCTCAACGCCTAGAATTGCAGAAGGATGCAGAATGTTGACTAAGTTAAAAAGCATAGAGTGGAGCTTACTCACTCAACGCCTAGCAGAGCTGGAAATTTTCTATGTCCAGATTTGTTGAGTAAATCTTGTTCACTCAACACACTCAACTCCTGGGTAGTTGTCTGAAATTTTCTAAGTCTAGAATGACTAACGTTAGCAAAGTCAATAAAAAGTCAACAAAGTTCAAAATAATTAAGAAAGAACTGTAATCCATTACTAACGTTGTCGTCAGTCTCATTCTATAAAACTAAGGATATAATTAGCCGCTAAAGCAATGATATGTGTCAATCATCTCGCTGTATGACGAGATTAGAAATAGAAGATGATATCTGGATCGAGTCAAGCTTCTGAGAGATCAATTCATTATGAAATAGAGGAGTGGGACTTCGTCTTCTTCCCCCGCCATTGTTACAGAAACAAGAAGATCGAATCGACAATTCTGAAGGGTTTTTGAGTTAGCTGCGACAATCAGCATCTGCTACAATAAGATCGGAGGATTTCTTTGAGGAAGAAGAATCAGCCAAGGCCAGCCCTAGCTGAAGTTGCTTCAAGATCCAAGCCGAGCCAAATTTGAAGATCAATCTCTGGATCTGTGAAGAAGAGGTAGAGTAATCTGTGTTCTACAAAATAGGTTAGCTGATATAAGATCTCTCCTCTCTCTCTCCTTCATCAGCAGAATCAGAATCAAGGTTCTGAGTTACTTCCAACACAAGCAGCTGATTCTTGGGTATAGATATTCTTATTACTGTGAAGTAGATAGGGCTGAGATTCACTCAGCTCAGGAGGCAATTGACTCAGAGATTAATTTCACTTGAGTCAAAATAACTTTTCTATTCAAATTCTGTAGGATATGTTCAAGATTTGTGTTTTAAGCCTAGTTTATAAAAGTTGAGAGTTAAATCTGGTGAGATCTGTATTGTAATCCTAAGTTATAAAGACTGAGTGTAGGATCTAGTATGGATCTGAGTGGTAGGATCCAGTCTTGGATCTGTGTGATAAGGTTGTGTTTCTAGGCTGTGTCGTGGGGAATTTATGTCTGTGGTATGTGATCAGGTGATTACTGAGTGGTTGGGTTGTGTGCCTATATTTTAAGTCTAAGTGGAGACTGAGTGATCATGTGGGATCATGTTATAAACTCTGAGGAGTCAAGTTATTAGATAAGTGTCATGTTTAACATTCTGTTAGAAAGGCGGGAGGGACAGTGAATGTACCCATATACAAGGAAACTACTATAAAACTACTGTGTCATCTGGGTGATAATCTTGAAAGCATCAGCAATCATATCATAACACACAACATAATCTGATAAAGGTTAAAGGTAACTAAAAAGTTCAAGAAACCTATTCACCCCTAGGTGATTAGCTACCCTTGTATTCAAAAACTTTCAGTAATACACATCATGAATTTTATTATTCAATTAATACCAAATTAAACGCATAATATTTGGTTTTAAGCGAGACACGAACATATCAGTTATGAAGTCTGGAGACAATCCTGGTACTTTAGTAAGTAATTCTTCGAATTCTTTTTATATGCCAGAATCGTAGAAGTTTGGTGGAGCTTGGTTTATTTATGCGCCACTTTAATATATATGGAGAATAGGGAGAGACCAAATCTTTTTTTATTGCATCAACCAATAAAGTACAAGATAAGGTGAGATGGTCTCTTAATGTGTTATGGTACCATTTTGACACTTGTTTATCTAAATGCAAAGATGTGATCAGTAAGTAATATTGCATACGAATATTGTTATAATCAAAATACATTCGTAGTTCATATTTTGTCGGCAGGATTGTAACATTTCGACGCATACTTAGAAAGAAGATCCTGTGGAAGATCAAAATGAGTGACAATTTGAGATCAGGGGATGTCGGGGCAGATCCAGGAATTTTAGCTAGGGGGTCCAGTCACCAAGCGAAGCCAAACAAATTTCAAAATAAAATTTTTAATGTAAAAAATATATAAACAGTTTTGACAAAATATAACATATATTTTCAATAAGCTAAAAAAGATATAAACAATCATATACATGTCACTTCAATTGTGCGCGACGATTTTTCACTTCATAGAATTCATCTATGATATAATCTTTGTCAATTTTCTTCGTTATTTCTCGCTCAATATATAAAGTCATGCAATTTACAAGAAATTCATCTTCCATCTTATTAAGAAGTCTCATTTTAACAAATTTTATAGCAGAGAATGACCTTTCTGTGGTTGTTGTTGAGACCAGAATAGTCAAAATGAGACAAATCAATTTGTCAATAAGATAGTAGGTCTTTGATTTTTTCGTTTCCACCAATTTCTCATACAACTTGGAAATTGTAGATAAATTTTTAAAGTCCTTATGAGAAGGAACATCAAATTGATAATGCTGCAATTAAGTATTTAACATATAAATTTCTTGTTCACTGAAATCTTGAGGGTAGAAATTCTTTGCAAAGACACATATATCATCAATCTTGAAAGACTTATATTCATCACTTGGATCTAATGTCACACTTATACGAAAGAGTTCCGTAGAACTTTCACGTAATATAGAAGACTATGAAGAAGTCCTAATCTTAGTATCTTTTGTATCTTGTGTTAGGAAAAACAGGCAGTTGCAAAACTATTAGCTCGGAAATACCCCCCTTATCAGTCTCCTAAAGCAAACTCAGAAGAATCAGAATAGATTGATAATCAGCGCCCTTGAAAATATTTATTATTTTACAAAACTATTAGCTGATAAGGGGGGTTCAGCCTTTCAGCCCTTGCATTAGTTGCATATAATCATCAAAATTTATTTCAGGAAAATGCGATAAGAAATCAAGAATCAAAGAAGAAATTTGAACAGAGAATTTTGAGCTATCTTGGAAATGGGGGAACGGGGGCGGCGTGGAGGCTTGGAGCACTAAAGCAGTGGAGTGGGAAGGAAATGGCTAGGGCAGCGAATTTTAGTATATTTATATATGTTATATACATCTTTCACTACTATAATGGAAAAGTTATCTTTGGTGCAACATTCAAAATTACCAATTATGCCCTCATTTTTATATTTTAATTACTTGACATGCATTATAGTTTATTCCAAAAAAATATCCATTCAAGTAATTACACTATCTCAAAATTAAAAAATATGATGAAAATCTATTAAAATTCAAAAAGTTTTTATTAGAGCTTCTACACCTACTATGATAGGCTTTCATTAGGCATATCAATGGTCAATTCAAAAAAAGATTGTGATTATGCATATCAATGATATTTTCGAGGAGTTTTCATTAAACCAATAAACTATATTAAAGTTGATTAAATAATACTATATTCATTTTAAGTTGCATTAAATAATTTATATGGGAGAAGCCCCGAACCTATCACAGTCGAGGTACTGTCGCGATTGACCATAGGGGAGAAGCTCGCCAAGGGCGGGTGAAGCTCGTCGCCGCTGGTTGGGTACTGTCGCGCGAGGCCATAGGGGCGGAGCCCCGTGTCTGACACCCGTGTGTGTGTGTGTGTGTGTGTATATATATATATATTATATAAAAGAATACAAATATCTTGAAGCACACCATCAAACTTTTCTCAGTCGTTTGATTAAAACTCTACAAAAAATATCTACGATCAGATTTGGGCGATAACTTCAAACGCTGGCTGTTTAACGTGCTCCCTCAACCTTCCATCAAATCGGCCGAAAGCATATTCAATAGCGGAGCATCAATGTTCCATCAAATGGCAGAAAGCAAAAGTAGTGGCAGACTTGCGGGAAACCTCCTCCCTCACGGCAGCAGCGACAGGGCTCTCCTCATATCTACTCCCGCATGGCAGCAGTGACATCGCTCTCCTTCAGGACACCATCTCCCGCAAATTCACCCGATCGACGCATGACCCCATCTAGGCACTTCATCTCCAGCTCACGGTTTGCCGTCACCACATTCGCGCCACCATCTCCAGCTCACTATCGCTCTACTCTTCCTCACCAGGTATGCTTCCATTTATCTTTACAGATCTTGCAAATCAGCTTTTTCATGCTCGCTTTCTTCTTCATCTTCTGAATCATCTTGCGAATCATCTTGCGATTCATCTGGTGAATCATCTTGCGAGTCATCATTTTCATACTTGCCTTTTTGCACCGGGTGTGCTTCTTCGAACCGCATCACTCCATTCCCTCTACATCTTCCCCAACCATGTGCAATTTCCAGAAATGCTTCTTCGATGCATGGATTTTTTACGCATGGATTTATCTTCGACGCATCTCTCAATTGCAAGAAGGCACATTTTTCAAATCAGAGCTTCATGTCGTTCGAACAAACTGACCTGCAAGAGTAATGTGTGCAAATCAGAGCTTATTTGAAGCATCTTTGGGGAAATGGGACCACTGTTCCAAGCATTTCATAGACTGGCGCATGGTTTGAAACATATTTTTGAACGTTAGAACAAACAGTTGGTCTGTATACATTTTTCAAACCAGTGCTTTATGCATGAATTTCTTTGAAAGCATACATTTTTAAAAGTTTGATTGATTAGTGTTGCAGTTCTTCATTTGGGTGAACCTTGTGCCTCTTCAAAGTATGCAGACCAACAGTTTGTTTTTTCCCTCATCGAACTATCAGGAATGCTTGATGGCGCTTCATCAATTTTATAAGGTTTAGCACTTGAAAATGCAGTTATTGTGGTATTTATGATTTGCAAGAGTAATGTGTGCAAATCAGAGCTTATTTGAAGCATTTCTGGGGCAATGGGACCACCGTTTGAAGCATTTCATGGAGTGACACTTGATTTGAAGCATACTTTTGAATGTTCGAACAAACAGTTGGTCTGCATACATTTTTCAAACCAGAGCTTTATGCATGGATTTCTTTGAAAGCATACATTTTAAAAAGTTGGATTGATTAGTATTGCAGTTCTTCATTTGGGTGAACCCTGTGCCTCTTCAAAGTATGCAGACCAACTGTTTGTTTTTTTCCTCATCAAGCTGTCAGGTATGCTTGATGACGCTTCATCTATTTTATAAGGTTTAGAACTTACAAATGTAGTTATTGTGGTATTTATGAATGTCGTCTTCAACATTGTTAAATGCAAATTTGATCGTGAGTTGGTCTTTCAATTTCTTTCTGAATTCAACATTTTACCTCATGGGTTACACCATGATTTGTGAGGAAGTTTCCCCCATGATCTCCCCCCAAAATGGGAGATCATGGGGTTGACTAGTCAACCCCACCTCCCATGATGAGAAGAACATGGGGGTGGGGCTCACTCTCTCTCTCCAAAACCACCCCCTTTAGGGGGAAACCGCCGCCGGCCGCCGCCGCCGCCACCCGCCGGCCAGCCGGCCGCCGCCCGCCACCGACCACCGCCACCGTCCGCCGCCCGCCGGCCACCCACCGCCGCCCGCCGCCCGCCCGTCGGCCGCCCGCCGCCCGCCGCCATGGCTGCCCATCGTCGTGGACAACCTCCCCACCGTCCGATTAAGGGGAGGCTCTCTTCGCCGTTCGATCAAGAGGATAACCACTCACTAGCCCACTACTTTAGTGGTGGGGCCCGCCATGATCCTCCCATGGAGGCTATAAAAAGGACCTCAGGGGGGCACTTCATTCTTCACCTTTTCCCTTCTCCGGTTTGCCTTCTTCTTCCTCAGGAGAGAGCTCGCCTGCCTCCTCCCTCGAGTCGGCCTCCTGTCGCTGTGAACCACCGGCGGCCACCAGCGGCCACCTGCAGCCACCAGCGCTCCACCAACACACCACCAGCGGGAAAACGCCCAAGTCTCCAGAGAAAGCCAAAGGAAGAAGGCAACTGTCGCTAGCAAGTGTGCGCGACCGCATGCGCCAGAGCACCAGGGTCATCCCACGCATTTCAACACCCAAGTTACTCTCGCGACACAGTCTGTTGCCCGTCAGGAGCCGTAGTCTCTCTCTCCCCCAAGTTGTAACGAGAGCGCCATGTCGCCCCGATCCATCCCAGAAAGAAACACTGAACCAGCACGTTCCCACTCTATGGTGGACGTGCCATTGGCCGCAGAGGCCGCTTCCACTCGTGCCACCGCCCTCGAGGGGCGAGTTCGACAAATGGAGGAGCAGTAGACTGAGATGCTTGCTCTGCTCAGGACTCTAGGAGCGCCTCCTGCTCCTCCTCTAGCACTAGATAACCCGCCACCGCCAGGTCATGACAGGGCGCAAGATGCTGCAAGACAAGAGGCGCCCGAGGAATACTCTGACGTCGCCGACTCCACTCATCAGGCCCGTGGAGGAACTGAAACTGGGCAACACTGCCACAACTGGGGAGACGAGTCCCGACTTCCCCCACTCGAGAGGTTCACCCGGGAAGAGATTCGAGAAGTGATCGCAGAGGAATACCAGCAAGCTGGCCAACGGGACATTCATATTCGCAGACCACCCTGCCAAGGCTCCCCCTCGCACCACAGATCCTGGCTCATCCAATTCCTCGTGGTTTTAAGTTGTCGAACATCGAGATGTTCGATGGAACAGACGACACGTCGGAGCATGTCAACCACTTCACTACCATTATGAGGATGTACAACGCGTCTGATCAGTTACTCTGCCAAGTGTTCCCAACCACTCTCAAGGGGTAGGCTCGCACATGGTTTCACTCCTTGAGGGTGGGCACCATTCCCAACTTCACAGAGCTAGCAAGACAGTTCGCGAATCAGTTTATAGTGAATCGGAGAATCGTTCGCGACCCTTCCCACTTATCAGGTATCCGTCAGAATGAAGGGGATTCTTTGAAGGATTTCTTCCGCAGGTTTTCTGCAGAAGCCCGCCAAATCCTAGGTGTCGACCCAGAGCTGTGTAGAGGGCTGTTCCTTGGGGGTCTCCATCCTGGCAGTTTCTATTCTGTATTAATGAGGGAAATCGTCGCTAGCTACCCCGATCTCGTACACCGTATAGAGGCGCAGATCGCAGTCGACGAGGCTATTGAAGCTCATCGTCAACAGTTCGACGAGAACCAGAAGCGCAAGAGGGAGAAGGAACTGGCTCCTCAATACCAAGAAGGAAAATTCCGAGAAGAACGTCGGAACAGGCAACGCCAGCGTGACCAACAGAGAGATCAACCGCCCCAGGATTACACGCCCCTCAATACCTCCAGAACAAATGTGTTTTATGCAATCCAAGGCAGCGAGACGCTCCGCAAGCCCAGACCCTTCGCTAAAAATATGGGGGACCAAACAAAGTACTGTGAGTTCCACCGTGGATGAGGGCACAACACAGAAGACTGCTCAAAACTTAAGGAGGAGATCGATCATCTCATCAAGCAAGGACAGCTGGGGAGATTCTTACAGGCCTAAGCACCAAATCCGCTGGCAGGAAATCGGCCAACCGCTTGCTAGAACAAACTGGGGGGCAACCCCAATGTCGACCAGCTCAAGATAGGGCTTCATTCCTATCAACAAGGCTCGGCCTATTGTAGCAATTATCAGTTTTACTTTCTTACGAATTCTTCATGCAAGTTTCCAAAAGAACAGTCTTACGACTGTAACTCTAATAACTTTAAAAGCTTTCTTATTTTAGGTCTATAGAAGACGAGTATCATCTGTGCAATTGGAAAGACATACTCACTTCGTCCAAGTACAAAGGCGTCCTCTTATACTTATAGTAACTACCTCCGTGCAACGCGCTCCTCACAGCAACAGCCTCCAGGCAGCGCGCTACTCACAGCAACTGCCTTCGGGCAGCGTGCTCCTTACAGCAACTGCCTCGGGGCAGCGCGCTCCTCACAGCAACTGCCTTCGGGCAACACGCTCCTCACAGCAACTGCCTCCGGGAAGCGTGCTCCTCACAGCAACTGCCTCCGGGCAGTGCGCTCCACACAGCAACTACCTCCGGGCAGCGCGCTCCTCACATCAACTGCCTCCGGGCAGCGCGCTCCTCACAACAACTGCCTTCAGGCAGCGCGCTCCTCACAACAACTGCCTCCGGGCAGCGCGCTCCTCATAGCAACTGCCTTCAGGCAGCGCGCTCCTCACAGCAACTGCCTCCAGGCAGCGCGCTCTTCATAGCAACTGCCTTCAGGCAGCGCACTCCTCACAACAACTTCCTTCGGTCAGCGCGCTCCTCACAGCAACTGCCTTCGGGCAGCGCGCTCCTCACAGCAACTGCCTCCAGGCAGCGCGCTACTCACAGCAACTGCCTCCGGGCAGCGCGCTCCTCACAATAATTGTCTCCGGGCAGCGCGCTCTTCACAGCAACTGCATCAGGGAAGCGCGCTCCTTACAGCAACTGCCTTCGGGCAGCGTGCTCCTTACAGCAACTGCCTTCGGGCATCGCCCTCCTTACACCAACTTCCTCCGAGCAGCGCGCTCCACCCAACAACTGCCTCCGGGCAAGAGTACAGCAACCGCCCTCGGGTAGCACGCTCCTCACAGAGACTGTCTCTAGGAAACGGGCTCCTCACAGCAACTACCTCCGGGCAGCGGGCTCCTCACAGCAACTGCCTCCGGGCAGCGGGCTCCTCACAGCAACTGCCTCCTGGCAGCGTGCTCCTCACAGCAACTACCTTCGGGCAGCGCGCTCCTCACAGCAACTGTCTCCGGGCAGCGCGCTCCTCACAGCAACTACCTCCGGGCAGCGCGCTCCTCACAGCAACTGCCTCCGGGCAGCACGCTCCTCAGAGCAACTGCCTCCGGGCAGCGCGCTCCTCACAGCAACTGCCTCCGGGCAGCGCGCTCCTCACAACAACTGCCTCCGGGCAGCGCGCTCCTCACAGTAACTGTCTCGTGGCAGCGCACTTCTCACAGCAACTGCCTCCGGGCAGCGCGCTCCTCACAGCAACTGCCTTCGGGCAGCGTGCTGCTCACAACAACTGCCTCCGGGCAGCGCGCTTCTCGCAGCAATTGCCTCCGGGCAGCGCGCTCCTCGCAGCAACTGCCTTCGGGCAGCGCGCTCCTCCCAGCAACTGCCTCCGGGCAGCGTGCTCCTCACAGCAACTGCCTTCGGGCAGCGCCCTCCTTACAGCAACAGCCTCCGGGCAGCGCGCTCTACCCAACAACTGCCTCCAGGCAAGAGTACAACAACCACCCTCGGGCAGCACGCTCCTCGCAACAACTATCTCTAGGCAGCGCGCTCCCCACTGCAATGGCCCCCGGGCAGCGCGCTCCCCACAACAACTGCCCCCGTGCAGCGCGCTCCCCACAGCGCGCTCTCCACAGCACACACTTCACCACATCTACCTCCGAGCAGGGTGTTCCTTGTCATACCCGGATTGAGTATTTACATTCTCTTCAATTGGTCCATAACCAACTAAGTCGCGAGCCCGACTCGTGCAAACTCCCAATAAGGGCTTGCCCCCCTCATAGCAAAGCCGCGATTACAAATCGCGCAAACCAAGTCATGAGCTAGCCTTACGCAAACTAAGCTGCGACTACAACTCACACAAAGTAACGCCACAACTCAAACTTACAACGGACTCAACACAAGTTGGCACATGTTGCTGCGAACCTCCACCCGTTCGTCACCATCGGAGCGAACGTCGCACTAGTCTTGGGATTGGTCCAAGGAAAGCCGTCCTCCATGCTCGCGAAAGAATGCTGCTAAGCCCATAATTCGGGCAATTCCAGCCGGAACAAATTGAGAGGTAGGCACTCCGTAGAATTTCAAGATCTCAATCACCTTCTCGCAGGGCGGGAAACGGAAGCCGGACCTCAGGGAGACTTCGCAGATCGTCAACCAACCACGCGGAGGATTCTGAACCCGCTCCTCAGGATGCAGGATCCTCACTTCCAAACAAGCAGGAAGCACGTACTTTGCCCTCCAGATATCAACACCGTCATCGGTCAAAGAGGAGTGCATGCTCATCGGCCCAAAAGTGCGCTTCGAAACCTGCGCACAAGAAAAAGTAAAAGGTCAGCCCAAAAATGAAGACTTGGAGTCGCACGTCCAAGCGCACACAGCCCAAGTGGCACACTAAAGAGGGTGTCCGCGCAAGCATGCACATATCAGGGGCATTGCGTTTTCAAGCCACGCGACCCGCGCACGGAGAATGCGCGCCCGCGGCCCGCACGCGCGCAAAACCACGCGCGTGTGGCCTGCCCACGCGCCCTGCCGTGCGCCCTGCCCGCGCGCGCCGCCTGCCCGCGCCCGCGCGGCCAGAGCCACGTACGGCCAGGGCCGCGCACAGCACGCGCGCACGGCCGGTGCGCACGGCCGGCCTACGCGAGCACGCACCGCCGGCGCGCGCAGCCTTCCCGCGCTGCCGGCGCGCGCGAGCGACATGGACGCCCTCGCCTTCGCGTTGGTGCGTCGTCATTATTTGTTGGGCCTCCCTCCGAGTACCTTCGAAGCACTGGCCGTCGCCGCCTCAGCCTTCTCGTCGGAGGTTGTCATGGTGAGAATGGGGGGCAGCAGGAAATCCTTCTTCCCTCGCTCGCAGCGCTCTCTGGCAAGAAGAATTTGGGGGGCAATTGATGGGTTACACCATGATTTGTGAGGAAGTTTCCCCCATGATCTCCCCCCAAAATGGGAGATCATGGGGTTGACTAGTCAACCCCATCTCCCATGATGAGGAGAACATGGGGGTGGGGCCCACTCTCTCTCTCTCTCCAAAACCACCCCCTTTAGGGGGAAACCGCCGCGGCCGCCGGCCGCCGCCGCCGCCGCTTGCCGCCGCCACCCGCCGGCCAGTCGCCGACCGCCCGCCACCGACCACCGCCATCGGCCGCCCGGACGCGGCCCGCCGCCCGCCCGCCGCCCGCCGCCATGGCGGCCCATCGCCGTGGACAACCTCCCCACCGTCTGATTAAGGGGAGGCTCTCTTCGCCGTCCGATCAAGAGGATAACCATCACTAGCCCGCTACTTTAGTGGTGGGGCCTGCCATGATCCTCCCCTGAAGGCTATAAAAAGGACCCCAGGGGGCTCTTCATTCTTCACCTTTTCCCTTCTCCGGATTGCCTTCTTCTTCCTTAGGAGAGAGCTCTCCTGCCTCTTCCCTCGAGTCGGTCTCTTGTCGTCGTGAACCACCGGTGGCCACCTACAGCCACCAGCGCTCCACCAACACACCACCAGCGGGAAAACGCTCAAGTCTTCAGAGAAAGCCAAAGGAAGAAGGCAACCGTCGCTAGCAAGTGTGCGCGACCGCATGCTCCAGAGCACCAGGGTCATCCCACGCATTTCAACACCCAAGTTACTCTCGCGATGCAGTCTGTTGCCCGTCGGGAGCCGTAGTCTCTCTCTCCCCCAAGTTGTAACGGGAGCGGCATGTCACCCCGATTCTCCAACACACTGTAATCACCGGAATCTAGTGGAATTTGATCGGCACAGCCCCGGTCACGTGGTTTTTTACCCATTTAAGGGGTTTTTCCACGTCATCACATCTTGTGTCAACTTTCTACTTTCATTGACTGTGTGCGCTCTCGACCGCCTCGTGAGCTAAGACGGTTCAAACAAATCTGGCCCGACCGGGGCATCGAGTTAGTCCGCAACATTAGCCATTTTCGCATTTTAGCTATTTTAAGCACGTAAATAATAGTGTGCTTCGTCAAAAATTGTGTGGCCCATGCGATAAACTATCCGCCCATGCTTCATCAAAAAAGCTCAATCACTTAGATTGATGCGTGCATGAAATGCTATATATCTTTTTATAAGGTTTAGCACTTCATGTTATGTAAAATCTATTTTTTTTTTTTTTTGCCCTACATATTGATGCTCTTCATGTTATATGAAATCAGTTTTTATTTTTTTTGGCCTTCATTTCTGTATCCACATTGATGCCCTTCATGTTATATGAAATCCGTTTTTATTTTTTTGGCATTCATGTTTGTATCCATAGTTCTTCGTAATGTAGTTCTGTAAGAACCTTTGTTCAAGTCTGACGGTCGCTACAGTTCTTATCTTTTACATTTTTCTATTTTGCTTCAAATTTAGTTTGTATATCCTTATAAAACATGATTTATTTCTGTTTTTTTTTTCAGTTTTCTGTATTCTCATCCTTCAAATTTCAAGCCCGGTGGTCGCCAGAGTCATTCTTTAAGAATCTTTTTGAGTTGCTGCTGCCTTATTATTCAAACGGTATTTAACTCTTTTCTAATTTTATTTCTCATGTACAAATTTGGGAAGCACGCCAGACTTTTCATTTGGAGCCACACGATCAAAAAACTTCAATGAATTCCCCCAACGTTGTCACCGCCCCCAATTGGTGTCGCCGCACGTAGTCAATATCATGATAATATTATAATATGAAGGAAATTTCTTTGTTATAGAAACACAATTACCATGTTCTTGATATCTGAAATTATTGTTGCTTTATTTCGATTAAACAATCCAATCTAGATTATTGTTGCTTAATTTCATTTCATATTGTTTTTTACGAGTTGAACTTAAAAGTGCAATCATGTTTTCTTCTTATATAAAGTCAGGTAATTGATCGTTCAAACATTACTCTTCAAGAATCAGAGCCTATTAACACATATTTCAACAATGGAAGACATCGAAAGTCAAGAATTACTTCAAAATCTACTGACTCCAGGTACTATCTGCTCAATTTTATAAACATCCTTAAACACACTAAAATATATCGTGTGAATGCAACACATTAATAACATACGTGCAATTATCAGATAGCCGTACACACTTTAACAACCAAGTTCTCGCTATATCGAGTGTGATATTTGATGTCGCCGTTCTTGCCAGACGAATGTCGCCGCTCTTGCCATACGAATGTCGCCATCGCCGAAAAATGTCACCGCCGCCCGAACATTGTCGTCCCCCCGAACATTGTCGTCGCCCTCGAACATTGCAGCTGCCCACGAATAATGTCGATGCCCACGAATAATGTCGCTACCCACGCACAATGTCGCCACCCCGCACAATGTCGCCGCCCCGCACAATGTCACCGTCCCCAAATATTGTCACCGCCATCGAACATTATCGCCTCCCCCTAACAATGTCGCCGCCCAAGAACAATATCGCCGCCCACGTACAATATTGCCGCTGACGATCAATGTCGCCACACGACCAATGTCGCCACACGACCAATGTTGCAGCCCACGACACATGTTGCCGCTCACGACCAATATCGTTGCTAAGCGGGCGAAGCCCGCAACGACGCATCGAGAACGGGCAAAGCCCGTTCGAAGATGCTAGTGTGTGTGTGTGTGTGTGTATATATATATATATATATATATATATATATATATATATACAGAACTTTAGACAACGGTTTTTCTAAGAACCGTTGTATATATATAATGTTTTGTCAGACCTTTAGACAAAGATTCTTAGAATAACCGGTGTATAAAAAAATTGGGGGGGGGGCATGGGCCCACCTTGGATTCGCCCCTGAAGGGATGGACAACATTTATCATATCCTCCATTATATAATGGAGCATAATTTTTTTATAGAGGACATTTGACACTTTGCACCCTCCAAATAGGGGGGTTTGACACTTTGCACTCTAATAATTTAGTTTTGGCACTTTGCACCCTCTAAACCTATTAATTTGGCATTTTGCACACTACCTTACTTTTCTTATTATTTCTTGATTTTAAATCTGAAATAGGAAGGGTATTTCAATAACCATTCATTTCCTATAATCATACCATTTATAATCAGCTGATTCTTGACAATAATGCATGATTAGCGAATTCCTAAGCATGTGTGCCTAAAATAATCTACAGGTGTGGTTTGTCATTCGTCAAATTAATGTTGCTCCACATTATGATTATTGTTCGCGGGATAACATCAATTAACCAAATTATATACATATAATAACATTAATTATATGTATATAAAATCAGTTTCGCTAATCATGGTTTAGTAAATCTACCAACTAATTTCTGCATAGTTACCAATTTGTATACATATTGATAGGGATGAAGTTCTATTTAAAGCATTAGGGGTGTACTTAACCATTTCCCCCATGATTCCTCCTATTGTGGAGATTATGAGTTTGACCGGTCAACCCACTCCCCATGACCTCCACCACAATAGGAGAAATCATGGGGCCTCCCATTCAAGAACTACTGCCACCGCAGCCCGCCGTCGCCCGCCGCCGCCAACCGCCGTCATTGCTTGCAAGATGGCCACCGTCCGATCAGTATAGAGCATTCATCGTCGTCTGATCTACAAGTAACCACCCACTAACCACCAAGTTAGTGGTGAGCCCACCATAAACACCCTAGAGGCTATAAAAAGAGTTTGAGGTCTCCTCATTTCTCACCTTTTGCTCCCCGAGTTTTCTTTTCTCAGGCCAGAGCTCTGTCAAAATCCTCCCCAGGGTCATCTTCAAGCCGCCTACGAGCCAGAGGACGCCAAGTCCCTAAGTGTGTGGAGAAGGGAAGAAGACGACCACCATCAGTGCTCAAGCACACCTGCAACCAAGTTAGCATCCAGTACTCCCTCGGCGCTGCCTGTTGCCGTTGCGAGTCAGAAATTCTCTCACCTCCAAGTTGTAATGAGGAGCGTCATGTGGCCTCGATTCTCCAAACATATTGTAACAGCAATCTGATAGGTGACTTTGACCGGTGTATATCCGGTCGCCCGTGGTTTGTTACCAGTTGAGGGGTTTTCTACGTTAAAACTTTCTTGTGACAGCTCTTCTCTTTCATTGACTGTGTGCGCGCTCGACTGTCCCGAGAGCTAAGGTGGTCCAGTTTATTCCGATTCGACTGGGACGTCGAGTTAGTCCACAATAGTTGGCGCGCGTCTGTGGGAATCACAATTCCCAACATCCTTCAGAAGTCAAGACCTCCCTCTTGTAACATCCAAGCTCCGCTTCAAGGCGAAAATAAGCACTCGCACAGCGAAGGATCTGTCCAGAAGGACACACTGAACCAGCACACCCACTCTCTAGTGGGCAAGTTTGACAAATGGAGGAGCATCAAACTAAAATGCTTACTCTGCTCAGGAATTGGGAGCGCCTTCCGCCCTCCTCCCCCAGGTCATCTTCAAGCCGCCTATGAGCCAGAGGAATGCCCAAGTCCCTAAGTGCGCGGAGAGGGGAAGAAGACGACCACCATCAGTGCTCAAGCACACCAGACAACCAAGTTAGCATCCAGTACTCCCTCGGCGCCGCCTGTTGCCCGTTGCGAGTCAGAAATTCTCTCTCAACCTCCAATTGTAATGAGGAGCGTCATGTCTCGCTCGATTCTCCAAACATATTGTAACCGCAACTGATAGGTGACTTTGACCGGCGTAGATCCGTCGCATGGTTTTTTACCCAGTTGAGGGGTTTTTTTACGTTAAAACTTCTTGTGACAACTCTCTCTTTTCATTGACTGTGTGCGCGCTCGACCGTCCCGAGAGCTAAAGCGGTCCAGTTTATTCCGATCCGACTAGGACGTCGAGTTAGTCCACAATAGTTTGGCGCAGTCTGTGGGAATCATGATTCCCAACATCCTTCAGAAGTCAAGATCTCCCTCCTTTGTAACATCCAAGCTCCGCTTCAATGGCGAAAAGAAGCACTCGCATAGCCGAAGGATCTGTCCCAGAAGGACACACTGAGCCAGCACACTCCCACTCTCTGGTGGGCGAGTTTGACAAATGGAGGAGCATTAAACTGAAATGCTTACTCTGCTCAGGAATTTGGGAGCGCCTTCCGCCCTCCTCTACCACAGTTAATCCGCCACAACCAAATCACGGTAGGGCGCAAGGAGCTCCAAGACAAGAGGCGCCCGAAGAATAATCTAACGCCGTTAGTTCCACTCACCCGACTCGTAAAGGAACTGAAACTGGGCTACACCGCCATAACGGGGAGACGTGGCCCGACTTTCCCCGCTCGAGAGGTTTACCCGGGAAGAGATTCGGGAGGTGATCGCAGAAAAGTACCGACAGGCTGGCCGACGGGATATTCATACTCGCCGATCAGCCTGCCAAGGTTCCTCCCGCGCACCACAGATCCTAGCACATCCAATTCCTCATGGTTTCAAGCTGTCGAATATTGAGATGTTTGACGGAACGGACGATCCGTTGGAACATATCAACTACTTCACTACCATTATGAGGATATACAACGCACCTGATCAGTTACTTTGCCAAGTGTTTCCAGCCACTCTCAAAAGGCAGGCCCGCACATAGTTTCACTCCTTGAGGGTAGGCACAATTCCCAACTTCACAGAGTTAACAAGACAGTTCCTGGATTAGTTTATAGCAAATCGGAGGATCGTCCGCGACCCTTCGCACTTATCAGGTATCCGTTAGAACAAGGGGAGTCTTTGAAGGATTGCTTTCGCAGGTTCTCTGCATAAGCTCGCCAATCCCAGGGGTCGACCCAGAACTGTTAAGAAGAGTGTTCCTTTGGGGGTCTCCATCCTAGAGGCTTCTACTCAACATTAATAAGGGAAACTGACCCTAACTACCCTACCTCGTACACCGCGTAGAAGCGCTGATCGCAGCCGACGAGGCTATTGAAGCTCATCGTCAACGGTCGTTCCTTAACACAAAGAAGGAAGATTCCGAGAAGAACGTCGGAACGAGCATTGTTAGCGTGACTATCAGAGAGATCAGCTGTCCCAGGATTATACTCCCTCAATACAACGCGCACCAACGTACTCTACGCAATCCAGAATGAGCCTGCTCTGCATCGGCCTAAGCAGCCAGCCCATAACCACAAGAACGACCAGTCCAAGTATTGCGAGTTTCATTGAAGCATAGGGCACACTCCTGAGGACTGTGCCTGCTTGAAGGAGGAAATCGAGCGCCCTATTCGCCTAGGGCTGCTCGGAATATTTTTACAGGGATGCCTATAAGATCAGCAAGACCCACCTAGGATGCCTAGAGATCAGCAAAATGCTCCGTAAGGAGGAGCCGGAGGTAGGAAGATAGTCAGAAACATCGAGACAATCACCGGATCGCCCGTTCTTTCCGCTCAAATACTCTCGGTATGTACGCAAGGGGGCACTCACGAAGATAAAAAGTGCAAGCAAGACACCACCATAACTTTAGGAGATGAAGACCTCGAGGGGCTCGAACACCTCACCAAGACCCTCTTGTGATCACCGCCGGGATTGGGGATCCCTGTTATAACGTCAAGCGAATTCTCGTTGACAACGGAAGCTCAGTTGACATCATGTTCTCCTCCACCCTTCAAAATATGAAGCTTTCCAGACAACATCTGACACCTACCGCGGGACCAATGTACGGATTCGACAACCATCCAGTCCAGGTGCGGGCATGATTATCTTACTAGTTACTATGAGAGAGTTCCCAAGGCAGGCCACACATGAAGTCCATTTCGTTGTGGTAGATTCGAACTCAGCTTACAATGCAATCTTCAGAAGACCTGTCCAGTCCATTTTCAATGTCATCCTCTTGATTCCCCATCTCGCGATGAAGTTTCCCACTTCGGGAGGGATCAGAGTCGTACGCGGGAATCAAGAGGCTGTTAGTACGTGTTACTCGAAGCAACCACAACCCGTCAAAGCCATGACTCTGAATATTGATGACTTCGATCTATGTGACGAGGCGATCCTGCAGCGAGGAATGCCTATCGAAGGATTGGTCAAAGTCTCCCTCTCACCAACAGTTCCTGCTCGCACCGTCCAGCTTTGCTCCCTCCTGCCACAGCAAGAGAATGAGGAACTAACAACTTACCTCTACAAGAACAAAGATATCTTTGTCTTGGCTCCCGAGGATATGTCGGGCATAGATCCTCAAGTCATCCAAAATTCCCTCAATATAAACCCGGCTTGCAAACCCGTTATCCAGAAGAAGCGGAACTTTGCCCCGGAACGACTCCAAGCAATTGAAGATGAAGTACAAAAGCTTCTCGACGCCCAGTTCATCCGGGAGGTAGAGTACCCCTCCTGGCTGGCCAACGTTGTCTTGGTGAAGAAGTCTTCCGAGAAGTTGAGGATGTGTGTAGACTACACCAACCTCAATCAAGTTTGCCCTAAGAATAACTTCCCCATTCCCAGGATTGATCAGTTAGTCGATTCGACCGCCAGACATCGAATCCTCAGCTTCATGGACGCCTACTCTAGCTACAATCAGATTCGAATGAATCCTGCAGACGAATAACACACGACATTCCGAACAGACAAAGTAATCTACTGTTACAAAGTGATGCCCTTTGGGCTCAAAAACGCGGGAGCAACTTATCAGCAGCTCATGAACAAGGTTTTCAAGGATCTCAGTGGCAAGTCTATGGAAGTGTATGTAGATGATTTGCTTTTTAAAAGCATTCGTCGAGAAGATCACCTAGAAGACCTCGAAAAGTGTTTCAAAATCCTCAGCCAGTACGGATTGAGGCTCAACCCCAGTAAATGTGCCTTCGGGGTTACGTCTGGCAAGTTCCTCGGACTCATGGTAATGCAGCGAGGATAGATGTTAACCCAGAAAAGATCAAAGCTCTCAAAGAAATGTCACCGCCTCGATCCCTCAAAGAAGTGCAGCGCCTGAATGGAAGAATTACAGCGCTCTCCTGGTTCTTGGCACGGACCGGAGTCAAGTATCTCCCTTTCTTCAAAATTCTCAGAGGAGCCAGGACCACAGGGTTCCAATGGATGAACAAGTGTTATGCCGCCTTTGAGGATCTGAAGCAATACCTGGCCTCTCCTCTGCTTTTATCGAAGACTACTCCCGGAGAAACACTTTTTTTGTACCACGCTGTCACGCCCGCGACGCTAAGCTCTGTATTGGTAAAGGATGAAAGGGGAATCCGACACCCCGTCTACTACCTCAGCAAGATCCTCTCAGATGCGAAAACCCGGTATCCAGCTGTAGATAAGATAGCCCTAGCACTCGTCTTCTCAGCCAGGAAGCTTCGTCCTTACTTCCAAGCTCATACAATCAAAGTGTTGACCGAGCTACCTCTCTGCACAATTCTCTAGAAACCAGAAGCGTCCAGCCGATTGGTCAAATGGGCGGTCGAGTTAGGCGAATTCGACATCCACTTTCTGCCACGCCCCGTCATCAAGTCACAAGTCCTGACAGATTTTGTTGTTGAAAATACCCAACCAGCAGAGACAGAAAGTACGCAAGTCACACCCGATCAGCGGTGGACTCTGTACGTCGATAAAGCATCTGAGCTCGATGGCACAGGAGCAGAACTGCTTCTCGTAAGCCCAAACCTTATCACTTAGGAGTATGGGCTCTGATTGAAGTTCCCCTCCACCAACAACGTCGCCGTGTACGAAGCTTTAATTGTAGGACTCAGGCTCGCCATCGACTGCCACGTTAGAGGATTGATATCTATTCAGGCTCTCAGCTCATTGTCTCCCAAATAGAAGGGGACTACGAAGCAAAAAGCGAGCAGCTAGCCCAATATCTCTCACTTGTAAAGTCCCTCCTGCTCAGGATACCGCAGGTTTAGATCCTTCACATCCCAGGGAACAGAATTCTGGGGCAGACGCCCTGTCAAAGCTGTTCATTTCACCTTCCCAGTATCAGTCAAGGAGACACCGAGTAGAAGAAATTGTCTTTCCCAGTGTCCAAGGACCGTGGGAGGTTGTAGAGATTGACGAGCTGGAAGAATCTTGGGTTAGTCAACTGGTAACCTACCTACAGTACCAACGGCTGCTGGAAGATCCACAGAAGCGCGATGCTTAAGGATGCGGGCAGCCACCTTTGTGTTAATCGATGGAGAATTGTATAAGTGGTCCTTCTCGGGACCATACCTGAAGTGTCTAGCAGAAAGAGACGCCGAGTATACTCTGCGTGAAGTCCTTGAAGGGGTATGCGGTGAGCACTTAGGTGGAAAGGTCTTGGCACGAAAAATCTTGCATCAAGGCTTCTACTGGCCCACTATGAAAAGGGAAGCCACTGACTTCGTCCAACAGTGTAAGAGTTGCCAACTGCACGCCAACATCCCTCGGCATCCTCCCATTGCCCTCACCAAGATGCAAGGAGCATGACCGTTTACATAGTGGGGAATAGACCTTCTTGGCCCCTTACCTCAAGCTTCGGGGCAAAGGAAATTCCTCATAATGACCATTGATTACTTTACAAAACGGGTGGAAGCGGAGCCGCTGATCAAGATCACTGAAGAGAATGCAAAGCAATTTGTTTAGAAGAACATCGTTTGCCGTTTTGGAATCACTACAATCATCATCACCGACAACGGTACTTAGTTCATGGGAAGGTCCTCCACAAAGCAATGCGAAGATTTGAAAATCGAGCTGCGACATACGGCTGTGTCGCATCCTCAAACCAATGGACAAATCGAGATGACCAACCGTACAATTTAAAAGGGTTGAAGACGTGACTACAAGATGCTGGGGGTAGTGGGTCGATGCACTCCCCAACATGCTATGGGCATACCGGACAACCAAGAGAACTCACACAGGAGAAACGTCGTACAATCTCTGTTATGGAACCGAAGCCATCATCCCGGTCGACATCAGCGTCCCAAGCCCCCTGGGTTTCCAACTTCAACCTCAACAAGAATGATGAAAGCACTCAGAGACAACTTAGATCTGATCCCTGAAGTTCGCGAAGAGGCAACCCTACGCGCTGCAGCCTACCAACAACGGACTGCTCGATACTACAACCGCAAGATGAGACCCCGACCGATCAATGTCGGGGACTTAGTCTTCCGCACCATAGAGGCCGCGGGCAAAGGGACGCAAGGAGACAAACTCTCTCCTACATGGGAAGGTCCCTTCGTCGTCACAGCAATGATAAAACCAGGAACGTACAAGCTGCGGACCGCCGAAGGAAAGACTCTTCCCCTGTACTTGGAACGCGCAGAACCTGTGCCGATTTTATCAATGATTTCCTGCTCTGTGTTTTTTGAATTGTGTAACACATTTCTTTTTAAAGGACTCTATGATGTGTGTAAGCCGCGAGCCTAATCTCGAGCAAATTTATTTTTATCTAAATATCGCATTATGTTGCTGCAAATCTTATCTATTCAAACAGGGAAGACGACACACTCATAACTCCCTGTGGGGGCTTACCCTCTCACGACAAAGCCGCGATTACAACCCGCACAAACAAAGCCGCGATTACAACCCGCGCAAACTAAGTCGTGAGCCCGACTCATGCAAACTCCGCGTGGGGGCCTGCCCACCTCACGACAAAGCAGCGATTACAACTTGCGCAAATTAAGCCGCGAGCCTGACTCATGCAAACTCCCCGTGGGGGTCTGCCCCCTCACGACAAAGCCGCGATTACAACCCGCGCAAACTAAGCCACGGGCTAGAACGTGCAAACTAAGCCGCGGGCTAGAACCATGCAAACTAAGCCGCGGGCTGGAACCGTGCAAACTAAGCAGCGGGCTGGAACCCTGCAAACTAATCCACGGGCTGGAACCGTGCAAACTAAGGCGCGGGCTAGAACCATGCTAACTAAGCCGAGAGCTCGAACCGTGCAAACTAGGCCGCGAGCTAGAACCATGTAAACTAAATCGCATGCTGAAACTGTGCAAACGAAGTGGCAAATCTAATTCATGAGAAATAATTCGCCCACACTCAAAGGAGACAAAGAGAAAACAAAACAGCTAAATGACATAAAAAATAACGATGTCATACAGATCAGTGCACAAGAGCGTCCACTACATCTGTCAAGCAAAAAACAACACACGACACAAATAAATGGAGGAAGAATGCAAAAAACATACAAAAACAAAAACAAGAGGCCGCTACTCATCAGTAGCATCGACATCAAAGCGCTCATCCTCAGAAACGTCATCAAAGTTAAAGCCAGATGTGTCGCATCCAAGGTGCCGGCTAACAAATCAGAAGGCCTTCTCCACTCCACGCCTGAGGGCTAACTCACGGGCATCTTCCACTTGAGGCTCCACCTCCTTGGACCAGATCTCGTCACGCACCTCCTCCGCAATCAGGATACAATCTCACATGTAGTTCAACGACTGCAAGTTTTTCCGCAAGTCCCGCGGCTTTCAGCTCCGCCACGCGGCTCTCAGAAGATAACATCTCCACTTGGTCCCTCACCGTCCGAAGCCGAGTCTCTAAGCTGGTGGTTTCCTCCTGGGAATGCTTCAACATCTGGGTGGTCCTCTCCACCAGTGCCTTCTTTAAATCCAATGCCGCGCGTGTGTCCTCCAACTCGGACTTCAACTCGTTGTCGACCTGAGCTTCTCCTCAAGGGCCAAATACTCGTCCTTCAAGTTCACATAGTGGTCATTCCAAGTAACGACACTCCGGGGCTGAGTCTCAACCTGTACAAAGGAAAATGAAAATTAACGTCACAAGAAGAAAGATGAAAATTTCACACAAATAAGAATACTTACCACGCCGCCGCTGGCCGCCGCCTCCGCAGAAGAATCCTAGAGGGCCGGACGCTCAAGTACCTGAACCTCCGGGGTGGTATCATCTCAGACAACTAAAACAACCATGTCGCGCGAGGGGGCGCCAAGAAGGTACAATTTTAACTCAATCTATGTAAAAACACGAACTATTACCTATTTTTTGCAATTAATAAGCAAAAATTTATTTTTTTTTAAAATATTAATGATTCATGGCGGGCAATAAAAAATAAGAAAAAAAAACAAAAAGAGCTAATAAGAAAACTGCTAAGTGATGTAAATCAATGATTATAAATTGCATGATTATAAGAAATAAATGACTATTGAAATAATATGATCGAAATACCCTTTCCTATTTCAGATTTAAAATTAAAAATAATAAGAAAAGTAAGCTAGCGTGCAAACTGACAAATTAATAGGTTTGAAGAGTGCAAAGTGCCAAAACTAATTTTTAGAATGCAAAGTGTCAAACCCCCTATTTAGAGGGACTGAGATCCTCTCCAGTTCACGCGAACTGGAGGGGATCCAGTTCACGCCCCTGATTTGTGTCTCCCAAATCGTACGGTGGACAAGCGAGAACTTGAATTTTGCTAGTGGGCCCAACGAGTGCACTTGAGTTTCTTTCCATCATCCGATTTTGGAGAGGCAATTAAGGCCGCGAACTGGAGAGGATCCCGATCCTTATTTAGAGGGTGCAAAATGTCAAATTTTTTATATAAATATAACGGGCAATTTGCAAAATGCACCCTCGAAATATAGGGTTTTGACAAAATGCACCCCGAAAGTTTAAAATTGGCAAAATGCACCCCCAAAAGTGGGTTTTCTTGACAATATGCACCCTCGCTAGGCAAAAAATGAAATGACCAAAATATACACTTTAGAGTCCACATTGCCAAGAAAACCCACTTTGGAGGGTGCATTTTGCCAATTTTAAACTTTTGGGGTGCATTTTGCCAAAAGTCTATATTTTGTGGGTGTATTTTGCCAATTGCCCTAAATATAACTGTCTGCACATAAAATGATAAAATAGAAAATACAAGGTTTATTATTTTTGGTATAAAAAATGGGAGCCGTTGGATCGATCTGGAATAGCCTCGATTCCTTTGCTTGATATAAAGACAGCTGAGCCGTTGCAAGTAAAATAGGCGGCTATGAACCGTTGATGAAGATACATAACACTTAAAACCTGAAGCGTTCGTGAAGACGGCGGCGAGAGGGCGCCGGCGGGGAGCGACGGAGAAAGATGAGGCCGATTTTGATGAAGGGGCACGAGAGGCCCTTGACTTTCTTGAAGTACAACCGTGAGGGCGATCTCCTATTCTCCTGCGCCAAAGATCACAACCCTACCGTTTGGTTCGCCGACAACGGCGAGCGCCTCGGCACTTACCGGGGTCACAATGGAGCTGTCTGGTGCTGCGATGTTTCTCGTAAGTCATGTTTTTTTTGTATTTCAACTCCCGCGATTTGCAATTTACGTCAGGTCTGAGAATTTCGTGTTGTAATTTGTATTATTTTTTATGGTGCGTGATTGACCTAGGGCGAAATTAATGAGCTGATTTAGGGATTTTAAGCCTGCGTTTGTTTTGGTGGATCAGCTCCAGTGCGGCAGCAAAAAATGGAGTTTGCATAAATTATTGCATTTGGGATTACTGATATTGAAAACCTAGTTTTTGAAATAAGGCTTCTTTTGGCGGGGTGGTGGCATTGGTGAACGAATAAGGATTCTCTCCATTTCTGACGAAATGGATAGTATCAAATTCACTGTTTAGATGTATTTCGGGATGATCTGATGGGTTAAGTAATTCATATACTTTTATAAATTTTTTTAATCAAAATAGTTAATACCATTAGATGTATTTCAGGATGGTCTTGTTCATCAGATGGATAAATGGATACTATCCATTTCATCAAAAATGGGGAGGATTCGGATCCGTGGTGAACGTGGTGGTCATGAACTGTCATTCATGAACGCCCGACCTCACCTAAAAAAATTCATGGATTTTAGGCTCAAAACTAGTTTTTTTCTTGGCAGCGGTCATAACCTTTGTCTTGCCAAACATACATTTTATGATAATGACGTTTTTGACCAAATTCACGGGTGCAAAATGCAAATAAGCCACCCCAAATAAAGGAAATTGTGACTTGCCTCTCATGATTTGCTTAGCACCAGATTGTTTGAGAGGGCAGCTAACAATTTTATAGACATGATATTTGAAGAAGTTTGACAATGGAAGTATAAAAAGCAGTTTTTTTTCCTTTTCTAATTTTTTCTGTCCAGATCACTCTCCTAGTTTTTTAATTCTATTATTTTCAGTATTTATTGTCTTATGCATCTGACATGACATGTGTGATGAAAGATATTGTTAAGAAAATACTTTTACCTTTAGAATACTTGTTCAGTTGTTTGGCCCTCTTATTGTGGGAAGATTTCTACATACTGGACCTGTACTAAGAGAATGGTACTGGTGATCCATGGAAATTTGATTTTTATTAAAAGATAATTATTTTTTATTAAAAACATTCCAATTGGGCATCACATTTTGTTGACGGTTCTATATCAGATCAGATGGACAAGATTTCACCCGCGCGGTTCTTATTTACGCTACCCGTGCCTAAAAATTGCTCTTTATTGTGGGGCTGTTCTTAGATGGTTGCTTATGAGTTATGTCAAGCCATTAATTTCTTTTTGTGTGTGTGGTGTGCAGGGGATTCCAGACTTCTCATTACCGGAAGTGCAGATCAAAGTGTTAAGTTATGGGACATTCAGTCTGGCACCCAACTTTATTCATTTAACTTTGAAGCTCCTGCCAGGGCTGTCGAATTTTCAGTCGGGGATAAACTCGCTGTTATAACGACAGACCCTTTTATGGAACAAACACCAACTATTCAAGTGAAGAGGATTGCAAGAGATCCCAATGACCGTATGATTTCCCTATAAAATGTTCATTTTCATTAATATGAATTGTTATGTTAAACTGTATTCTTCTAAAGTTAATTTGTATATTGCTATTCCTAAATTTATGTTCGACTCAGAGTCTTGCAAGTTTAGAATATGATTCCTTAATGGGGTATCTCAAAGTCACGTAAATTTTTTGTAAAAATGTGAATATCTCATTTCATTAGGTTGTGCTTTATTATCTCTTTTCAAATATTCCATCCATCAACATGTAATTGTAAATTGTGCTAACTTTATTGTAAAAAGTTGTGCTTGACAAATGACTTATTTTTGCAATATTTTGAAGTTTTTTTAATTTTAAAATACACAAGTGATGTAATTCAGATTGCATATTCATTACAATCTTATGTATCATCTTAGATATTACCATGTAACTGTGAATATGTTTGGTCTTATGTGATTCTCCAGTTACCAATTGAACTTACACAAGTTGTGGACTTGCTAACTAGATCAATGCACCATTCGATGATTATATAAATAGTGTTAAAAGATTAGACATGAGAAGGTGTTGACCCATGATAATATGTAAGCAGGCTGTAAGATAATTTGCACAAGATACGTTTAACACATCGGGCAATGCTCAACATGAACAAATGGATGATGAGATTCATCAAGTTGACCCTAAAGTTGTTAGAATACGAGTTTCCATGGTGTTACTGATTTAATCATAGTCTTAAAATTATTTTCATTTTATATAAATGTTAGAATGATATTTTTTTGTAAGAATGATTTTCATTTAAGAAAATGATGCTTGCTAAAATATGATTTATTGATCATGAATTTCTACTTGATTTAAACTATTACATAACCACTGACCATAACCTTCACTATTTACATAAGCCACTGTCACTATCTCGACTAGTTTCTCTGCATCAAGTTACATTAACTATTTTACTTTATAACTATCCACTTACTCTATTCATAATTGCACACAATTACCTTTGATTTCAACAATAACCACACACTAACAAGACCTAATTAGTCATTAAAACATACAACAACCACACTCAAGCCTTTATCTCACTATCTTTAGTGGGGTCGGCTATATGAATCCTTTGTCGCCATTGTGCCCTATCTTTTGTCATTATCTCCTAATGCCAAAGTACATCATGTCTTTCCTTATAGTTTTATTCCAAGTCTTTATTGGTCTTTATTAGTCATTAAAACATAATAAAATTAAATTTAATAATATATAATAACTAATTACAAATAATTACCAAAACTTCCCCTAGAAGATAGCATAATTACAGCTTGCACCCCTCTTATTTTGTAAATTACAAAAACCTCCCCTCAATGTTACAAAACATAACATTTACCTCATCCGAAGCTTACATTTCATAATATTCATCCTCAAAATACCCCCTGGAAAATGTAATCCGAGGGGGGTATTTTTGTGCATGGATGTTATGAAATGTGTATTTATGGGGAGGTAAATGTTATGTTTTGTAACATTGATGGGAGGTTTTTGTAATTTCCAAAATAAGAGGGGTGCAAGCTGCAATTTTTCAAACTTAGAGGGGAGGTGGTGTGAAAAAATTTTAGGTGCGTTTCTCTCATTTAAGATCACCGTGGGAGCGTGCATCAAACCGTTAATTCCTGGAAAAAACATTATTGATCAAAATACTGACAGTAATGATAGTATTTTTAGAATACTGCAGTATTCCGTGAAAACAACTCAGCTGTAGGATACTAGATCGTACGGCCGTATTTAATCCCTCACCTAAAACTAGGTGGGAGAAACGCACCTAAAATCTTTTCCCTGGTAAACGCCCCTAACTAATTATTAAGAAAACATAACAAATTTGATGATTGTTGTTGTAATATTAGCACGCTCCTTCAACACTAACTATAATTCATTTAACCATGCTTCGATGATAACGAAAAAAGTCCAAACATGCCAATGGTTGATCAAAAGAACATCTTCCCAATAATGCAACCTCATTTGCATGTTGGTTATTGATATGCAATTAGTCAAGTATATGGTAATGCATCTAGTTGACTAGCTGCATTCTGGAAATATTAATTTCCATATTCCTAAATTCCAAATATGCAGTTCATGATATCTCATGACTTTTTGGATTAGGACAAGGATAAAGTTCATGCACCTATTGTATAGCCCATGTTTGACTTGTGTCTTGAAAGAGTAGTTTCAAAAGTTGGTATATTTGCATGTACGTCATTATTAACCATCACACAGATTTTTTTCATTCCACATTTTAAACGCCAGTGTCCTTTAGATTTTTGGCCTTTCCTTCTAGGAGAAGGAAATATCCAGATAGGGAGAGAAAGAGAATAGTTTTTAAGCCCCTCACACACCATGGGCCCTACTCCTTTTCTCTTAGCTTGACCCTTCTTATATAGTCTTCAATAATGAATATCATCACAACATGTTATTGAATCCTGAATCTGCTGTTACTTCCTTAATCTCTTCGTTGACAATGATTATGTTTTGGCTTTGTTGGGAGATTTTTTCTTATATGTTGAGCTGCCTTGGATTATGGCGTCGACATCCTTAGATTCAGTGAGAACTGAGAACTCTTCGAATTATCTTTGATTTCCTTGGATTACTCAGAGATTATGTAGCACATTCACAGTGGATTAGGTAGCCGATCAAATTTGGGTTTGGGTTCTGACTTTTTTGAATTATGTTAACATATTTGATTTTCCTTGATCTTTGTGAGATATTACGGTATGTAAATGACTTATTTTATTTGCTCCAGGGTTGTTGTGTGTTCCCTTTCAATTATCGAATTCTGCCTCCATCTTCCTTATCCCATGATGTGTTGTGAGTTATATATTTCGCTTTTTGCATGAGATTACCGATTATTTTTTCTGAGACCTGCAACATGTACTTGGCAGCTGCTTTACTTTCATCAGATTTTCTTTCCCCTCCTTGCCCTTTTTTCCATTATAACACAATACTTTGTGAGATAATTATGCTTTTGCCCTCCCAAATAACTCTAATGCCATGTGGTCCAGCCTCAGGAAATCTCTATTTTTTGTCTCTTTGATTCTTAATTACTCTGCAAATGCATCTACCTCTGAATGATTTTTCTAGCTCCAGGACAACTTTGTAATTTTTGTGTTTTAAGCCAATCTTGATCTTGATACTTTTGTATATCATCAAGATTATTGTCACTTATATTTCAGTACTTAATCCTGAAACTCTAATGATTTTATTAAAATACCTACCTTTTCCTTGAGAAATTATGTTTTCTCTTACTCTCTTGAGCCAGGTACGCAATTAAAATACCCAGGTTGAGTTTACTGCTTGATTGCAACTCTACAACTCCTTATCCTTAAATTTCAACTTTAGTTGAAGGCAACTCTTGTGAGCTTTTCATTTGTTTAGCTTCACACATACTCTTCCGCCTTTTCAGCCTATAATTCAGCTTTCTTTTTTTGGTCCTTTTTATCTTCATCTCCTTCAAAATCACATACTTCTCAGCTGTGGATTGCTTTACTTTTCTAAGCATGGCGTAAACAATCTTTCTTTTCTGATTGGCGTCCTTCTCAAGTTTAGAGATCTACATTTACTTTTCTCCACCATGGACATCAACTTTTCCTTTTACTCGAAAAGCTCCCCGATCATCGTGAATCATCTTCTCATCGTACTCAACAATGGATTCTTCAATCTCATATTCTGAATCATTTTCATTCAACTGTAGCCACTCATCTTTATCACCTGATTTGAACTGAGTAGACAATCCAGTCATTCTCATGATCTTTTTGTTTCAATGCTACTATTGTGCGAGCTAACTCATCTTCTATAATAAAAAAATGCGTCCCAATCATTCTCACTTTTCTCCTTTGTATTGAAATGATAGCATTGCTCTATCGGAATTTTCTTGGTCCAATAAACCTTTGTCGATAAGATTCTTCTTCTCACAGTTGTAACACTGCGCTTCAAACATTTACGGTTGATGTGATTCTTTGAGGCTCCCCTTAAATGAGAGCTCCTCCTCCTTGCTGACTTTTCATTTTGTGATCATTTCTATTGGATCCATAAACTGCGTGTTGCTTGGAATTCCCTCTGCTCTTGTAGGCCTCGAGAGCTACCTCCTCATTCTTCAGTGAAACTCCAATTTACTTAGCCATGGTTTCTTGACTGGCAAACAAATTCTTAAACTCAACAAGTAATGGTTGGTTTTGGACATCCATGTACTACAACAACGGAGCCTTTTCATGTCTTTAATCATTTATGATTATTATTTTGAATTCATGTCTCAAATCATTTATGATTATTCTTTTTCATCCTTGTTTGCCCAATCAGAGTTGTCAGGTACCATTCTGAGACCTCAATACATATCAACTTCCCCTTATGAGTTGTGAAAGTATTGCACTATCGTCATGTCACTTTGTACTATTAGCAACAACTCGGTCTTTAAAAGTTGCATTACTATGTCTGTTTTCTTTTAGAAAAGTGTATACAACATTACCCAAGCATCTTTTGATGTTTTAGCATCTCGGATGTGCTCCAAGATGTCTTCTTCGATTGTCATTTTAAAGGTAAACATTCTTTTCCTGCTTTAATCTTTCATTTTTGCGAAGTACCAATTAGTTGTATGCTCTGTAACATGTTGCATCACTCTTCCATTCAAATCTCCCAAAGGTGCTGGCCTTACATGTAATACTTTTTACATGTTGCCCATGTATTGTAATTCTGGTTGTTGAGGTTTTTTTATTCATCCAACAATTTGAAGATTGCTCTTCATGTCACCCCTCACACCACTTGAAGATCGCTCAACTTACTATGCCATACTAAAAAAAGAGTTCTGAGAACTAAATGAACTGGATATTTGGGCAAAAAAATTAATTCATTGTTTACCCAAATTATAATGACCGCAAGTTCAACCCACAAGGTTTCCTTTTTCAGTACAGGAGAACACTCTGGGCAAGATCGCATGAAGTTCAATCTCTAGAAATAGTATGCACGAACACTCTTTGCATATCCTCCCAACCATTCTTGCTCTGATTGCAATGTCTCTTCATCATTTGCATCTCCTCTACTCCTGCCCGCTTCTCATGTAGTCATGTGCCTTTTCTTTTGATCTTGCCCTCCTGGGAAGCTCCCCAATAATAAATAGGGGTGAACAATACTGTGAGAGACATTCGAACGATCTGTCACACTGTCTGCAAGTTTTAGTGAGCTCGATTCTCTGATCCTACGAACTTCTTTTATACTATAGCATTTCTGAATATTATCTTTGTAACCACTACTTCATTTATAAAATCACACACAACTAAAGGTTTGCGCTGTGCGACACCTGGTCTGGCCGTTTGCGACATCTTTTCTCACGCTTATACATTTTTAACCCAAAGTAGTCTTCCACCCCCAATATCCATTTCATCCCACTCTTCTTGGGTGTGGAGTTGAGGCACTTTCAGCCCCAACATTCGTGATCATGAAATCCTACCCTATTTAAACTATTACATAACCAACCCCACTATCTTCACTACTTCAACTACATTAAGTGACATCCACTACTTTACAACTACTTACTCCATTATTCACCACACAGTTACATTTGGTTAAATGCTAAACACGAGCACTTGCTAAGACACAAGAAAAAACTAATTTATTAACAATAAAAACTTACACCACTATAGCTGGATAAAGGCTTGAGTGTTGTTGTTGTATTAACCAATAAGAACTAACTATTAATAAAAACTGTAGAAATGGAGAAAGCCAACCTTGTATATATGTCCACTTGGTACAAATACAATGAATGAGTACATATATATAGAGAGAGAAAGAGAGAGGAAAGTCCTATACACAATGTGGGACTAAAGAGAGGAGAGTAAAACAATAAATGCTATACAAATGGGCCTAGTTTAAGTGGGCTTTTCCAACACTCCCCCGCAAGCTGGAGCGTATAGGTCATATGCACCCAGCTTGGACAAACACTGGTAGAACAGGGTACTTGATAAGGCCTTTGTGAGGATGTCGACAACTTGATCAGTTCCTGGAACATGTTTCAATTCAAGTTTCTTCAATTGAACCTTCTCACGAACAAAGTGACAGTCAACTTCGATATGTTTTGTGCGCTCATGAAACACCAGATTCTTTGCGATGTGTATGGCGGCTTGACTATCACAAAATAGAACAGCAGAGGAGGGAGTTTTACTCCCAGGTCAGTAAGGAGACTTTCAAGCCATGTGAGTTCTGAGACAACCGAGGCCATCGATCGGTATTCAGCTTCTGCAGAGGAACGGGCTACCACAGCTTGTTTCTTACTCTTCCACGTAATAAGATGACCACCAAAATAAGTACATAACCCACTAGTTGACCTTCGATCGTCCAGGGAACCCGCATAGTCAGCATCAGAATATTCAACCAATGCGGGAGAAGAGTCGGAGGTTTTGTAAACCAGCCCTTGACCCGGAGCTCCCTTAAGGTATCAAAGAATCCGTTCAACCGCTTGGAGATGAGAAGTCCGGGGGCATGCATGAACCGACTGACAACCCCAACTGCAAACGATATATCCGGCCTTGTGACTGTTAGATAGATCAACTTGCCCACAAGACGTCGATAGTATTCCGGGTTCGGAAGCAGCAAATCGTCATCCGAAGCATGAGCGCATAGTTTGTGATTTGCCTCCATCGGGGTACAAGCTGGCTTGCAACCAGACTGACCAGCATCTTTGAGAAGATCGAGACATTACTTTCGTTGGGAGAGCACCAACCCGTCCGGCCGCCGGGCGATCTCGAGACCAAGGAAGTAGCGAAGTTTCCCCAGGTCTTTAGTCTGAAAAACAGTGCTCAGATGTTGTTTGACGTCTTGAATCCCCTTTGAGTCATCCCCAGTGAGAAGGATGTCATCAACATAAACCAACAGAAGGACGGTGCCAGTGGCCCGGTGTCGGGTAAAAAGGGAGAAATCTGCAGAACTCCGAGTGAACCCCATGTCCCGAACCACCTTGCTAAACTTGTCAAACCACGCCCGAGGGGACTGTTTGAGACCATAAATTGACTTTTTGAGAAGACATACCCGAGACTCCCCCGTGGTCTCAAACCCGGGCGGTTGGCGCATGTAGACGGTTTCCTGAAGGTCGCCATTCAAAAAGGCGTTCTTGATATCGAGCTGATGAAGGGGCCAGTGGCGGTGCACCGCGACGGAGAGAAGAGCGCGGACAGTGTTAAGCTTGGCCACCGGAGAGAAGGTTTCCTCATAGTCAAGGCCCTCCTGTTGTGTGAAGCCACGGGCCACAAGACGGGCCTTCAGTCGGGCAATAGTTCCATCCGAAGCATGCTTGATGACGAACACCCATTTACACCCAACAGGGTGCTGACCGGGAGGTAAGGGAACCAAGACCCAGGTCTGGTTGGCCCAGAGGGCCGTCATTTCTTCGTCCATGACAGCCCGCCAGCCAGGATGGTGAAGCGCCTCCTGCAAAGAGTTAGGGACCGAAACAGAGGATAATGAGGTGGCAAAGTGAAGAAGAGAGGGAGAGAGGCGATGGAGAGAGACGTAATTCGCCATTGGATGAGCGGTAGAGACGGGAGCCGGAGCAGCAGGGAGCAGAGCACCAGAGGGCGAAGCCGACTGCAAAGGGGCAACGGATGAGGAGAGCGACGAGAATAGACCCGGATAACCGGTGGTGATGGACGGACAGGAGGTAGGGAAGGCAGAGAGGATGAGGAGTGAGGAGCAGGAATGACAGGACGAACGACGGGAGCTGGACTCAGAGCGATATCTAGAGCAGGGAAGAATGGAATATCTTCACGAAAAGTCACGTCAGCGGAGACAGTAACCTTGCGGGTAGCAGGCGAATAACATACATAACCCTTCTGAGTGCGCGAGTACCCCACAAAGATATGCTTGGTGGCACGAGGGTCCAATTTGTCCGTGGAGGGACCGAGGTGGTGAACGTAGCAGGTACACCCAAACACCCGTGGAGGAACGGGAAAAGACGGAGTTGTGGGAAAGAGGAGGCTGAAGGGAGTAGCATACTGGAGGACGGAAGACGGGAGGCGGTTGATGAGAAAGCAAGCCGTGGAGAGCGCGTAGTTCCAGTATGGTTTGGGAACCTGCATTTGAAGCATAAGGGAGCGAGCGACATCAAGAAGGTGACGATTCTTGCGCTCGGCGACACCATTCTGTTGTGGAGTGTACGAACACGAGGTTTGGTGAAGAATGCCGAACTCAGAGCAGAGAGTGACAAAGGTATGGCTGGTGTACTCCCGCGCATTGTCAGTACGAATAGTGCGAATAGGCGCAGAGAAATGAGTGCGAGTCTCAAGTATGAAAGCCCGGAATACACGAGGAAGTTCAGAGCGATCCCGAAGGAGATATAACCACGTCATGCGAGAGTAATCATCAATAAAAGTAAGAAAATACCGATAGCCAGAAATACTAGTAAATTTGTACGGACCCCATATATCGGAGTGTACTAAAATAAAAGGAGCGGAGCTCCGAGTACAATGAGGAGGGAACGATGAACGGGGCTGTTTGCCCAAAATACATGTGTCGCAGCGAAAAGCAGGGAGAGTAACATCAGGAAGAGCCTTCCGGAGGACTGGAAGAGGAGCATGTCCCAGACGGCGATGCCAATCCGAAGAGGAGATAGAGGCGAGGACAGTGAGAGAGTCGTCAAGAAGATAGAGCCCATTCTGCAGCCGTCCTCTACCAATGATAGTCAGCGTCTGCTGATCCTGTATGAGAAAAGAAGAAGAAGTAAATGTCACAGAGTAATTAGAATCAGTAGTAAGGCGACCAACAGACGGTAAATTGAAAGGAGAGCCCGGAACATGTAGAGCCGAGCGCAGGAGGAGAGAAGAGGTGAGTGAAATATCAGCACATCCAGAGACTGGAACCGATGCCCCATTAGCGATAGTAATGTACTTCGGGTGAGGTGAAGACAAGTACTGAGGTGGCCTAACAGAGGTGATATGATGAGTGACACCAGAATCAAGGATCCAGCGCGTGCCAGAGGATAGGCAGGCGATACCTTCATTGGAGATAGAGGCAACAAAGGCAACCGAGGCAGGCGGACGCTGAGCAGGCCATGAAGATGCTGGAGCTGAAGACGAACCTCGTCGAGATCAGTACGAGGGGAAGCAGAGTCGGTAGTAGCAGCAGAGGCTTGCGGACGTGGAGGTCGGCCATGTTTGCGATAGCATGTGGCCTCAAGATGTCCATCTTTACCGCAGAACGAGCACTTAGGCCTAGACCGGCCACCCCGACCCCGACCGCGAGAGTCAGAGCGGCCGCCACGGGCAGAAAAGGGGAGAGGCAATAAGGGAGCTGATGCCTGTTGAACAAGGGCCGGAGAAGGAAGTCCGGGCACATCCGGAGGCGGGAGACTTTGAGAAGCATTGAGCACACATCGGAAAAAGATGGTGTAACGGTAGAGGAGAGGATGTGAGCCCGGACACTGTGAAGATGAGGCGGTACCCGGGCCATCAGCATGACGATACCCACAGCTTCCTTTTGGGTACGTTGAGCAGCAAGATCTAAAGTCGGAGGCTGATGGTGGATCCAAGCCTCAACCAGAGACCGGGCCTGAGCAACAAAGGACGTCAGGTCGGTTGCGCCACTGCTATGAAGAGCCTGGAGAGCAGTGATGATGTCATATAGATGGTGGAGACTATCCTTGCCAGAGTAGAGGGTGTGAAGCTCGTCCCACATGCCTTTGGCCGTCTCATGATACATGGCCAGGCGATAAGATTCGCCATCAAGAGAGTTGAGAAGCCAAGTCTGCACACGACCATCATTGCGTAACCATTCCTCAGTAGGGTTCCCGATAACGGGCTGAGTCAAGTGATGAAGGAACCCCTTTGACTGCAGGACACGACGAACCGAGTGTGCCCATTCCACAAAGTTCTTCTTGCCAGTGAGAGAAATTGTAGTAATCCGAAGCTCGTCGCGGACTTCCTGGAGAGAGGCCGGGCGTTCAGGAGGAGGAACTGCCGTGCCGACAGAGTCCGCAGATGTAGACATGGGGGCGACCTGGAGGAGAGGAAGCGGGAAGACAGCGGACTGGAAGAGGCCGCGACGAGCTGGAGGAGGCCGCGGCGGACTGGAGGAGGCAGCGGCGGACTGGAGGAGGCTGCGGAGAGCACAGACACGCTCAGCAAGGAGCGGGCTATGAGAGGCCGCGACGGATTGGAAAGGCCGAGGCGGACTGGATCAGGCCGCGGCGAGCTGGAGGAGGCCGTGTCGGACTGGATCAGACCGCGCCGGACTGTAGCGGGCTGAGAAGAGAGGACAAGCCGGGAAGCACGGCACGTCGCGGGAACAAGAGAGCGACCGCAGCGGGCTGGACCAGTCCGCAAGACTGAAAAACACAGAGAGGCGAGCCCGCGGCGGACAGGGAAAAGAACTTGGCCGCCTGAAGAGGAAGGAGAGCAGCCGCAGGCAGGAGAGAAGTGCGGACAGAAGGAGGCCGCCGCGCTTACGGCGAACGAAAGAGAGCAAGAAGAGGAGGCGAATACCGAGTTCGCAGCGGACAGAAGGAGACCGCGGAGCTAGGGATCGAGTTCGCCGAGGTCGCGCCGGACAAGAAGAGGCCGCAACGGACTATGGGAAGCAGTGGACCCCACAGGATCAGAGAGAGGGCTATAAAGAAGGGCCAGAAGAGGAGGAAGAGGAGGGAAGATGAGTGGTTCCACGGGATGAGAGGAAGCGGTTTGGACAAGGGAGGCCGCAGGGGTGATGCGACTAGGAGGCGCGGACTCACACACGCAGGCTGCAGAGACCGCAGGCCGCAGGGCGGATAGAAAAGGGAGTCCGCAGGAGTCCGGAACCTGGCTCTGATACCATGTAGAAATGGAGAAAGCCAACCTTGTATATATGTCCACTTGGTACAAATACAATGAATGAGTACATATATATAGAAGAGAGAAAGAGAGAGGAAAGTCCTATACACAATGTGGGACTAAAGAGAGGAGAGTAAAACAATAAATGCTATACAAATGGGCCTAGTTTAAGTGGGCTTTTCCAACAAAAACAAAACCAACTTGATTATTGTTGTAATTTTTAACATGACTATAAATGACAATGTTGTTTGATGCATGGAATTTTGAGCTAAATATTATGACTCTGATATATTGAAACTCTTAATTGAAATGCTTAGAGGTATCTCGAGCAATATTTGTTTAAATGCTAACTCTTTGATATTCACCGAACAGTTACATTTGGTTAAATGCTAGCACGAGTACTTGCTAAGTCACAAGAAACAACTAATTTATTAACCATTAAGAACTAACTATTAATAAAAACAAAACCAACTTCATTATTGTTTCAATTTTTAACATGACTATAAATGAAAATGTTGTTTGATGCATGGAATTTTGAGCTAAATATTATGACTCTTTGATATATTGAAACTCTTAATTGAAATGCTTAGAGATATCTCGAGCAATATTTGTTTACTTTCTATTACATTGTGGGTTTTATATTGAAAATTTTATTGACAATGTTTTTTTAACTTCTTTCTGGCAGAGGTTGGTGAGACTGTCCTTACAATTAAGGGTCCTCAAGGGAGAATTAATAGAGCAGTCTGGGGACCTTTAAATAAGACTATTATAAGTGCTGGTGAAGATGCAGTAGTCCGAATATGGGATTCTGAGGTATGCCTTCTTTTGTGGGTTGTGGGGGGGTACCATATTACATTGAGTTTCTATGTTGAGGAGTTATTATCACATGCAAGTATTGCCATGTGCCATTATTATGTTTTTGATTTCAGAAAGTTATTTAAATATCATTCATAATCATCTTTGAAGTTGGATGTATTTGAGATTGAGATGTGAAAATAACCTTGCCAAGCACCAATGAAAATTATGCCACTCCAATGTTATTACATTGTGAACTATTTTTTATTCAATTGCTCGTGTTGCTGGCACATATGTTTGATGCTATATCCATTTTTCTGTAAGACTACCAAATATTAATTTGTATTTACCCATTCTTTGGACTGTAGTTATAGGTCTTGGTCAGTTGAAGTGAGTCTCATGTTCTTGCACCTCTGTGCTTTTATATAGAAAAATGCTTATTGAAATGTCTTTAATTAATTGCCACCATCTTCTACATGCGTTGTCTTTAAAGATTATTATGCACAAAATTGGCTTTCTGAATCTGTTAATGCTATGCATTCCCACTCAAATTCAGTAGAGGAAAGAGCACTGGTCCCCGTGCACATTTTCTGTGAGGTAGCGAGCCTAAAATGTGAAATCACAACTGAGTTTTAACTTTATGCAATCGATATCTATGATGAATTTGATAGTGTCACTTAGACATGATGTTTTATCTTTTAAATTACATATGATTGCATATATATGATGGAGTTGTCTTTCTTGTTTATTTCAGAATTACTTAAGATTTGATTTCCTCCATGTTTGTAGACTGGGCAGTTGTTGAAGGAGTCGGACAAGGAATCAGGTCATAAAAAATCAGTTACCTCACTAGCAAAATCTGCTGATGGGTCGCATTTCCTTACTGGTTCCTTGGATAAATCAGCCAAGGTTTGTTTCTATAACTCATTTTTTAATGTTAAATATTCACTTTATTTTATTGTCTTTACTGATTTTGTTCATTTTTGTCCTAAGTTATGGGACTCAAGAACATTGACTCTCATCAAGACCTATGTGACAGAGCGTCCAGTAAATGCATGTGCTATATCTCCGCTTCTTGATCATGTAAGCAATCATTATTTGTATTATGTATTTAAATCATTTTTTGAAGCATTCCTGTGTTGATATTGTAATATTGTGCATGAAACTCCCAATAAAGCAGGGTTCGGGATGATTTTATACTTGCGACTTTATTAAGATTCAGACCCTGACATCTATATTATAAATTTATAATGAAGGGTACTTAACCAGCGCTTGCAGCAGCATCACTATATTGATCTTAACATCATATTCTTTTCCATGTTATAGCTATCACCTTTTTGCTATACATTTATGCAACCAGGTTAGACTAATATGTAACATTATCAATTAAATTTCTTTATATAAAACAAATTTAGGCTCACTTGAAAAAATTATCTTCATGGCCCCCATAAAAGGTGTGCTAATTTGTCCTTTTCCCCTCCTACAGCATAAACTAGCTGCTTTGGTAATGCATAGTACCTCCTTTTATATATCTTGAATTGTGTACATAGTGTAGAGAAGTGGTCCAAACCTTGTATATACTTCTTGAATAATCCAAATACAAGTATGAGTACATATCTATAGGAGAGAAGAGAGAGAAAGCATCTTATACAGAAGATGTGGGACTAAACAAAAAGACTATAAATGGGCCAACTTATTGGGCATTTGCATTGCTTTTCCCTATATTCTCTAACACTCCCCCGCAAGCTGGAGCGTACAAGTCGTAGGTACCAAGCTTGGACAAGAATTGATGGTACAATTTTCGTGATAATGCCTTGGTGAGAATGTTAGCAACTTGATCAGAGGCAGAAACATGCTCTAGCTTCAACTTCTTCAATTGAACCTTTTCCCAAACAAAGTGGCAGTCGAGTTCAATGTGTTTGGTCCGCTCATGAAACACAAGATTTTTTGCAATGTGGATTGTAGCCTGACTGTCACATAACAAAAATGATGGTGAGGATAATTTAACTCCTAGATCCCCAAGAAGACTCTCAAGCCATGTGAGTTCTGATACAACAGACGCCATCACACGATATTCAGCCTCAACGGATGAGCGAGCAACCGCAAACTGCTTCTTGCTACGCCAGGTGATGAGATTTCCTCCAAAGTAAGTACAGAAGCCAGTCGTGGACCGTCGATCGTCAAGAGAACCTGCATAATCTGCATCAGAGTATGCAACAAGAGAAAGCGACGAGGATGACGTATACACAAGTCCCTATCCAGGAGCAGTCTTCAGATGCCAGAGAATGTGTTCGACTGCCTGAAGATAAGAAACCCGTGGAGTGTGCATAAATCGGCTGATCACTCCAATTGCAAATGAGATATCGGGTCTTGTAACCGTTAGGTATATTAGTTTTCCCACAAGGCGTCGATAGTACTCTGAGTTTGTAATTAGAGAGTCAGACTCAGATTCTTGAGCACATAACTTGTGGTTGACATCCATCGGGGTTTCCGCAGGTTTGCATCCTGAGAGTCCAACATCTTGCAGATGGTCAATGCAATACTTTCGTTGAGATAAGACAAGGTCATCAGGTCGCCTTGCTACCTCAAGGCCAAGGAAGTACCGAAGGTTTCTCAGATCTTTTATTTGAAATACAGAATTTAAGTGTTGCTTAACATGTTGTATTTCCGCAAAGTCGTCACCAGTAATCAAAATGTCGTCCACATAAACAAGAAGTATAACTGTCCCAGTTGACTGATGGCGAGTGAAGAGAGATAAATCAACCGAGCTTCTCTTGAAACCAACCTCACAAATAATGTTACTGAACTTCTCAAACCATGCCCGAGGAGACTGTTTGAGACCATAGATAGATTTCCGAAGCAAACATACACGAGACGCCCCCGCGGTCTCAAACTCGAGTGGTTGATGCATGTAAACAGTTTCAGTATGGTCACCATTCAGGAAGACATTTTTGATATCAAGCTGGTGTAGGGGCCACTGACGATGAACAACTAAGAAGAGTAGAACCCAAACCGAGTTTAAATTAGCTTCAAGGGAGAAAGTCTCATCATAATCAAGGTCGTGTTGTTGAGTGAACCCCCGTGCCACAAGCTGAGCTTTCAAGCAATCAATTTTTCCATCCGCTGTCTGCTTGACTATAAAAATCCACTTGCAACCAACACAACTATGACCAGGAGGGAAAGAGACAAGATCCCAAGTCCGAATGCCCCATAGAGCAGTCATTTCCTCATCCATAACAACACGCCACCTCGGATGCTGGAGAGCTTCCTGCACAGAGTTAGGTATAGAAATAGAGGATATAGAGAGAGAAAATGTGAGAAATGGCGGGGAGAGGCGATGTAAAGATACATAATTGGCCAAAGGATGCGCCGTAGAGGTTGATGTCGAATCAATAGGCCGCGAGACTACACCGGTTGAGGGAAGCTGCTGCTTGACATCAGAATGTGAAGTATGGAGAGTGTAAACCCGAATGACTGGTGGTTTGGAGGGGACTAGCAGTGGAGGTGTGGGAAGAAGAGGTGGCAGAAGAGATGTAACTGAAATTGGAGTAGGTGTGGGAAGAAGAGGTGGAAGGAGAGACGTAACTGGAACTATGGGCCGATGTGTAGGGGCAGGAAGAAAATGAGGATCAGTAGGAGCGGTGTGATAGGGATGGTCCTCATGAAAAGAATCATCGATAGAGACAACCACCTTACCATTGGCAGGATAATAACAGACATACCATTTCTGAGTGCGAGAGTATCCAACAAACATAGTCTTGGTAGCACGAGGGGCAAGCTTGTCATGTGAGAGGCCAAGAGTATGGACATAACAGGTACATCCAAACACACGAGGTGTGAGAG
Source organism: Platanthera guangdongensis (assembly GCA_039583875.1). Taxonomy (NCBI): domain Eukaryota; kingdom Viridiplantae; phylum Streptophyta; class Magnoliopsida; order Asparagales; family Orchidaceae; genus Platanthera; species Platanthera guangdongensis. Next base: position 241,963,028 of record CM077158.1, read on the forward strand.
AGAAGAAATTCTTGGATGGGTATATGAGAGTCATGGGGGCCACAAAGTGGAGGATAGACGAAAACATGCGATTGATAAGATGACATGCAACGGAGACAACAAAGTTCCAATAGAGAGGGAGAATCTGCATTTGAATCATAAGAGAGTGAGCAACATCAAGAAGGTGACGACTTTTCCGTTTGGCGATGCCATTTTGTTGAGGGGTATACGCCACGAAGTCTGACTGATAATACCAAACTCGGCACACAGATTGGAGAAGGTTCGACCGGTATACTCACGAGCGTTATCAGTACAGATAATTTTAACACATATGGAAAACTGTGTGCGAGTCTCGGTAAGTACGGAAACTCGATGTGAGTTTGGTACGATCACAAAGTATAACCAGATAACCTGCGAGTAATCATCAATAAAGGTTACAAAGTAGCGATATCCAAAAACACTAGGGATCTTATATGGTCCCCAAATATCAGAATGTACGAGCGAAAAAGGAGCATCGCTCCTAGTACAGGGAGAAGCAAAAGAGACACGATGTTGTTTGCCAAAGATACACGATTCACAAAAGAACTCCTGAAGAGGAACACCTGAAAGAGCTTTCTTGAGAATTTGGAGAGCATGCCCAAGACGACGATCCAGTCAATGGAGGAGATAGTGGTAAGAGCAGTAGGAGGAACATCATGAAGGTACAACCCGCTGGACAGCCGCCCCCGATCAAGTATAGCCTGTGTTAGTCGATCTTGCACAACAAAAGAAGAACGAGAGAAGGTTACACAACAGTCAAGGTCCTGAGTAAGACGTCTAATAGAGAGGAGATTAAAGGGGGCCCCCGGAACATGAAAAACCGAGGATAAGGAGAGGGAGGGAGTAAGAGGCAGATGGGCAGCGCCAGAAACTGGTGTCGTGTCACCATTAGCCACAATGATAAACTTAGGATAATCAGAAGCTATGTACTGCGACGGCTTCTGCGAAGAGAGATGATGTGTGGCACCCGAGTCCATAATCCAGTGAGAGCCGTGAGAGAGGCAAGATATCCCTTCATCAGAGATCAAGGCCACGGATCCTGAGGAGCGACTGACCATCCGTTGGAGCTGTTGAAGTTGAGCACGCAGAGCAGCAATGTCGTCACGGTGGGTGAGGGAGGTCCGAAAGCAGCTGAAACAATAAGCGAATCTGACGCCATGCGGACTGAACTAAGGAGCAGCGAGAAGGCAACCTGCCCGAGCGGTTAGAACAAGACCGCAAACCGCACAGCAAGAGCCCGGAGACTAGCCGGGCGAGAATAGAAGACCGACAAGCACAATAAGGCAATATTGTCTGCAGCGGCAGTAGAAGAGACTGTGCGACAAGGACTTGTGACCAAGCTGCGCGGCAAGGAGAAACCACAACGATCAGCAAGCAGCAGTGACGAGGAGAGACCGCGCCAAGATCAAAAACAGCGAACAGGCACCAGACCGCGCGGTTAGAAGCAAGCCGCAACAAGATCGGTAGAAGCAGTCCACGGGACAGACCGCAACGGTCACGAGACACGGAGAGATCGCAGCAGCAGCAGCGGCAAACCGCGCGGTAAGCAGACCGGACCGCGGCGAACAGAACACTCCACAACGAACATACACCAAGCGGCCAAGCGGCAAGGAAGAGAGACCGCGCCCGATAAGAAACAGTCTTCAACGGTCACGGTGTTAACACACCAGCAGTAGGAAAGGCCACGACCAACAGATAGAAGAGAGCCCTCAACGGATAGAAACAAGTCGCGGTTGTAAGGAGAGAGAAGAAACCGAGCGAGAAGTCCGCACGGTCACGATGAGCACACCAGCGGCAAGGAAAGATGCCGCGACCTAGATGCGGAGCTCGCAGCGGTTAGGGAAGCCGGGGCGACTAAGAGAAGTCGCGGCGAGAAGAGAGGAGAGCTGCGAGATGGTGGGTATAAGAAACACGCCAGTTATGGAGGCCGCATCGACTAGGAGAAGTCGCGGCGAGAAGACGAGAAGGCGAGAACACGACGGGTAGAGAAGGAGACCGCAGCGAGTAGGCAGGAAGCGGGTATCCGGGAAGAAACCACGCAGTTAGAGGAAAAAAGGGAATAGACCCCACCAGACAGAGAGAGAGTTGTACAAAAGGGGGGGTGGGGGTAAAAGAAGAAGAAAAAGGAAAGGTGGAAGCCACGAGAGAGAGACAGAGCGGTTAGAAAGAGCTTAACCACGCGGGAAGCCGCGGTTAGAAAAGTAGTTCACGAGAAGCCGCGGTTTGAAAAGATCTTAACCGCGCGGAGGACCGGTTTGGTTCTGATACCATGTAGAGAAGTGGTCCAAACCTTGTATATACTTCTTGAATAATCCAAATACAAGTATGAGTACATATATATAGGAGAGAAGAGAGAGAAAACATCCTATACAGAAGATGTGAGACTAAACAAAAAGATTATAAATGGGCCAACTTATTGGGCCTTTACATTGTTTTTTTCCTATATTCTCTAACACATGGCTTCTAATGAAGTCTGCACCATCATATTTCCTTACAATCAGCATTATCTAATAAGTTAAAGCTGCATTATAGTGAGGCAATGTGGGTTAAATAAAGGTAAAAAATGGTTAGGGGAAAAGAAAGAATGGATGTAGTTATTTCCTATATGTGAAATCTAATGGAATACTATAAGTAAAGGAAGCTTATTGACGTAGGGTAGGGTGTGTAGTGAACTTCTAGAATGCACACTAGTGGCGAGTGAGGGTTGACTCCCGACTTTCCAATGACTCAATGCATGCGCTACTTGCAGTTAAGCGCTAACAATTAACAAAAACAATTAAATATCATAATTAACATGCCATCAATTCATAACCAAAAGAAGTATTTTCTTTTAAGCTTAAGGCGGTGGCTTTCCTCTGCACGGAGGGCCAAAAACAAGCGCGCGGTTAATCAATCCTTCATGCAGTTAGAAATTTATCAAGGAGTAAACACTATAATGAACTGAAAGCACAAACAAGCATGTAATAAACAAACAACAACAATGTTTTACAACCATCATCCAATACAAAACACAACACAAAATATTAGGGCTACTGTAATAAGGTTAGATCTGAGCGTTGAACCGCTAATCAAAGAGTTCCGGTGGAGGGCGGACTCGAGTAAGGGGAAGATCGGTTGGGGATCTGGGCTGGAATGCCCAGATCAGGGCAGATCGGGTGGTGGAAGTGGGTTTGGAGGTGGTTCCACAGTGTGAGGGCGACAACAACAGATAAGGAAGGGAAGGGGCGGCTGGATCTGGGCTGGAGAGCCCAGATCTGGGTGGTTCCAGCGGGGAAAACAGAGTTGGAGGAGGTTTCACGGGGTGGGGGCGGCAACAACAAGTAAGGAGGGGAGGAGGCGGTTGGATCTGGTCTGGAGTGCCCAGATCTGGGTGATTCCGGTGGGGGAGGAGAGGTTGGAGGTGCTTTCCGTGATGGGGGGGGGGTGGCAGCAAGACGGGCTGATCTGGGAGGGGGAATAGAGGCGGCGGCTAGACAGTAGGGTGGACTGTGGAGGAGGGGAGGCAGTTTGTGGGGAGTGGACTGGAGGGGGATTTGAGGGGATGCCGTGGCTGGGCAACAAGGTGGAGGGCGTAAACAGAGGGGAAAACCGAAGATACAAGAAGCTTACCTGATGAGTCGTCACCAAGGGGTTTTACGGAGTCGACCGCGGAGGGGATTATTGGAAATGAGGAAGAAGCTCTCCAAATTTCAGCAATGAATCATAAAGTGCAGCCCCGACATCTATTTACAAGAAACTAAAATTAGGGTACCCAGAATCAACAACTATGATTGGCCGATGCTTTCAGGGTCATAAATACATGGAACAATGTGCGAAAATATTAAAGCTATATATGAAAAAAAAGATCGGAACGGTGAGCTGGACACATCCGCGGTCGCGGATCGCTGATTCGATCAAGTCCGCCTGTGTGAATAAACAAAGGTGGGTCCGCCTTGCGCCGAGTCATGCTAAATGGTCCCCCATCACTTATGCTAGGAAAGTTATCACTGTCATGCAAAACAAGTGAGGAATTGTGCATGATGTCATTTTGATCCTTGTTGATTTTTTTAATTACTATTGAATTCTTTATTTGGAGGCTTTATCCTTTTTATGACTGATCTTTAGGAACAGTATTTAGCTGGAAATTCCTTGCAAAAAGTGTTTGGTTTACTAACATAATAGATTTGTGATTCCTTTGAACTTGTAGGTGGTTATTGGTGGTGGTCAGGATGCATCAGCTGTTACAAGAACTGATCATCGGGCTGGGAAGTTTGAGGCTAAGTTCTTCCACAAGGTTAGCTTCTGTTTACCAAAAGGGGAATTACCAAACCATTTGGCAATTGACTCTTTAGAATATTTCATACTGGTTTTATGATATGGCCTATTTAAAATACTTGTTGCCCCTTGTCACTGTTTTATGGAGTCTTTTTTTTTACTCCTTTTGGTTCTTTGCTGCAGATTCTTCAAGAAGAGATTGGGGGTGTAAAAGGTCATTTCGGACCAATAAATGCCTTGGCATTCAATCCCGATGGAAGAAGGTATTTTTTCTTTTCATTTCTTTTTTAATGCCATTTTTTACTTTATAGCTTCTGGCTACAAACATTCTCCACTTTTGCTTCCCTCTCTTCAAATCAGGTTTGATTTTATGTTATTCTTAGGATTTTAGGAGCCTAATACTGAAAGACATAAATTGTTAGAATTCAGCCGTTTAGTTAGTTAACTTTCAGCAGCTTTTTAAATAGTGATTGTTGTATTGGAAATTATATTTTGTTCTTCCACTTTTTTGAGTTGATGTTTTTTTATTTGCTCCATAGAACATTTTTAATTTTCAGGCCCAATTTTTTTGGGAAATATCATGATGAAAACATAAAATTAATTCTTCCTGGTAGCATCACCTGCATGGCAAATTTGGACTTATATCTACTGTTTAGGATATATTTTATCACCTAATATTTATGAAAATAGGTTCTCATTCGTTCTCTCTATTTGTATCCCATTTCAATTATGATGGGGGGAAGAATCATGACTATTCCTATTTGTAAAGCATCATAGCGAAGCTATTGATGAATAATACATTTTTTGAAATTTAATCTGGTCAGTCACTAAGTTTTTGGATAATAAATATAAAAAATGATTAATAAGACAAATGCTTTAAAATATTTTTCTTGAAATTAGTCCATTTGTAATGCTATAAGCTGGCTGTTATTGAATTAAACTGAGGTTTGTGTTTATTTTGAGAATTTTGATTAAGAAAAAGTTCCTAATTTTGAACTCAACTTTTACAAAACAGCCGTTCACTTTTGCTGTTAATTTATGATGTAATAAAATAATATACATGTAATTGTAATGATGAATAAAATTAGAACTCAACCAAGAGTTAAATTGAAGTCGCTATTAATCTTGTTGATTCCAGGTTGCAGTAGATACTGATTGGAAACCAAACAAATGATGTTATTGTGGAGATACGCCCAAAAATATTGAGAAATAACTTGAAATCTTATTAATTCTCTTTTTCATACATAAATACAAGTATGTGTACATTTATACAGAAAGAGAAAGGGTGAGAAGAATCCCCATTCAAGATGTGGGAGTAAAACAAAAAGAGGAAGAGGGCCTAATATGGGCCTTTACAGGATTTCCTTCTAACACTCCCCTGCAAGCTGGAGCGTACAAGTCATAAACACCAAGTTTGGATAAGAACTGATGAAACAGAACACGAGATAAGACCTTTATGAGTAGATCAGCAACATGGTCAGTAGCTGGAACATGTTTCAACTCTAGCTTCTTCATTTGAACTTTTTCTCAAACGAAGTGACAGTCAACTTCAATGTGTTTCGTCTGTTCATGGAAAACCAGATTCTTCGCTATGTGTATAGCCGCTTGACCGTCACAAAGTAAAGTAGCTGGTGAGGAAAGTTTGACTCCCAGATCACCTAGGAGACCCTCAAGTCATGTTAGCTCAGATACAACGGAGGCCATCGACCGGTACTCAACTTAGGCCGAAGAGGGAGCAATCACAAATTGTTTCTTGCTACGCCAGGTAACAAGGTGACCTCCAAGGTAAGTACAAAATCCGTTGGTGGAACGCCTATCATCCAGGGTGCCAGCATAGTCTGCATCCGAATATGCAACCAATGTTAGAGAGAAAGAGGAAGATGTTTTGTATACCAACCCAGCAGCTGATGTGGAGCAGAGACGAGGACAAATTTTGTGCCCGTTCAGGCCTTATTTGGTGACTTACCATATATGACGTGCCCGAATCGACGATCAGACTCCGCAGATGTGTCCGAATTCCCATTGCGAATCGATTTGATATATTATTTTACTATGTTTGCATTTATTTTGATGTATTTGGGTAGCCTCACCTCCGACCAATCATAGCCCCCGTTGATGGGGGATGCCCTAATTTTTGTTTTATTATAAATAGATGTGATAGGGGGCTGGTCTAGGCATTGCAGAATTTGGAGAAAGCTAATTCCGGATTCCCGCGATCCCGCCACGGTGCCGACTCCGTGGAACCCTAGGTGACGACTCTTAGGTTTGTATCTCCTCCCCAAAGTTTTCCCTAACCCTCTCCCGCAGCCACTCAATCCCTCCCAAACGCAGCCACAGAGGGATGCCAAGGAAATCCCCTGTTCATTTTCATTTCACTGTTAGATAATAAAATTTACAATTCAACTATATAGTTCCCCCTCCCCTGTGCTGCCGCCCAACCCTTCCTCCGCCAGCCCGCCCCCTCCCCTAAGCCGCCTGCCGCATCTCTTCTTCCCACCGTGGAGCCACTGCATCACTTGCTAATTCCCTCCAGCCACCACGCCACAGGCCACCGCCCCCTTCTCCACTGTCTACAGTGCCGCCAGCCCCACTCCCGCCCATCTACAGCAACCACCGGCCCACCACAGTCGCCGCCTCTTCACCCTAGCCTCCCTGTCATTGCCTCCAAGTCCTACCCTTCGTGGAACCACCTTCCAAAACCTTCCACTTTCCAGATCAGTCCAGATCTGGAATTTTTCGGCCCGGATCCGACCTCATATTGCCGGATCTACCCTTCCCCACCTGGATCTATACCTTCGCTGCCGGATCCATTCATTTCCGGTCGGATTCCCCCTTCCACCGCCGAGGACAGCCTCCTATGCTATTTTCCACGCCGCCGGTTCCACATCGGATCGCCGTCCACGCATCTTCGGCTCCAAAATCTTCAGTGTCTTGGTCAGCCCACTATTTGATGAGTTTTCGTTGTACCGAATTATTATTTTCAGCATATTTATATTGGATTCAATCTTATACTCGTTTGGATATCTTGTATGGTAGTTGGTTGTTTTCAAATTATTATTGTGATTTGCAAGGTTTATTTACCATGCACTCTTGCTTTGGCCCTCATCGCAGAGAAAAGCCTAACCTTGTTTGCCCAAATAAATTATTCTGTCTTGCTTTGAATTGTTTGTGGGATGATTTTATTTATTATCTAATTTGTGATCTAACTGTCAGACTTTTGCATAACATGTAGGGTTTGATCGCCGCATTTCTCGCCGCCTATAGATTCATCCTGCGTCAGTTGGTATCAGAGGGAGATTCCGCGCACTATTCGATACGCAGTCGTAGAGTCTATAGGTTTTTCATTATGTCTTGGTGTCACAATTATTCCCATGCTCAATTTAGAGGTCTCGAGCCCACTTGCACCCGCTCTCACAGAACCCCGTTAGGGAGATCCTCACATTATTATGACGATCATTCTCGATCACAGTACACCACTTTCAGAGATTGTGTTGACCCACCGACACGACCCCACTATGCTAGAGATGATCAATATGATGATTGTCGTCGTTCTTATCAGTACCTGCAAGCGAATCGTGTTGATACTTCGACACGACTCGGTTACCTTAAGAATGATTATTATGAGGATAGTCGTTCCAAGAGAGATATTGAGAGTTAGTTTCGTACTGTTGCCCCTTCCTTTGACGGCTCATCGAGTCCCGAGTCTTTCAGTTATTGGCTCGTGGATATGAAATATTATCTTTATCATTTTGAGCTATTCGGTGAGCGTCGCGTCAAGTTTTCGAAACTTAGACTTCTTGATCAGGCGAGGGCTTATTGGTCTAGCGTTGAGAGGACCTGCGAGCGAGACCGTTTTCGTCACATCACTAGTTGGGAGGACATAAAGCGTACATTGTGTCCGAGATATCTGCCTTTGTCGTATCGAAATCGCTTTCTCGAACAATTATTTTCCCTTCAGCAAAGATCCATATTTGTCGTTGAGTACAAGGATCGATTTGATGAGTTAGTTGCGAGGAGCGATATCCGAGAGGACCCAACCATGACCACTACCAGATTTCGGTCCGGGCTTCGATCTGACATTCGTACTAAGGTAGTTTATCATAGCTCGGAGTCCCTCGAGTAGACATATCAGCTCGCTCTTCGTTATGAACGGTCATTGAGATCTGCAAGAGATGGTCGATGAGATTCTCACCTTGACCTCCGCAGTACGAGCCCCTCCCATACTGAGGTCACCACGACGCTTACCACTGTCCTGTCAGCCACGACAAAAGTGATATCTGATGCGGATTACTCTCACCCAAGTGAGGTGCATAGCCCAGTGAGTGACCTATCTCTTGTTTCTGGCCCGCCTCTTGAGACCCCCACTGAGAGCGAGCCTGGGCGACCTGCTGAGTCTGTAGTGTTGCGTCCCTCACCCACACCTCCTCCTCTGCAATACACCGGGTTAGTTAGCACCCCAACCATAGACCCATATCCTGACACCGCACCCACGGATCCTTTCTTGAGTGTAGGTCTGTGTCTCTCTCCCATTGTCATTACCCGGAGTCACATCACGACTGAGAGCCCAGAGACTGATGTTGATCTCGTAGTGACTATGTCACCCATTCACGGGGACACGACCCCTTACGATGGTGCTCACATGGAGGATCATGACCCTAGTGACAAGTTTTACGATGATCCCCCTGTTGAGCCTTCTGATGAGCCACCACTTTCTGTTGAGGATGCGATTCGGGCGAGACGCTCGTTTATGAGGTTTGAGTTATTGGCGTCTCTTTCGCTATCATCTATAGTCTTGCCCCAAAGAATTGATCTTGCGTGAAAAATAATGTATGTAGGGTCTTCTTTGAGTACGCTTGAGCATACTCATATTTTGAGGGCCTACCTTATGGTGCATCGTACCCTCGATGAGTTTTGGGACGCACTACTTGCTGACCCACCAGACAAGCTCTTTATTTTCGGGAACACACACCACACTCGACAGTCACGTCTTCTAATCGGCGTACACGACTTCCACTTAGGTGGTCGTCTTATCCGTGATGAATTTTCGTACACACCTCCTGACGTGCCCTCTGATGTGCTACGTTCTCCGAGAGACATTTGACTCTTTACGGGCTCAAATTTGAGTATAGATGTCTCTCACGGTCATCTGAGCACTCGTCTCACACGGGATGAATTTTTTTATACTCTGCCGAGAGAGCCTCCTGATAGGCCACCTTCTGTGGTAGATTTTTTTGGTTATTAGTAGATTTTCTCATAGAGAGCATGTTGTGTCGGTCATGTTTTATTTGCATCATTTGCATGAGTCAGTTGAGTCGTTTCTTTATCATTTGTAAGAGTCTGTTGTGTTGTCTGTTTATCGTTTGCATATGTGGCATGAGCTGGTCCGACGAATAATCCATATTGGTAATAAATCTTGTAAATCACATGCGTATGTTCATTGGCAAGTGCAAATACTTCATGAAAGCGAGCATGTGATGATAAAAATCTGCGTTGTGAGGCTCCGTGCGAGGCTTGCTAAAAGCTTGAGCGTTTGGCGAACGGATCCTTATATAATCATGAGACGAATCGAAACAAACATCTACAATCTTGATATCCCTGCAAGTATGGATATCCACATGGTATTTAATGTTGAAAATCTGACGCTGTACCTAAGTTATCAAGGCGCACGCCTAGGCGCGCCTGAGGCGCCGGGCGCACAGAACAGCGCCTGATCACGGGCGAGGCGGGCAAAGTGGCTCGGGCGCGCGCCTTGCGGGCCATTCAGGCGCAGGTTAGGCGCGCCTAGAAATTTTCCGGTCTAGGCACAACCGGTTTGGTTTAATTAGGGTTATGGTTTTGTTTTCTCATCATAATAAGAAGTGTATGGGCTCATTTCATCTCCTTGGCTTTTTATTTGTTATGTAACTTCCGGGCTCTCAACGTTTCATCTCCTTAGCTTTCTATTTATTATGTAAGTTTGTAGCTAAAGTTAATAGTTCTCATTGTTGTTCAATCTCAGCGAATTGAGCGCCCAATTGTCTCAATTTCAGCGAATTGGGTGCCCAATTGACTCAATTTTAGCGAATTGTTCCCGTAATTCGCTCAATTTCCGCGAATTGGGCGTCCAATTCGCACAATTTCAACGAATTTGGCGCCCAATACGCTCAATATCAGCAAATTGGGCGCCTAATACGCTCAATTTCAGCGAATTTGACGTCCAATTCGCTCAATTTCAACGAATTAGGCGCTCAATTCGGTCAATTTCCTTTTCCCCCCATTTTTGTGCTTCACGTGCCTCAGGCGCGCCCCTGCGCCTTCTGCCTAGGCTCCATGACCCCTTTGCGCCTTGGTGCGCCTTGCGCCTTTGATAATTTAGCGTTGTACTAGGAGTCTCGTGAGTACATGGACCCAAGCAGTGAGGACTTCCAGTCGCCCCGCCTCTATTTATGTTGTCTTGCCACCTTCATAGCCCACACACGTCTGATGGATACCACTACTCACCCACTTTTGACACCCACCTACCTGGGGACTCATCTTCTTTGGTTCTAACGACGCCGCCGCCGATCGCACCGGGATCCACCACTCGTGAGTAGAGCGTTGAGAGCATCATGGAGACCAGACTCCACCAGTGCCCCAAGCGTGGACCTCTTCGAGTTGTACCTAGTATCCATCGAGAGAATTCCGATCCCAATTCATCAGGAGATAAATTCTTTCAAGTCGGGGAGATTGATGCGGAGCAGAAATGAGGACGAGTTTTGAGCCCTTTCGGGGCTGATTTGGTGACTTACCATATATGTCGTGCGCGGATCGACGACCAGACTCTGCAGATGGTCCGGATTCGCGTTGCGAATCGATTTGATATATTATTTTACTCTGTTTGCATCTATTTTGATGTATTTGGATAGGCTCACTTCCGGCCAATGATAGTCGTTGATGGGGGATGCCCTAATCCTTGTTTTATTATAAATAGGTGTGATAGGGGGCTGGTTTAGGCATTTCAGAATTTGGAGAAAGCTATTCCCGGATTCCCGCGATCCCGCCATGGTGCCGACTCCGTGGAACCCTAGGTGATGACTCCTAGGTGTGTATCTCCTCTCCCAAGGTTTGCCCTAACCCTAAGCCTCTTTTCCCCCTTCTAAACTCTCTCCCGCAGCCACCCAATCCCTCCCAAATGCAGCCACAAAGGGTTGTTCAGGAAATCCCCTGCTCATTTTCATTTCACTGTTGAATAATGAAATTTACTATTCAACTATATAGTTTCCCCTCCCCTGTGCCGCCGCCTAACCCTTCCTCCGCCAGCCTGCCCCCTCCCTAAAGCCGCCTGCTGCACCTCTTCTTCCCACCGTGGAGCCACTGCATCACCTGCTAATTCCCTCCAGTGACCACGCTACAGGCCACCTCCCTCTTCTTCACTGTCTACAGTGCCGCCAACCCCACTCCCGCCCATCTACAGCAGTCGCCGGCCCACCACAGTTGACGCCTTTTCACCCTAGCCTCCATGTCATTGCCATCAAGTCCTTCCTTCATGGAACCACCTTCCAGAACCTTCCACTTTCCAGATCAGTCCAGATCTGGAATTTTTCGGCCTGAATCCGACCTCATATTGCCGGGTCTACCCTTCCCCACCCGAATCTATACCTTCGCGGCTGATCCATCAATTTCCGGTCTGATTCCTCCTTTCACCGCCGAGGACAACCTCCTACGCTATTTTCCACGCCGCCGGTTCCTCATCGGATCGCCGTCCACGCATCTCCGGCTCCAAAATATTCAATGCCTTGGTCAGCCCACTATTTGGTGAGTCTTTGTTGTATCGGATTATTATTTTCAGTATATTTATATTGGATTGGATCTTATACTCGTTTGGATATCCTGTATGGTAGTTTTTTATTTTCAGATTATTATTGTGATTTGCATGGTTTATTTGCCGCTCGCTCTTGCATTGGCCCTCCACACAGAGGAAAGCTTAAACTTGTTTGTTCAAATAAATTATTCTATCTTGCTTTAAATTGTTTGTGCGGGATGATTTTATTTATTATCTAATTTGTGATCTAACCGTAAGACTTTTGCATAACATGTAGGGTTTGGTCGCCGCATTTCTTACCGCTTATAAATTCGTCCTGCGTCACCAGCCCTTGATCAGAGGCTGTTTTCAAATATCTTATGGTCCGTTTGACGGCTTGTAGGTGAGATATCCACGGAGAATGCATAAATCGGCTGACAACACCAACAACAAAGGAGATGTTTGGTCTTGTAACTGTAAGATAAATCAATTTTCCAACATGACGTTGATAGTCTTTTGGGCTTTGAAGAAGATGATCGGTATCAGAAGTATGAGCACAAAGCTTTTGATTGACATCCACAGGAGTATCAATCAACTTGCATCCAGAGTAGCCAGCATCCTGAAGAAGGTCGAAACAGTACTTCCGTTGAGATAAGACCAGACCATCCGGACGTCTTGCGATCTCTTGGCCAAAGAAGTACCGAAGTTTTCCCAGATCTTTGTTTGAAAAACAGAATTCAGGTGCTACTTAATCATTTATATTTCCTTTGAATCATCTCCCGTGATTAGGATGTCATCGACATACTGATGCAGGACGATGCGTAGGGTTTACGCGCTTGTCGGCTATTTCTAGGAAACCCTAAATGCATGCGATGATTAAATTAATTTTGCAAAGTTTTGAGCGAAATTTGCACGAACTTAAAGTGAGGCAACTATTTTTTTATATGACACGAAATCACTATTTTGTTTTTAAATTAAAATTTCTTTAAAATGGTTCAATTTAAATCTGGGGAAGGAAGTTGCAACTTTCGTTCCGTTCCCCTTGTCATAGCAAAACGAAAATCGTGAACTCCAAATACGTTTCTGCTTAGGAGTTTTCGACGTAGCGTTTGCTGACAAAATTCGAGCGAAATCCCAACAAAGAGTCTATTATCTTACGAGAATAGATAGGGGCACACATAGAGAAAAAAAGATAGAAACAATTACCCACAGAAGAGACGTCTTCCGTATTCGAAGTCGATGGCGATCATGCGAGGAACTTCTCGTCACTTTCGATCTCCGCTCCGAGGTCGGCCGCTATCACACACGGGCACCAAGGAATTAAATCACTCTCTCACACGAGGTGGTTTCACGGAATTACTCCACAAAGAAAGGAAGCCACAAACCTAACAAACCTAAAATTCACTCGCTCTTCACACTCAAGGTGGACCCACGAAACCTCAATCGCACAAGGTGGATCCACGGAATTTCTCTAATAATAAGAGTATCTAATTTACTCCTAATCTCACTAGCAAGCAATAGATTAACTCACCTCTACCTAAACTCTAACAATTTGATCCTCCCTCTCTAGGAAGCAAACAAATTCAAACTCTAACTTTTTTATACTCTCTGTTCACTTTCATTCCCAACCTCTCACAGAACCGGAAGAAACGGCGGAAATAGAAATAAATAAAAAAAATGTTCATTTTCAGCATCATTCAAAACAGGAAGCAAGCACTGTCATCCAACTACAAGAAAGCAACCATTTCCAACGGAACTCAAATGCAACAGCAAATTAATCTCTGAATTTAACCCAATCCTACAACATCACTAACATCAATCCTATCCTCCTAACAGGAAGCACATATCAGCTTTTGTTCATCGTCTTCCTAAGGTTACAGAACACTCTAACTATCCTATTACACTCTCAAACAGAAAACCAAACCAAGCAAATCTCTTCTTCTTTTTCAACATTCATATCATTCATTCTTCAGCCCCTAAAAAATTTACAACAAATCGCTATTTATAGGGTTTCAAAATAGAGAAACGAATAGATCTTGAAGGTGCTGGCCATGGCGGAAGCTCCATCGTGTCTGTGGGGAAGTTGCGGAAACTGCCGGTGGTTGGAGCTCGATCGTGGGTTGCCGATACGCGACGTGACGAGCAGCGGAATCGTGCGCAGTAGACGCGGGGAGGGTGTCGCTGGAGGATTTCCTAAGTTTGCGGCTTGCCATGGATGAACCGGAAGATGAACCGTGTTCTGCAACTTTGGATCGGGAGGAAGAGACTGGACCAGCTTCTATCTTAAGTCCTATACATATATACATATATATATATATATATATATACATATATATATATATATATATATATATATATATATATATATATATTGTAGAGAAAGCTCCAAACCATGTATAGCCTTCTTGAATTAATCATTACAAGTATGAATACATTTATATAGGGGAAGAAGGAAGAGAGAAATCCCAATCCAAGATGTGGGGCTAATACAAATAGAGAGAGAGAGAGAAGAGGGAAGAATGGGCCCCTAGATGGGCCTTAAAGTAGGCTTTTCTATCACTCCCCCGCAAGCTGGAGCGTACAAGTCGTAGGCACCAAGCTTGGAAAAAAACTGGTAGTATAGAGGCCAAGAGAGAGCTTTAGTCAGGATGTCAGCAACTTGGCTTGCAGCAGGAACATGCTCTAAATTTATCTTCTTTGCCTGTACCTTTTCTCGGATGAAGTGACAGTCAACTTCAATATGCTTTGTGCGTTCGTGAAATACATGATTCTTGGCAATATGGATTGCCGCTTGACTGTCACAAAATAGGGTCGCTGGCGATGAGAGACGAACACGTAAGTCTCTCAGAAGACTCTCAAGCCAAGTCAACTCAGAAACAACAACAACAATAGCGCGATACTCAGCTTCAGCAGAAGAGCGAACAACCACATTCTGTTTCTTGCTACGCCAGGTTATGAGATGTCCACCGAAGTAGGTACAAAAACCTGTTGTGGAACGCCTATCATCAATGGACCTGACATAGTCAGCGTCAGAGTAAGCGACAAGGGATAAAGAAGTGGATGGCTTGTACACAAGCCCTTGTCCTGGAGCGTTCTTGAGATACCGAAGAATGCGCTCGACAGCTTGAAGATGAGATGTCCTCGGGGCATGCATAAATCGACTCACGACTCCAACGACAAAGGAGATGTCTGGTCGAGTAACTGTAAGGTAGATCAGTTTCCCAACCAGGCGTCTGTAGTATTCCGGATTCGTAAGCAACTCATCGGAGTCAGAGCTATGAGCCGATAACCTGTGATTCACATCCATTGGAGTATCCGTAGGTTTGCATCCTGAATAGCCAGCATCATGAAAAAGATCCATACAATACTTCCTTTGGGATAATACAAGACCCTCAGGCCGTCGTGCAACCTCAAGCCCGAGAAAATACCGTAGGTTACCAAGATCTTTGGTCTGAAAGGCGGAGTTCAACTGTTGCTTGGTATGTTGTATCCCTGTAGTATCGTCGCTAGTAATGAGGATATCATCAACATAGACAAGTAAAATCACTGTTCCTGTTGGCCGATGTCGAGTGAAGAGAGAGAAGTCAGCCGAGCTCCTAGTGAAGCCAATATTGCGGACTACCGTGCTGAATTTGTCAAACCAAGCGCGCGGGGATTGTTTGAGACCATAAATAGATTTCCGCAGATGACAAACTCGAGACTCCCCCGTGGTCTCAAACCCGGGAGGTTGATGCATATAAACAGTCTCCTGAAGATCACCATTGAGGAAGGCGTTCTTAACATCCAGCTGATAAAGAGGCCAATGACGGTGAACA
The DNA here is from genome assembly GCA_039583875.1 of Platanthera guangdongensis. Classification (NCBI taxonomy): domain Eukaryota; kingdom Viridiplantae; phylum Streptophyta; class Magnoliopsida; order Asparagales; family Orchidaceae; genus Platanthera; species Platanthera guangdongensis. Next base: position 241,978,874 of record CM077158.1, read on the forward strand.
GCCAAGGATAGAAGAACGCGGACAGTATTCATTTTGGCCACTGGGGAGAACGTTTTCTCATAATCAAGGCCCTGTTGCTGAGTAAAACCCCGAGCCACAAGACAGGCCTTGAGACGCTCAACGGTGCCATCCGCCGCATGTTTAATAACAAAGAGCCACTTGCAGCTAACACAAGATTGACTTGCAGGAAGAGGAACCAGATCCCAAGTGCGGTTGGCCCAGAGAGCCCACATTTTATCTTCCACGGCCGCCCGCCATCCGGGGTGGTGAAGAGGCTCCTGAACAGAAGTAGGAGTGGAGGTAGAGGATAAAGAGAGAGCACTCTGACGGAGTTCCGGAGAGAGGCGGTGAAGAGAGACAAAGTTGGCCATCGAGTGGGCAGTGGAAGCAGTTGTCGGATCCGCAGGTTGCAAAGCATCATTAGAGCGGGGCAACTCTCGTAGGGTAGTAGACGAGGGAGGACGTCGAGTGTACACACGAATGACTGGTGGTGTAGGTGGTTTAGGTGGGATGGGAGGGGAAGGTAGATGTGGGATGGTGGAAGTGACGGGGATAACAGGTCGCGGGAGAGGTGGCAGAAGAGGAGGGTCAGTAGATGGAGAGTAGTATGACTGATGTTCGAGGAAAGGTGACATCAGCAGAAGTAACCACCTTGCGGTCCGGGGAGAAAAACAAATGTAGCCCTTCTGAGTGCGAGAATAACCCACAAACATATATTTAGTGGCACGGGAGAAAGTTTGTCAGTGGACAAACCAAGATGATGAACAAAACACACACAACCAAACACGCGTGGGGTGATGGATAATGTAGGGTGGGAGGGAAAAAGGAGATTGTAGGGAACCGCAAAATTGAGGATAGATGAGGGCAGTCGGTTAATAAGAGTGCAAGCGGTTGAAATCGCAAAATTCCAATATTGTTTTGGAACATGCATCTGAAGCATAAGGGAGCGGGTGACCTCGAGCAGGTGTCGATTCTCGCGTTCAGCAACGCCATTTTGTTGGTGGGTATAGACACATGAGGTCTGATGGATGACCCCAAACTCTGCATAGAGGTGAGAGAAGGTATGACTGGTGTATTTGCGGACATTATCGGTGTAGAGGGTTTAATGGTTGTGGAGAACTGGTTGCGAGTTTCAATAAAGAAGGTACGGAATACACCGGGTAATTCAGAGCGGTCACGAAGGAGGTATAACCAGGTCACCCGAGAGTAGTCATCGACAAATGTGACAAAGTAGCAGTATCCAAAAACAATTGTAATTTTGTAAGGGTCCCAAATATCGGAGTGAACAAGATCAAATGGAGCAGGACACCGAGAAGGATGTGGTGAGAACGTAGAGCGATGATGTTTCCCATAGATACATGACTCACACGTGAACTCGTGGAAGGACACGTCGGGGAGAGATTTTTTGAGGATGTTGAGAGGAGCATGACCCAGACGTCGGTGCCAGTCAACGGATCTGATAGACGTCCGCACCGTTGGAGGAGACGGGTTAAGGATATAAAGACCATTTGACAGATGCCCGTGTACAATGATGGTTTGCGTTTTGCGATCCTGCACAACACATGAGTTAGAAGAAAAAATAACAGCACAATCGAGGTCAGCAGTGAGTCGACCAATAGAGAGAAGGTTGAACGAAGAGCCCGGAACATGAAGAGCAGAGCGAAGAGTAATGGAGGGAGTGAGGCGAATATCTGTAGCACCAGAGACGGGAAGAGTGTCCCCACTAGCAACAGTAATGAACTGGGGATGCACGGAGGGCAAATATTGCGGTGGTTTCCGTGATGTAATGTGGTGTGAGGCCCCGGAATCCAAAATCCAGGATGAGCTATGAGCAAGGCAGGAAGTACCATCATCGGAAACAGACACCACAGAGCCCGGCGGACAACCGATCATGTTGCAAGGAGTAGTCCACAGCAGACACGGTGACAACGCACCAACGGCAAGAACCGGCCACGACCAGCGCAGGAAGAACAGAGGTCGCGGCGGTTAGAAATAGAGGTCGCAACGGATAGGAGAAGACCACAACCGAATCAAACACCTGGCGACAGTGAGAAGGAACATTCCGCGCGGTTACACCAACGATTAGGCAGATCGCGACCCAAATGCGGAAAGAAAGGAGTAGTCCGCACGGTCTAGGTGAACACAGAAGCGGTCAACGCACAGGAAGCAGTCTGCAGTGGACAGGAGCAGTCCGCAAGAAGAGGATAGCCGGCGCGACTAGAGCAGAGACCGCCCGTTCAAGGTGTGCACAACACAGCGGCTGGAGGAGGCCGCGACCACATGCGAAGCGGACAGGGAGAAGAAGTCCGCAGTAGCAGGGACAAGTCGCGTGGACAGAGAGGAGAAGAGCAGGAGACCGCGACCAAGGTGCGGGTAAGAAAGGAGCAGCCCGCACGGTCAGACGGATCACAACAGCGAACTGAGTAAGCAAACCGCGAGTATAGAGACAAGCGGATAGACAGAAGCCGACGAGCTGGAGTAGGTCGCACGCAAGGCAGTCCGCAGACAGGCAGAAGTGGAGAGCAAAGCGGTGGTCATAAAATGGGCCGCGACGAGTAGGAGGTTCGCAGCGGACAAAAAAGAAGGTGGCCCCATGGATTATGGAGGAGGAAAGGCTATAAAAAAGCAGGGGGGGTGGATCCACGGGAGAAGGAGAGTAACAGGAGGAAGCGGAAAAGAAGCGGACTAAGAGGGGCAAGCCGCAGAGGCAAGCGGATAGAGACAGACAGCTCGCGACAGGCAGGTCACAACAAGTTAGAACAGGCCGCAAGAGAAGCAGGTCGCAACGAGAAGGAATAGACCGCAGGAGCAGCAAGCCGCAACGAGCAAGATCTGGGAGCTAGAGCAGCAGGCCGCAACGAGCTGTAAGCCGCAGCAAGCAGGAACAAGCCGCGAGAGAGGCAGCGGTCTGGAGAAGAGGTAGGGAGAGGTGGACCCAACGAGAGAGAGAGGGGGGGGGGGAGCTATAAGAAGCTGGAGGGGAGGGGTGGAACCCCAGAGAAGAAGAGGAAGCAGACGAAGTGGAGCGGAGCTGACAGGGAGTCAGGCCGCAGGAGTCCGAGCGGTCAGCGGATAGGAGGACAGGCCGCTCAAGGAGAATCAGTTAAGAAGGGGAAGCCGCTCAAGGAGAACCTGACTCTGATACCATGTAGAGAAAGCTCCAAACCTTGTATATCCTTCTTGAATTAATCATTACAAGTATGAATACATTTATATAGGGGAAGAAGGAAGAGAGAAATCCCAATCCAAGATGTGAAACTAATACAAATAGAGAGAGAGAGAGAGAGAGAGAGAGAGAGAGAGAGAGAGAGAGAGAGAGAGAGAGAGAGAGAAGAGGGAAGAATGAGCCCCTAGATGGGCCTTAAAGTAGGCTTTTCTAACATATACATATATATATATATACTTATAACTTATAAGTATTATTTATATATATCTGTTTTTTTTTAAAATTTTAAACAGATAACTATTCTATATATATATATATGTATGTATAATTATGTATATTATACATATATATATATATTTTCACACAAAAAAATACAACTTGACACATAAAATTGCAATATCACAAGGCCAATAAAGGTCTGGTCGGGTGCGGCTTCGGGCAACTTTCGTTGACCCGATCGGGGCTGGTCTCCACCAACCCTCCCCCTCTCGAAATCACTCATCTCCGGTGAGTGCTCTGAGCGGTAGTGCTGTAGAAGATCAACATCCATGCGCTGTAACTCCTCGGCCAAGACCCAGCTGGTCTCGATCTCTGGTCTACCTTGCTAACGAACCAAATATCTCTGAAAACCACCATCAATAGTGGTCACTGTCCAATATGTGCTCGGGAACTGGAATAGAATAATCTCCTGGTGTCCATGCTCAACCTGAAACTGGCAGTGAAAATAGAAGGAACTATGATGGAAGTGTCAGTAGCGGAATGAACGGTGGTATGTTCTGAATGTGGCTCCTCACTCTCACTCACCAACCCAGAAGAAACAAACAGAGGAGAAAATAATGGAAAATCTAAAGATTTATGCGAGTAATCGTAGAATTAAGTCAGATTGGTTATGTAAAAAATAGGATTTGCTCCCCAAACGGAAGACATCTCAAGTTCAAACGCACTTTGCCCAATCCGATTTACCACTCGAAAGGATCCAGTTCTACAGTCAGCTAACTTTTTTACGATACTCGAAGATAACCGTTTCCGGATTTAGCAGAATCATAATCAAGTCATTCATTTTAAAATTAGTAGCTCTTTTATGCTTTTTAATTTAAGTTGCATAAAAACAAAGTACTATGCAAATTTCCGCTCAAAAACCTTTTATGCAAATCATGCAAATGCAATAAATGAACTACTAATACGACTAACACCACTAGCCGATGGTTTCAGATACAAAGAGCAACTCTTGAAAGAGGTACATAATCAGGAGGCTCAGAGGGTGGATCATAAAAGGATTCATCGCGGGGGCGATGAACACCTAACTGCAAATCAGAGACAACAATGACGAGTTGTGTCAACATGGTATGTGAATTGTCTCTGCTAGTGCTGATTATAAGTGTCAACGAATCAACGAGTGCACCCTCAAACTCGACTGTGTCACTAAAGATAGATACATCCCAAATGTGCAGTGAACCCACAAGTTTTTCATCTGAGGGTTCACCAGGAGGGGTATAATAAAATTCGTCGCAAATGCGAAGCGTGCAGACGTAGACTCCACAAACATATGAAATACTCTCATATAAACGATAATGTATGTGCAATGTAATAAACGTGACAAATCTGCAATGTAATAAACGTGTGGCATCAGGAGGCTCACCGGGTGGGATATCTGAAAACTCGTTGCGAATATGATGGTCAACGGGTGGTATGTCCCATAACTCATCTAGAGTGCGAGTAACCAGATGACTACATTCAAGCCATACTGCATAGGGGTCACACCCAAAATCATCTCGTTGAAGTACTATCGACATCAAATGTGACAATGGAGCAAATATCCATGTCTTAAAATTTATAAGGGTGTTATTCAGATAAAGCTCATCCACACAAGGACGAGGTGACTCATCTGGAGGCTCAATAAGAGGGTCGTCAAATAACCCATCAGTGGAGTGATGGTCCTCCAGAAGTAAACCATTAGAAGGGGGTGTACTCCCAGAAATGGTAGAAATGACTACCTCGAGATCACTACTAAGCTCGCGGCTTCCAATCGTAACGTCACTCGATGCGCCATCGGGTGTGATGATGTGACTCGATGCGCCATCGGGTGTGATGTGACTCGGTGCCCCACTAGGTGAAGTGCGTAAGGAATCTACACTCAAAAGAGAGTCTAGTCGATATAGAATCATGGAAGGGTTCACTGTGTGGAGTAGACTCACATGAGGGTTGACTCCACACATCTTATATTAGAATATCAGACAGAGGGGGTGACGTCTCTCTAGTGTGGGCAGTGGAATGCTCTTGCTGACCCTTAATATCTATCATCATATTCGTCTTCGAAATACTAGGAGGATCACTAGGGGTGATGTACTCTTGACGATAATGACCTCTATGGTATTCGTGAGTGTAGTCGTGATGATCGTCCATATCATAATCATGTCGTGCTTGTGGATGATCATGAGTCCTACGAACGGGTGGTGGTGGTAGCACATATGTTGTCTCGGGTTCTTCATATAAGGGCGACATGTAGTATCGATAACGAACGTCATACTGAACTCTATCCTCATAATGTGGTGTCGAAGGACCAAGAGGATCCACTCGAGTATGAAGATAATAACGATGGTAGTAATCGTACTGATCGTCTCTAACATAAGGAGATCATATTGGTGGGTCAATACATTCTCTAGCAGTGATGTACTGTGATCGATGATATTCATCGAAGTATCGCACAGATCTCTGTGGTAAGGTACTATGTGAGTGGGTATTAGTGGAGTCGTGATCCTCAAATAAAAGGGTTTCTCCTAAAGGTAGACCTTTCCACATAGTGATGGGGAACATCGTAACGTGCACGGATAGAATGTTCATCTCGAATTTGAGGTGACATTGACGCTCGAAAGAGTATTTCTAAACTACTCATCTTACCTCGAAGGTTTTCTAACCCTACTGTATTTGTCAAACCATGCCCGTGGAGATTTTTTGAGACCATAAATTGATTTCTTGAGATGGCAAACTCGGGACTCCCCCGTGGTCTCAAACCCAGGAGGCTGCTGCATGTAAACAGTTTCTTGTAGGTCGCCATTGAGAAAGACATTTTTAATATCTAGTTGATGTAAGGGCCACTGACGATGTACCACCAAGGAGAGTAGGACACGAACCGTGTTGAGGTTGGCCACCGGTGGGAACGTTTCCTCATTGTCGAGACCTTGTTGTTGAGTAAATCCATGAGCCATAAGACGGGCCTTGAGACGGTCAATCGTCCCATTGAGAGCATGCTTGATCACAAAGACCCATTTACAACCAACACAACTCTGTCTTGGAGGAAGATCTCATACTTGATTTGTCCAAAAGGCAGTCATTTCTTCTTCCATGGCCGCCCGCCAACCCGGATGTTAGAGAGCCTCTTGCACAGAGTTAGGCACGTGGATGGAAGATAATGAAGTAGCAAAGTGTTGAAGCGTCGGGGATAGACGATGTAAGGATACATAATTCACCAGGAGATGAGCTGTGGAGGCAGGATCCGGATCAACAGGCCGCACAGTGCCAGAGGGTGAAGACGACTGCAGTGGGGAGGCGCCGAGGGGGAGCGAGGAAGACAACGAGTATAGGTATCCAGTAGAGGTGGCTTGTGGACCGGGAACTGGAGTTGGAAGTAGTGGTGAGAGAGGAGACGTGACTGGAATGACGGGGCATGGTAATAACGGTGGTGGAAGCGGGGGGGGGGGGGGGGTTGAGTAGAGGAAAATGGCTGGTCCTTCAAAAAGGTAACGTCGGTAGAGACAATTACCTTGTGGGTGGTTGGAGAGTAGCATACATACCCTTTCTGAGTCCGGGAGTAGCCAACAAACATATGTTTGGTTGCTCGAGGAGCGAACTTGTCAGTGGAAGGGCCAAACAGATGGACATAGCAAGTACAACCAAATACCCGAGGCGTGAGGGAAGGGTGGTGTGGAGAGAAAGAGAAGACTAAACAGAGTGACATAGTTGAGGACGGAATAGGTTAGACGGTTAATGAGATAACATGCCGTAGAGATAACAAAGTGTCCATACGTCTTGGGAACCTGCATTTGAAATATGAGTGAGCGAGCCACATCGAGAAGATGTCTATTTTGCGCTCAGCGACACCATTTTGTTGTGGAGTATAAACACACGAGGTCTGATGAATGATCCCGAACTCAGAGCATAGATTATCAAACACATGACTTGTGTATTCTCGAGCATTATCAGTTCATAGTGTTTTAATTGTATAGGCAAATTGAGTGCGTGTCTCTAGAATAAAAGCACAGAGCACACGTGTAAGCTCAGAGCAATCACGAATTAAATAGAGTCATGTCATACGAGATTAATCATCAATAAAAGTTATAAAATAGCGATAACCAGACAGACTAGCTATTTTATAAGGCGCCAAATATCAGAATGTACTAAATTAAAATGAGAATCGCTTTGAGTACAATGCGGAGGGAAAGATGAACGATGTTGTTTTCCCATAATACATGAATCACAAGTAAAGACGGGAGAGAAATCTCAGGAAGTGCCTTCTGGAGGACAGGAAGATGTGCTGCCCGAGATGCCGATGCCAGTCAGCAGAGGAGACGAAGGAGAGAATGGTAGGAGAGACATCAAGATGGTAGAGCTCGTTGTGCAGTCGTCCTTTACCAATGACACTCTGCGTCCGCCGATCCTGCATTATGAAAGAAGAAGAAGTAAATATGACAGAACAATCAAGATCGGCAGTGTGACGACTAACAGAAAGTAAATTAAACGAATAGCCCAGAACATGAAAGACCAAGCGAAGAGAAATATAAGGGTTGAGTGGTATATTAGCAGAGCCGGAGACAGAAGCGGTGTCACTATTGACTACTGTGATAAACTTGGGATGCGGAGAGTCCAAGTACTGAGGTGGTTTCAGCGACGTGATATGGTGAGTAGCCCCAGTGTCCACTATCCAGCTTGGATTAGTGGAGATACAAGTGATACCTTCATTGGAGATGGAGGTAACAGAGGCAGGCAAGCGGTTGAGCATCCCTTGAAGTTGCTGGAGCTAGAGACACTTCATGAAGATCAACACGAGTGGTAGAAGATGTGTCAGCAACAACTGAGGCAGTAGGACGAGGACGTAGACCATGTTTCCGGTAACACATTGCCTCAAGATGACCATCCTTACCACAGTAGGTACACTTAGGCCTTGGTTGGTTACCACGACCCCACCCGCAGGAGCCTGAACGACCTCTTCGAAAAGTGGGAAAAGGGAGAGGTGGTGTTGCAGAGTGCTGGAGACGAGCCGGTGTGGGAGGACCGAGAGATTCAGGAGGTGGTGTGACCTTTAGCAACGTGGTGCAAACATCAGAAAATGAGGGAACAGTGGAAGAAGAGAGTATCTGAGCTCGAACACTGAAGATGAGGTGAAACGCGAGCCATCATCATGAAAATACCGGCAGCTACCTTTTGAGCGCGCTGAGCAGCCAAGTCAGTAGTGAGGGGTTGATGCTGAATGCAGACCTCAACCAGAGTCTTAGAACGCTCAACAAAGGAGGTTAAGTCAGCGACACCGCCTGAGTCAAGGTTTTGAAGATCGGTGATGATGTCAAATAAGTGTTAGAGACTGTCCTTTCCATAGTAAAGATAATGGAGCTCATCCCACATTGCTTTGACTGTCTCATGATACATGACCATACAGTAGGGTTTTCCATCCAGGGAGTTGAGGAGCCAAGTATGAACACGAGCATCATCACGAAGTCAATCATCAGTGGGAGCAAGAGTTTCCTTAGTCAAATGGTGCAAGAGACCCTTCCTCTGAAAAACCCGGCGAACAGAGTGCACCCCCTCAACAAAATTCGCCTTTCCACTAAGAGAGATGGTGGTGATACACAACTCGTCAGGGACCTCGAGAACAGTCATAACCGCACGAGCAGGAAGAGAAGATGCTTTAGAAGACCCCATAAAGCCCTGACGTGACTAGGGAAAAAGACTAGCGAAAAGGGTGTGCGGTCTGAGAGGCAAGATAGGCACGCAAATGGCGAGCTAGCAACAAGACAGACGGTCTGGCTCCATACAGGATCATGGCGGACTGGATGTGTGGTCTGAGCGGCAAGAGTAGACCGCGGACAGGCGGCAAGAGCAGACCGCGCACAAGCGGCAAGAGAAGACCACGCGAGATGAGCTAGCTTGCGATGAGCAGAGCTAGCTGGGACCGCAATGAGTAGAGAGTGACTAGCGACGGTTTGAAAGCAAGCAGATTGAAAACTGAAGCGGCCCTCTGGTAGAGAGCAATGTAGGGCTGAAAGGAAGAGCGACAGTCTGAGAGAGAGCTGCGGTAGAAGCGAGCTAAGGAACAGTGGCGGCCCGAGAGGAATGCCACAAACAGAGGCAGAGAAGATCGACCAGCGACTAGGTCAGGTGACCTGAGAGAAGAAATATCAGCGTGAGACTAGCGATCAGAGAGAAGCAGGCCGCGACTAGCAAAGAGAGGTCTTGCGGGTAGGGCAATAGAGAAGGAGCAGATCGACAAGCAGTGTTTTCGGACAGTCCGCGACCTAAGAGGAAGATCGCGACGGGTAGAGCAACAAATATGATGTAGACCGCGGCGAGCAGGCCCACAAGGGAAGGATATGGCGAGTAAACCAGGTCGACCAGAAAACGCGGACAACAACAGACCACAATAAGCAGAGAGACGCGGCGAACTAGACGCCAAACAGACCGCGAGAATGAAGAGGACAGTGGGATCCACAGAAGAGAGGAGAAAACCTATAAAAACACTAGCGGAGGAAGGAGAGGAGGTGGATCCACGGAGGAAGTCAGCTGCGGTTAGAAAAACTGAGACCGCAGGAGACGTTGGCCGCAGGTGCGGATAGAGACAGGAGACCGCGGTTAGCAGAATGCTGCCGCCCAGGGCAGTGCGTGGAGAACTTTCGTAGGACCCATTGCTCTGATACCATGTGGAGAAATGCCCAAAAATATTGGGAAATAACTTGAAATTTTATTAATCCTCTTTTTAATACATAAATACAAGTATGCCTACACTTATATAAGAAGAGAAAGGGTGAGAAAAATCCTCATTCAAGATGTGAGACTAAAACATAGAGAGAAAGGGGGCCTAATATGGGCCTTTACAGGATTTCCTTCTAATAGTTATAAATTGTTGCGAGCTCCAGAGTTTGCATTGGAGTGAAATAAGGATTGAAGCAAGGTTGTCAGGATCGAGATCCTAGGTGGGATTGTTTAAGGGGTTGGATCGGATTGGATCGGATTGGATCGTATGATCGGATCGTGGATCGTAAGATCCCACTACATTTTTAAAACAAGACTTAAATGATGAAATTGAATTTGATATCAATCATATCATACAATTACACAAATAATCTATACCAAAAACCATATAATTAATCATTTTCATTTGTTTACTATAAGACTATTATTACTAGAAATCTAGAATAGATGTTAAGTTTAAGACAAAATAAGAACATGCATAAAGAAACAATTATGATTGTAAATGTACCTGAGTAGTGTAACTTCCGCCTCTACGTTCGCAACTCTAAAGCCAAGATGAGTAAGCATTTTTGTCTTAGCTGTCCCATCTTCGTCAAATTATCTTCAGTAACCAAATTATGAAGATGAACCTATAAATGAGAAAACATAAATCACAGAGACAATTATAAAGATAAATTATCACATTATCTAACACTCTAACCTTAGAAGCAAATGATGAAGCATTAGGAGCTGCTTGAGTAGGATGGAATTATGGAATGTTGCAAGCTTGCATGACAAAGTCTGAATTTGGTTATAAGTTTTAACGATGACAAATTAACAATACTATCAATTTTAAATCCATGCACTTTTTTGGTTGTACTATCAATTTCAATCCATGCTCCCAACCCGGATCACTTCTAGAGCCGGTTGCATTCTTTCGGGACTTTTTTCCAACTGTCTTTGAACCGGACCCAGAGACAGACATCTACAAAGTCAAGTAAACATTCAAAAAATATAAGCATACATAAACAAAATCATGAGATTATTTCCAATTGACAAAGGACTGAAGTCATCCATTTCCAGATTTCTGGACTGATTCCAGTCCAGAAATCATCCAGATTTCTGGACTGGATTGATTTCAGTCCAGAAATCTGGGTGATTTCAGTCCAAAAATCATCCAGATTTCAGTCCAGAAATCTGGGTGATTTTAGTCCAGAAATAAGGGTGATTTCAGTCCAGAAATGTGGATGATTTCTGGACTGATTTCAGTCCATAAATCTGGGTGATTTCAGTCCAGAAATCTGGGTGATTTCTGGACTGAAATCTGGGTGATTTCTGGACTGAAATCATCCAGATTTCTGGATGATTTCAGTCCAGAAATCATCCAAATCTGGATGATTTCTGGACTTATTCAGTCCAGAAATCTGGGTGATTTCAGTCCAGAAATCATCCAGATTTCTGGGTGATTTCAGTCCAGAAATCTGGATGATTTTTGGACTGATTTCAGTCCAGAAATCTGGATGATTTCTGGACTGATTTTAGTCTAGAAATCATCCAGATTTCAAATCCAGAAATGGACTGAAATCAGTCCAGAAATCTGAAAATTATTCAGATTTCTGGACTGAAATCTGGACTGATTTCAGTGCAGAAATCATCCTGCAGTGATTTCAGTCCATTTCTGGAGTGAAATGATCCAGAAATCTGGATGATTTCTGGACTGAAATCATCCAGATTTATGGACAGATTGTAGTCCATTTCTGGACTGGAATCAGTCCAGAAATCAGGATAGTCCAGAAATCAGGATGATTTCTGGAGTGAAATCAGTCCAGAAATCAGGATGATTTCTGAACTGATTTCAGTCCAAAAATCAGGATGATTTCTGAACTGATTTCAGTCCAAAAATCTGTACTGATTTCTGCTAGAAATCATTTTGATTTCTGGATGATTTTAGTCCAGAAATGGACTGAAATCAGTCCAGAAATCTGGATAGTTTCAGTCCAGAAATCAAACAAAAAATCAGTCCAGGAGTGCAAAAGAAGTAGGAGAGCAGCAACAGAAGATGGGCAGCAGAGGAAGAAGAAGAAGGGCAGCAGAGGGGCAGCAACAACAGAAGAAGAAGAGGGCAGAAGAAGAAGAGGGCAGAAGAAGAAGAAGAAGAGGGCAGGAGAAGAAGAGGGCAGAAGAAGAAGAAGAGGGCAGAAGAGGGCAGAAGAGGACATAAGAAGAAGAGGGCAGAAGTAGAAGAAGAACGGCCTGATATGCGGGAGCCGAGCGCCGGGAGGAAAGCCGTCGAGAGCGGAAATAGGGCTGGAGAGGAAAACCGTCGGGAGAGGAAATATGGCTGGAGAGGAAGAGCCGTAGGGTTCCACGATTTTTAATTACGCCGGATAAGGATCGTGGAATCGTTTAGGGATCGCGATCCTAACGATTCCACGATCCGGATCGCGATCCCACCGGGACACGGCTTGATTTCGATCCGGATTAAGATCCGGATCGAAATGTAGAATCTGGATCGGAGGATCGTGCGATTATACGATCCGGATCGCGATCCTAACAACCTTGGATTGAAGACGGAGTGAAAGGAGATGAAAGAGCTTAACAAAAACAAGTGGTACAAAATCCACCACTGAAAGAGTATCAAGATTATTGGTACAGGAGATACCGATTTTCTCGCTCTTGCTGCAATAGTTGTGTATTATCTCCTTGCAAGCCTCAGCTATAATAATTTTTAAGTGTTCTAAAACCGTCCAATCCTTATGAAATAGACTTAAAAGAGATTATTATTATGATTCTTTACTACTTGGACGAAATCACAGTCCATCTTTGAATCACCAAAAAGCCGAATTCAAGTTTTCTTTGTCTTCATTGTTTGTACTCGTGAGATAAATTAGCCACATTATTTTATTGGCGGGTTCTTGAACTATTTTGAGCTTGCATCGTAACAATAAAATGATTTTTTTGAGGGATGGTTTGATCTTTTTTTTCCTTAGATTGTGTTAACCATGGTGCCGACAATTGCATAAAATTTTATTTTTATTTGTTTAGTCACCCAGATGCCACTGATTTCATATACAAATTTATATACGCATTGCGGTCAATGAAGTGCGCTCAAACGATCAGTCTCACTATGCAAGAGTTCTTTAGATTCTTGACTGCATGAATTATCTTGTATTCTTAATTAGTTGTGTATTTTGCCTTTTAATGTAGTTTTCATAGCGGGTCTCCATCTATATAGCTAGTCTTGTCTTTGGATCTCTTAGGAGAGTACTCTTAGAGGGAACCTACCCTCAAGAGTTGGGAGAGAGCATGTCTCATTCATATGTATCTTCCTTTCCTTTTTAGCGCAATCTCACAAGTTATTTTTCGCGTTGTTGGTACATGGGCGCTTATTCATATCAAGTACTTCAATCTCCGGCCTTCTTCTGCCGTCGGTCACCAGCTCCGTTTTACCTCTTTGCCATTTCTCTCATCATGGAATCATTGAACACACACTTCGACCGAATCGACATTGATATGGCTGACATCCTCCCTCTGATGTACAGGCTTCTTCAACGTCTTATGCCCTCCCTTCCGTCGTATGCGACAACCACCCCCCCTCCCTGCCAAAGTCACCCAAACACCATCCTGCATGAGTTCGTCCAACCTCATCTATGACTAGCATTGACTGCATCCCCTCCCCCTCCCATTGAAGACGTTGCTTGTTCTCTTGACGCTGTCTTCTCAACTGCACCCACAGTCAACCACATCCTCGACGTAGCACAGGTTCTCGTCATGCAGCGTGCCGACCACTGCGCGCTCATGAAATTGTCGTTTTCCTCTGCAAAGCTTGTGCTCTCATGAGATCGTTGTTTTCCTCTGCAAAGCTTGTGCGCAACCCTTCCTTTTCGACATCAGACACCGCTTCTCTTCCCCTCAAACTTTCCCCATCGTTCCAATCTCGTCTCCGTTTGTCTCTAGCCCTCAATTTACTCGCCTGAGATGCCTTATCATCTCCAACACCATGCATCCATCCATCCAAATCAATTGCCCCAATCACCATCTTGCATTCGATGAGACATATTCCACAGTAAACCCTGTACCACTACGTGACCATGTTTCCATTTACGACTACTATCAAAACTTTTCTTTTTTTTGTTAATATAGTTGTTAGCACACGATTCCTAGACCCAAATCTCTCACTAGCCAAATTTCTGGCCCATATTGCGGGTCCTTAAAAATCACATTTTACTTTCTCTAATTTTGCATGGAACCCCCATAAAAATCACATTTTACTTTCTCTAATTTTGCATGGATCCCATGCCAACCCATCAGTTTTTCTCACGATGGACCCCATCATACGCCCCTCTTCTACCTATTTCCAATATATTCACTTATTTACTATTTTCTTAGGCCCCATGGCAATTACACCAATACCATTCATTTCCCTACAAAATTTTTGCACACACCCTCACATTCACACAATTGCACAAACACTCCTCCTTTCTCGAACTTAGGGACTTTGTTTGGGCATTTTTAGCCCGCTGGTGGATTGGAAACGCCACCATTATAATATCGTTATAGGTCCAACACCATAGCAAAAAATCCATGGATCACAAATTTCAGACTTTTGCACTCGACCTCTATTCACCGCATTGCGTTGAGCGCCCATTGCAATCTCTGTCTTCCCATGAGGAAAAATTCCTAGAGATCCGTCCCCTTCTGCCCTGCCAGCCACAAACTGGGGTAAACCTTCAGTTTTGTTCTTTGGATCCTCTTCACGTGGTTGCCGTTGCAGATCTGAGGCAAACCGAGCTCGCCAGCAGATCTGAGATTTGTCGAGCTCGCCGACATATTTGAGGCATTTGACCGGAGCAGAGCTCGCCAACAGATTTGAGGAGCTTGGGCGGAACCGAGCTTGCCGGTATCAGATCGGTGAAGGTTTCCCCATCAAAATCCTTCCACCCCTGCAGATCTTAGGCTAGCCAAGCTCGCCGACATTCATCAATATGTTCCAAGAAACAAATGTGGAGGTTCCCCTATGGCTCATAAGCTTTGCCTGACCCTTCTTTATAATTGACCATGTGAACTGCAATTTTCGGCCGCTCTGTACCGAAATCTTCCAATAAGTTGAGCATCATCCTCCTGGAAAATGGCGCCGCCGCCTATGTCGGCCTTTGCAAGGGGAAGGGATTGAGGGTTAATGCCAAAGAACAAGAGGTTTTAGTTGGGTTTTGTGTGTGGATATGACGTTGGTTAAAAGGTTGAGTTCTTCGAGGTTGAGTGGCTCTTCATCATGGAATGTTGAATTATGGTTGAGCTTGTGAGGCACATAAGGTAAGGTTTTTGCGGCGCAGGGGATCATTGGGAGACTGGTGGATGGTCTTCTAGAAGTGGTTGTGAGTTTGAGGAGCTTGAAGATTTAGAGAGTAGATGGGATGTATAAGATGAAGATCAACTTCTTATTCGATTGCATTTATTAATCCAGAGTTCAACTTTCATGTTATTGTGAAACATTGGAGAAACGAATCAGGACTTGCTTCATTGTGAAGAGAAATGTTTGCGCATTGATTATCATATAAAATTAATCAATAATAAATTAATTTAGTATATTAATTATCATATAAAAATCATAAAATTTAATTGAAACACCAGAGTGATTTTACCAAACAATTCATATGTATTTCAGTTGTAGATAGCTTTGCAAACATAGTTTTTCCAAACCTTCTCTCTATTTCTCACCATTGGATTCTTACTACATTTCTCACCTCCATTTCCCACTCCTTCATTTACCACTACCACCGCTCAAACAAACATAACCTTAATGCACATCAACTCCTAAAATAATGAAATACTACCTTCAAATCTCGTAATTTTACACTTGACACAACACCTCCCAAAACACCCACGTGTTTCCTTTTCACTTTCATATCACTCCCTACTTCAGCCATGGGCGTCCTTCCTATCTTTGTTATGACCCAGTCTTTGGCCTCCCATTGACCGCTATTGTCAAAAATTAAATTGGCGCAAAACATCGCAAAAGATCGCGACAACATGACGTCGGCTAGTCATGTTACAGGTCGGAGCCTCGACCCAACTGATGGACTTCCGGCTCATCAATGACCTGCAAATATTCTCCACCTCGCCTTGTGGACAAGGACACACACTCTGACGATCAGCCACCCTACACGAGAGTTCTTCGTAGCCTAAGCTACCTTTAGGGATTATCTTGTGTTAATTAATTACATGACATCTTTTAATATAGTTTCATCTTGTAGCAGGTCTCCATCTATATAAGGATCCCTTAGTATGAAAAATAAAGTAGCTTAGTGTCTTGTCTTTGTCTCTCTTAGGAGAAGACTTCCAGAAGGAACTGACCCTCGAGAGTTGGTTGTGAGCATGTCTTATTAGTTTGTATCTTCCTTTCATTTTCTAGCACAATATTATAAGTTTTCGTTTGTGTTCTTGTACTTGGATTATTCATATCTTATACCTAATCAAGATCATTTCTTGATAGATCCATGCCATAGAATTTAATTGAAATACCAGTGGTTTTACTAACGGCTCTTATGTATTTCAGTTCTTTACAACTCTGCAAACATTGTTTTACCAAACCTTTTCTCCATTTCTCACCATTGTATTCCTATTGCTCCATTTTCACCTCCATTTCCCACTGCTTCATTTACCACTGCCACCACCCAAACAAATATACCCTTAATGTATGTCATCGATTGCTACTCAACTAAAGTAATCCCACGTTCAAATCTTGTAGTTTTACACTTGACACAACACCCCCAAACCGCCCATATGTTTCCTTTTTTACTTTTATATCACTCCCTCCTTTAGCCATGGGCGTCCTTCCTATCTTCGCTGACCCAGTCTTTGGCCTCCCATTTACCCCTTTTGTCAAAAATTAAATTGGTGCAAAACATCGCAAAAGACCGTGGCAACATGGCGTCTTCCTCATCTCGTCATGACATTGCCCGAAGTCTTGACCCAGTTGATGACCTTTAGCTCTTCAACGACTTGCAGATCTGATGCACCTACACCTTGCGTACAAAGACATACACACTCGGACAATCAACCTCACTACACAAGAATTCTTAGAAGCCTTGGCTACCTTCAAGGATTATCTAGTCTTCTTAATTTATTACACGATGTCTTTTATTGTAGTTTCATCTTGTAGCAGGTCTTTCAATGTTCAGTATTATAAACTTCCAAGTTTTTTTCAAAAAAAAAATCTTAAAGAAGAGCGTCCTGTTCTTCATTCCTCTTGCTCAGCTATGCAATTGCACCTTCGGCCGCCTTTTTTTGCTATTCACTTCTGCTTCACTAAAATGGCCTTGGATGTTAAGATAAAAGAAATAGTATTTTGTTCCTTCTATTTCACTCCTGAAGTTGGCTTGAAGATAGTGTTATGGGCATTCACCGAGTTATCTTTGGTGCACCTTTTGTTTTTTATTTTTAGTATTGATCTTGTCTTTTAGTTTGAATAATAGTCATTTTAGTGACTCATTAATATGCATGGTTGGTAGGCCCACTAATGTCAAGAGTCATTTTAAGTCTATGCAAAACCCATTCAGGGGAAGAATGAACAAGCAGGAATTGGAGTCTCTCCTTGTCCTTATTTTGAAATTGTGATGCCCCTTGTCTTTTATTTTTGAGCATTAGTCTTATCTTTTATTTCTCGAGTCTTCTTATTTTCAGTGTTAATAATCCATTTAGTCAGTCATTAATATGGGTGGTTGACAGACCCATTAATGTCAAAACTCATTGTAAGTTTGTTTAAGACCCCCTTAAGGGAAGTGTGAAACAAGCAAAAAATTTGAGTCTCTCATTGTTCCTAATTAAATAGAGTTTGTGGAAGATCTCTCAAGCACACCCCACCTTCAATGAGTCATGACCGATCGTGACAACTTGGTTTCAAAACTAGGTTTCGATCCTAGCACATCGAGCTCAGCGTCATGTAAGAATGGAGAAATATTATGATGGCAAAGATTGTGTGGTTGAGTTTGAAGCACATGAGTTTGGTTGATATTGAGGCCACATCGAAGTGGTCTTGCTAGTCGTTTAAATTCCAAACTATCAGTGTCAACATATGTAAGGTTGTATTGAATATTGTCGTTTAGCATAGTGGTATTGCCTCTCATTGTCGGGAGACAGGCACTGCAAAACCGGCGCTGCTATAACTAATACAGGAAATACAAGCAACAACAATATAAAGTTAAATGCAGACACTCGGCAATCCCACCGAGGCACAACCGCGCAGTGTATATTTAACAGAATAAATGCATACACATATGAAAATAAGGTGAGAGAAAATGGACCGTCAGATGAAAACCGTGAATGCGCCGGACGCGCACGATCCGCGTGAGTATAGAAAACTGGACTGCAATCCGACTAACGGACGCACAAGGTTCGTCGGAACCTTCAACGTCGATCTCCGACGTTCAACCGCCACCACCGCCACCACCGGAGAGAAAACTCCAAGTTCGGACCCGGACCTCGCCACGAACGTGTAGCCCGTCCTCAGCGCAAATTTCTCCTCTCCAAAGCCTCCACAAAACAGCCCTCGCCGAACCAGGATCAGCTCTCCGAACTCAGTCACCGGCGGTCCACGCTGCGAAGCCGAACAAGCCCCAAAAACACAACACCTCCAACAAGGACGGTGCGCCCTCTTCCTCCTCCTAGCCAAGAAGACCAAGGTGATGAACAGTCCACCTTCAAGAAAAACGACAATGGCTGATCTAAGCGGCAACGACAACGTCCCCAACAGGCGACAACACCTCCTTCTGGGCAACTCCAGGCAAGAGAGAGAGGCGGTTACCGGAGAGGAGAAAGGAAGAAAGGGGCACGGGCGGTTACAGGAGAGAGGGGGGGGGGGGGGGGGGAAGGAGGGGCACATGCGGTTGCTTTTTAATGATGCAGGTGGCCCGGTTCACTTGAACCGTGTAGGAGCCAAAACACCAACAAACACCACCTTGGCTCATACCCCGGTTCCACTACCACCACCTGCACGAAACACACAACTGCGCGAAACACCACCTCAACGACTTGAGGCGTCAGCCGACCTGCTCCAGTCGACTCATCCCTGCTCGGCTCAACCTCTGAATGTCGTCGCCAACGGATCGCAAAAGCTGAATCGTCGAACCCGAGTCCCTGGAAGGCGATCCACTGCACCACGACTGTCACCTCTGTCGGCCGCAGAAAACATGGGCTCACCACCTCGCATCGTGGTCCCCATCAGCCGGTACAAACTACCGTGCTGCAAAGCTCGCATGAGCACGGTGCGCCCTCGCCTCACCGTCAGAACTCCATCTCTCGCTGCAAAACTGCAACCACTGGAATCCAATCTGCCCAACGATATCAGATTCCTGCGCAGCTTAGGTACCAGATGTACCTGATCAAGTCTACGCATAGCTCCGTGATGCGTCCGTAAGTTCACCGTCCCAATCCCTGTGACCTTACAAGCTGAGCCGTCACCCAGAAAGACCGACGCAGACGTCACCTGCAGTGAACTGAACATCGCCGCATCTGAGCAAATGTGCTGCGAAGCACCAGAATCCAAAATCCAGCTATCAGAGTCATTCTGACTCACAGTGACGCAATAAAATCCGTCATCTCCTTCCAGGTCGAGTGTCACCATGCCCGCATCTTGGACATCCTTCGAAGTTCCAGAACTTCCTGCACGCTGCGGACAATTTCTCCTAATATGACCAACCTGTCTGCAGTGGTAACACGTCACTGCCTTATTCGACGCCGACCGAGCTCGTGCACTGCTCAATCCTTTGCTAAAACTCCTCCCGCGTTCATGTGCTACCAAGATCTGGTCACCCCTAGGAGTGGGGTCCTTTAACATCTGACTGGATAACAGCGCCGACGTGACTTCTTCCAGCCCCACCGTATCCTTCCCATACAGGAGCATAGTCACCATGTGCTTGTATGACGCTGAGAGCGAGGTAAGAAGCAGGAGGACTTTGTCTTCTTGCTCTACCTTCGAGCCAACCACATGCAATTGACTCAGAAGATCGTTGAACACATTGAAGTGTTCCTGCAGGTTGCCACCTTCCTGCATCTTCAGCGCATAGAGGCGCTGCTTCAGCAACAATTTTGTCGTCACGGATTTTGCCAAGTACAGTCGCTCCAGCTTCTCCCAAAGCTCGACTGCCGTCTCTTCAGTCCCGATGTTGAAGAGCACCGGGTCAGCAACACACATCCTGATTGTGCTCGTGGCTTTTTCATCAAGATCCTGCCATTCCTCATCTTTTACTGCCGTGGTTAATTTGTCGCGCCCCCGCAAGACTCGAATCAAAACTTGTTGAACCAACATATCCTTAACTCGAATCTGCCATAGGCTGAAATTCCCATTGCCATCGAACTTCTCTACGAAAAATCTGTCCAAAATTGCGTTCTTTCCTGCCATGACTGTCTCCGACAAACTAGAAGACTTGATTTGTTCAAAGGTCGGATCTGAAAGAGTGGAAAGAGGATCTAGTCGTTCACCACCGCAGTCAAACCCTTCCTAGAACGTCCAATCACGGTCGTATACCGAACCTGCCTCTGATACCACTTGCTGGGAGACGGGCACTGCAAAACCGGCACTGCTATAACTAATACAGGAAATACAAGCAACAACAATATGAAGTTAAATGCAGACACTCGGCAATCCCATAGAGGCACAACCACACAGTGTATATTTATCAGAATAAATACATACACATGAAAATAAGGTGAGAGAAAATGTACCGTCCGATGAAAACCGCGAATGCGCCGGACGCGCACGATTCGCGTGAGTGTAGAAAACTGGACTGCAATCCGACTAACAGACGCACAAGGTTCGTCGGAACCTTCAACGTCGATCTCCGACGTTCAACCGCCACCACCGGAGAGAAAACTCCAAGTTCGGACCCGGACCTCGCCATGAACGTGTAGCCCGTCCTCAGCGCAAATTTCTCCTCTCCAAAGCCTCCACAAAACAGCCCTCGCCGAACCAAGATTGGCTCTCCGAACTCCGTCACCGGCGGTCCACGCTGCGAAGCCGAACAAGCCCCCAAAACACAACACCTCCAACAAGGACGGTGCGCCCTCTTCCTCCTCCTAGCCAAGAAGACCAAGGTGATGAACAGTCCACCTTCAAGAAAAACGGCAATGGCTGATCTAAGCGGCAACGACAACGTCCCCAACAGGCGACAACACCTCCTTCTGGGCAACTCCAGGCAAGAGAGAGAGGCGGAGTAGTGAGAGGCGGTTACCGGAGAGGAGAAAGGAAGAAAGGAAGAAAGGGGCACGGGCGGTTGCTTTTTAATGATGCAGGTGGCCCGGTTCACTTGAATCGGGTAGGAGCCAAAACACCAACACTCATCCCCCCTAACTTTGCCCTCATCTCCCCAATGACATATTTAGGGGTTCAAATTCTCATTAACAAAAAAGAAAACTAGAATATTGTAGTTGGCCATAAGTTGTTTGATTGTAATCCATTCATGACAACCTTGAAGAAAATCTTCGTGGAAGACAACCATGAAATAATGAGGTTTATTGTAGATCTCTATAAAAGAAGTTCTTGCTAGCTTTGGAGAAAAAATGCATAGTAAATCTTTTGTGAGTAATATTTAAATCGTTTGGTTCACTGATTTTTGAGCGAAAATTTGAAGACCGATGTTAAGCTATTGATTACGGCTTCGTTTGGCACGGCGGCAACAGTCGCGAACGCGGAGGTATGAACCACGTTCGTGAATGCCTGACCTCACCTAAGGAATTTCATTCACTTTTATGTTCAAAACTAGTTTTCTTTTCTTGATTACGGTCATAAACGTTGTCATGCCAAACATACATTCTATTACGGTGATGTTTTTGTCCAAACTCACCGGAGCAAAATCGTGGAGCCTATTTTTGCAACTGCATTTGAGAATAGATTTGTTCAGGATTTTAGGGTAATAATGTAGAAGTTCTTTATATTTGATAAAGTGTTGGGAGAGCAGTAAAATATAACTTTGAATATCCACTTTTCTACAAATAATTTTTTGGAACGCTACCCTCTCCAAGAGGAAGGAGTGTGGTAGCGATCTCACCGTCCAATTGGGCTTTAAAATTTGTGTTTTTTTTCATTTGTTTTTCTTTTTTTATTTCGGCGAGATCACCGACGTTGAGTATGTGAGATCAACGACGACTTAAATTTCACCCACTCTCAGAGGAAGGAATGCTACCCGTACGTAATTATTATTCCTTTTCTATCAGTGAATCAATTTGATTTTGTGCCACGTGGATTCATTATAAGAGATTTATTATAAATCGATCACTAATTATTTATCAGTAATATTTCTACAAGCAATGCTTAGCTTTGATAAGTTTCAGTAATTTTCTTGTGCTGACTATTTTGGGGTTCTTTCTTGTTTTGATTTAGCTTCACGAGCGGCGGAGAAGACGGTTATATCAGACTGCACCACTTCGACCCCGATTATTTCAACATTAAAATGTAGATGCCCAGCACTGCTGCCATCTTCGTTCTCCCCCGGACTCGAGCTTCGTATGTTAAGCAAATTTTGATTCTCGCTTCAGTTGTGATCGAATATGGCTTAAGTTTCGCCTTGTAAGGGATTTCAAGTCTAAGATTTGGTATTTTAATCAGGTGGTTGCTATGTTTACTATTATTTTGTTATAGAAAGAGTTTGTAGGGCATGCAGCGCAGTGTCGTTTTTGTGGTTTCATTTCATGTCTTATTTTTTCGCCTTTCAGAAGTCCGGTTTAAAATGAGGCTGGAATGTTGTAGCTTCTTGAAACTCTTGGCTAGTTGCAGTAGAAGATTTAGGCACCATTTGGCACGGTGGTAGTGGTCGTAAACGCATGAGTTAAAACGTCATTCGTTAACGTTAACCTAATAAACGTCATCCGTTTGAACATAAAAATGGATGAAGTTCCTTTGGTGGACTTTAACAAATGACAATTTAACCCATGTGCTCATGAACGCCACCACCACCACGCCAAATGGAGCCTTAATTGGTGAACACAAGAATGTTCACCAATAAACGTCTTGTGTTTATTTTCTATTGTAAACACAAGAATGTTCATGGCGCAGAGGATAAGGTCAGGTTGAGTCTCACACGGCTCTTTATTATTATTATTATTATTTTCTATATGAAGGCCTGGCGAGCGGCTATTTACAGCTCCGATGGGTGGCTTAGACTCCGTTTGTCGTGCCTTATCGAGGCTTATTTGCTCAGATGCGATTGGACAAAAATGTCATTGTCATATCAAAATTTTATGCCCCAAATTATTATTTTTTTGGTAATGATAGTAACATTTCTCATACAAAACATACAATGACGTTTTTGTCCAGTCTCACCGGAGCAAATAAGCTGCGATAAGCCGCACCAAACGCAACCTTAGGCTCTGTTTGGGGGGGGGGGGGGGGGGGGCTTATTTTCACCGGTCAAGCGGTTACGACCGCATGAATTTGACCTTAATTTTGGTCCAATTCATGCGGTCGTAACCGCTTGACTGGTGAAAATAAGTCCCCCACACCCCCCAACAGAGCCTTAGTCTCACATCATTGTATTTTTTTTTTCAAAATTTGAAGGGTAAACCAGTAATGTCCCATTGTAGGGTTGTAGCCCTTTTAAATTATAGGTTCAGGTTCCCTACTATCCTAGGCGTAGAAGACCTATAAAAATTAGATGGACGGCTACGATTCATTTCCGTGATCGAACGGCTAAGATGTTGTGATCTAATCAGATCAGACGGCTGTGATCTATTCGTCGATCGTGTTACACTACAAGGGAATTTTTTTATATAGTAGTAGATATATATATATAGTCTCTTTCCGTGTTCTGCCTACCCTAATTCAATCTCAAGGTCAACTTCTCGGTGTTGACCATTTTGTATAATTTTATCTTGGTTATTAAAAGCAAGTTTATAACGGCTATAATCAAGTTTTTATGGGTTCACAAATCTCTGACTTTATTTTGATCGACCATTCTTTGTTAAAATTCAACCAAAAAGCCAAAATTATCTATCTCATGGCAGATGGACTGCATATGATTTCACCTCACCTATCTTATATAAAGGCTATTCCAAAACCCTAACCATACTCAAAAATTGGCGGCACAGAGGCAAAATTTTTCTTTCCGGCCCCGAACAAAGATCTGTGTCCGGAGCCCGTGTGATTGTTGACGCATGGCTTTTTAATTCCCGCTGCTTTATTTTGCGGGAACCGTCTATTTTCAGTTTCGCGCTTAACATGTGCAGTTAAGTGAAAAGAACGTCATAGCTGCCTTCTCAATTACTTTTTCCCAACTTTGACTGCGATTTACTACACGATTAATCACCCGGACAATCTGTGCGATGGAGTCATCATCCTCGTCGAAGATGAAGGAGGTTAGCATAAATCCTTTTCCTAACTTATGTGTTTTGTATTTATGATCAAAAAGTCAAGGTATTTTAGGCAGCTATGACAAAATTGAACACTTGTTTTTGAGATAATGTTCTCCTGAGTATGAAAGATGATATTCACTTTTGACCATGCTTTTCAAACATGTGTTTCATGACAAGTGTGAGAAAGAATAGCCGTCATTGACCTTTAAACCAACATGTGCTCTTGAAGGAAGTTTCTAGGAAAGTAGCCAAATGAAGTTCATGACATGTGCTTTTGACCGAAGGAAGCTTCATCCACATGTTATCAACCATACCTACCTCCTTGGTTTTGACATATAAATAGGAATGAAGGGGGATGTGTAAGACATCCACTTCTCTCCAAACTCAAGCATTGGAAGAATGACAAAAGAAGAAAGTAGTGGTTACTGATGATAGGAATGAGAGTCACATAGCAATTGTATCTACAGTGGAGGACAGTGCCATCATTGTTGGAGATAACGTCACAGCTGCACTCTCTTGTGATGACTGAAGTTGGATTGTTGATTCAGGTGCTTTTGCACATGTCTCCCACAATAGAGAGTTATTTGCCACCTACATGACTTACGACAATGAAGTTCTTAGAATGGACAATGGTGACACGTCTAAAGTCATCGGGAGGGGAGATATGCACCTGAAGATGAGTACGAGAGGTTTGATAATTCTAAAAGATGTGTGACACGTACCCGAAATCTGCTTCAACCTAGTTTTAGTTGGTAAGCTAGATGATGAGAGACACTTAAGTGTGTTGGTATAGATTTTTGGAAGTTAATCAAGGGGTCGCTAGTAATGGCCAGAGATTATAGATATACTGATCTATACTACATGGAGGGGAGTCCCGAAGCTGCTCAGGCCAACTATGTTAGAGATGGTGTATTTACATCCCTATGACATAGGAGACTGAGTCACATTAGACAGAAGTGTCTAGGATGTCTCGCCAAGAAGAAGATGATATCAGATCTATTTATGAATCAGTTGGAGAGATGCGACTATTATATGACTGTGAAGTAGAATAAAGTATCTTTCTAGAGCCATACTTCCACTAGGAGATCTGAGCCACTAGAGCTCGTACAGAATAATTTTTGTGGAACACTGAAGGTCCAGAAGAGGGGAGGAGCGTCTTTCTTTGTGACATTCATCGATGATCATTCAAGAAATTTTGGGTCTAAGCTATTAAGACCAAAGATATGGTCCTCGATGTAACACCCCAGTTTTTGCAAGAGGTTCAGTCTGCAGTTCTGAATATTTTTGGGTTTCTGGTAGGAGGCACACGGCCTGCGACACGGGCGTGTCGCAGGGCGTGTCTAGGCCGTGTCGACACTCGGCCCAAGTGTCGACACATTCGCTCGACAAAGTGTCGAGAGTGGGCACACGGCCTGCGACACGGGCGTGTCGCAGGGCGTGTCTAGGCCATGTCGACACTCGGCCCAAGTGTCGACACATTCGCTCGACAAAGTGTCGAGAGTGGGGCACACGGCCTGCGACACGGGCGTGTCGCAGGGCGTGTCTAGGCCGTGTCGACACTCGGCCCAAGTGTCGACACATTCGCTCGACAAAGTGTCGAGACTGGGGCACACGGCCTGTGACACAGGCGTGTCACAGGGCGTGTCCCGCTTGGTCGACGATCTTCGCTCGACGTTTTTCCGCGGTGTCGACACAAAGCCTGTCGACGGGTGTCGAGACTTGGCACACGGCTTGGGACACGGGCGTGTCCCAGGCCGTGTCACCTCTCGGGTTGGTTTCGGGCCGTGTTGTTGGAGGCACACGGCCGGCCACACAGCCGTGTCACTGGGGACACGGGCGTGTCGGGTTGAACACGGGCGTGTCGGATGCCCGTGTGCGGTTCCAGGCGCGTCGATTTGAGACGACGAATGAGGCACACGGCCCTGGACACGGGCGTGTGCCAGGCCGTGTTCGGCCCAGGTCTTTTATTTTCCAGGCGAATCGTGGCCATTCTTTCCCAGATTTTGGGATCTGACGGCTCAGGACTGTTCTTAGGCAGTTAAGTCCGATTCTAGGGTTGGAAACCTCATTTGTTTTCCAAGTCTTCTCTTTCTAAGTTCTTGAGAAAAACTAGAGCAAGGAGGAAGAAGAAGAAGGTCTTGGGCTGTAGGAAGGGTTTCGGAGCTCCAAATCGCGAGCCGAGTCCGGATCCGTCAAGCTTGGAGCGTTGCGAAGATTTCCATCCGGCTATTTTGCCATGGCAAGGAAGAGGAGTCGGAAGATAACGACATCTCTCCTCTCGGTCCTTAGGATGCATGTATTAACATCGTTTAGTTTTCTTTCTCTCTAATTTTTGGGCACCGAACTCTCAAATGAGAGGGGTTTTGGTTTGCCAAGTTTCAAGAGGAACTTCCGGGTTGATTGAGTCCGTCCCCGGCATATTTTGCATTAGAGATCCGCTTCGCTAGTGGATTAGGCATGGTGGGTGAAGCCGTAGTCGCGACCGTTAGTCCGACTCGGTGATGTTGCATACGAACGTAGGGATTCGTAGAGATTTTCCGTTGCGGCAAGATGCCGTTTGTGTTGTGGTGGTGTTTGTCCCGTTTGCTTGAAAGGTACGTGTAGTCGGACCCGAACAAGGTTAGCTCCTCGTGGCGGTAGATGGTTTCCTTGAGGGACAAGGTTAGCTCCGCACGAGTTGGAGATGGTTTCCTTGGTGCGCGGGAACGCTGCAGTATTTAGTCTTGGTTCGTGTTGTGCCAAGGCGTGGCTATGCTCTGTGGTCGGCTGGCTATCCCGTGACATATGCGTCATGTGTGGAGAGTGTCCCGGCGAGACTAGTCCCCTTCTGTGAGACTGACGAGAATGCCAAGCTTGGGGCAAGCCCGGGCAAAGAGGTCATGAGCGGGTGGGGTCCAGCAAGGCTTCTTAGAATCGGTCGGTCTGTGTTTGTTGGAATCCTGATATGAGACGTCAGAGCTTGCAGGCAAGCCCGGGGCTAAGCCCACGAGAGGGTGGGGCCTTGGCAAGAATTCCTTGTGGCGGCCTGTGCGCCGTTCGAGGGAGAGGTGTCTCCCTTAGTGTTTGCGGCTTTATGCCAATGGGGAAATGTGAGTACCCAAATGATGTGATGTTGTGTTAGATGCATACGCAGTAGGGTACCTTGGGTGAAGCCCGGGTGTTGCATTCATGTTGCACAATAGGCCCTTTCTTTATATGCTCAACCAGTAGAGAACATGTTTGATGATTGAGACATCCAAGCCTGTTTTAATGCTTTTCTATTTATAGATGTTTATAGTGCATATGAAGTGCTGACTTGCAGGTTGGAGGGTTCCCCGGGGTCCGTTAGGGGCGGCCGGGAGGAGATGTGTTGTTACACAGTTTGAGGTCAGCCTTTGCTGACGCACGTTACTAATAATTTTTTACAGGTCAAGGATCGCATGCAGGAGCTAGCACGCCGGCCAGAAAGGCCTAAGCCCCATGAAGTGTTTTTCCCTCTTTTGTAGCACTTCAGTTATGATGATGTTTGTTTGAGACTATTTTGTCCGGCTTGCATGCCGAGGTAGACTAGGAGTGCTGAGCACATTCATGTTTGATGTACTACTTTTCTTTGGACTCTTGTTGTAGGCCTTATGACCATTTGTTTTACTCTTTAGTGGTGGATAACTTCTAGTCCTATTCTGTTTCCGCTGTGTTGTGCTAAGTGTTTTGAGTTTGGGTAGCTATATCAACTTATAATGCTAAAGCTGTGGCGCTCGTATGTTGGTGGGGCCCCGGCCGGACCCATATTATACGTTCACTACAGTGGAGGTGTTACAATTTGGTATCAGAGGGAGGTTAGATTCAAGGTCAGTGCGTAGAGAAGTTATCCACATAAGAGTAATGCGGGACTGTGAGTGTCCTTATGTTTTAGTCGTGCGATTGGAGACTAATCCCTTATTTCTTGTTTTCCTGAAGAGTGCAAGCAACGAGTCGGGCACTTCAAGAGCAAGGGATGATCTCTCGGCGAGCAGTGCTACTGCTCCAGGTCTTCTGGGCACGGGTGTAAACCCGGCTGACTTCTGCCGTATGCTTGCAGAAGCGATGGTGGCAGCGCAAGCGGCGGCTGCAGCCCAGGTAGCAACCCCTGCTACACCAGACACGGCGACGGCCGTACCAGGCGGAGAAGCCAGGCGAGTGGAGACTTTGGTAGAAAGGGTGGTGGTATGGCATGGAGACCGACACATTAAGTACTTCCTGAGTTTCCATCCCCCGTCTTTCAAGGGTGTAGGAACGCCAACGGACGCGGAGGATTGGTGGGTTCGTATTCAAGAACTGTTAAGGGCGGTAGAGACGCCAGAGGAGAAGAAAGCTGAGTATGCGGCGTTCATGTTGGAAGGAGACGCCAAGTTGTGGTGGGTGAGCCATAGAGGCCGCCTGTTCCGGGGCGCACCCCGTCAGTGGAAGAGTTTGGGGACGCTTTTCTTAAGAGGTATATTCCAGTTTCAGCACGATTGGCCCTACAGAGGCAGTTTCTACATCTAATGCAGCGAGACAAGACAGTGGATGAGTACGTGCAAGAGTTCACCCGTTTGGGTCGTTATGCGGGAACGATAATGGCGGATGATGTAGAAAGGGATAACCTCTTCTACCAAGGTTTGAGGGAGAATCTGAGACAGCGCCTCATCTCCATGAAGAGGGCGGGATTTAATGAGCTAGTTGAAGCCGCCAGGAGTTTGGAGAGTGATCTGGAGTGAACCCAGCGTCGAAAGGGTTTTACTCCCAAGCAAGGGGAAGGGAAGCCCTCCCAATCTCATGTAAAGTCTGATGGGAGCAGGTGGAGGAGGAAGCCTCACCCTTCCAGGTCGGGTGAGAGGAGCCTTGGACGCCTGGGGGTTCTCACTCTAGGGGACCGCGACGTGTTACAACTGCGGGAAGGTTGGGCACATAGCCCGTGCTTGTCAGCAAGGGGGAGCGGGGCAAGAGTCAAAGCAGGAGCAGTCTGTGCGCTCGGGCCCCAGTGCTGCAGAGAAAGGAAAGATGGCGGAATCGAGCGCTTCTCGGTTCCAACCGGTGCAACCAAGGGCTTACAACCTTGGACAGCAAGAAGCGATCCGCCAAACCGATGTGGTGACAGGTATGAAGAAAATTTAAGTTTGCATTTGTGCTTCATACTTTAGACCCCCTTTCCGTGTGTTGTCTTGTTGTAGGCTTCGTGTTAGTTTCTGGATACCCCGCTAGGGTATTGTTCGATACTGGGGCTTCGCATTCTTTTCTTGCGGAGAGTTTCATCCGAAGGGTAGGAGTCGAGACTTTCTCGGCGGACGCGGAACTGAAAGTGCGCATGCCCAATGGGTCATCTATGACCACCGGGGCTAAAGGGCGCATCGGTTGGGAGCTAGACGGAGTTGACTTCGTTTTGGAAGCGGCAGTGTTGCCGTTAGTAGAGTTTGATGTCATTTTGGGCATGAACTGGCTTGCAGAGCAGCGCGCCAGCATTGATTGTTTATCCAAGGTAGTGACCCTAAAGAGTAAGGGGCAAGCAGAAGTCAAGTTTACGGGCCTTTGTGGAGTAGCCCATTCCCTAATTATGGCCATGCAAATGATGCGGGCGGTTAACCAGGGAGGTGTGGCGCTGGTAGCGTTGTTGGAGGTTCGTCTCTCCCAACTTTCGATTGAGGAAGTGCCTGTGGTGGCAGAGTTCAAGGATGTGTTTCCGGATGAACTTCCTGGAGCGCCTCCTCGGCGGGAGATCGACTTCTCGATCGAGTTAATGCTGGAGGCTAGACCGGTGTCGCGTCCCCCATTTAGGATGGCACCGAAGGAGTTAGCGGAACTTAAGGTACAGTTACAGGAACTGTTGGAGCAAGGGTATATTAGACCCAGTTCTTCACCGTGGAGCGCACGGTGTTGTTTGTTAAGAAGAAAGACGGTAGCATGCGCCTATGCATAGACTACCGAGAGCTGAATAAATTGACCATCAAGAATAAGTATCCGATTCCTCGGATAGACGATTTGTTTGACCAATTGGTGGGGTCAATGGTATATTCGAAGTTGGACTTGAAGTCAGGCTACTATCAGCTGCGAATTCGGGATGAGGACATACCCAAGACTGCTTTTGGGACAAGGTACAGACACTTTGAGTTTACGGTGATGCCGTTCGGGTTGACGAACGCACCATCGGTGTTCATGGATCTGATGAATAGAGTGTTTCAGGATTACTTGGATTCGTTTGTGGTTGTCTTCATTGATGACATCTTAGTGTACTCAAAGTCTGAAGTGGAACATGAGACCCACTTGAGAGTAGTTTTGCAAGTGTTGAGGGAGAATGAGTTGTATGCAAAATTCTCCAAATGCGAGTTCTGGCTGGAGAAGGTGGCATTTTTGGGCCACGTGATTAGTGGTGATGGGGTGGCGGTGGATCCGGCGAAAGTGGAGGCCATCAGAGATTGGCCGGTGTTGAGGACCGTGGCTGAAGTCCGAAGTTTTCTTGGACTAGCCGGGTACTATAGGAGATTCGTGGAGAATTTCTCGAAGATAGCTCTTCCCTCACCTCACTCACTCGTAAAGACCATAAGTTTGTGTGGACCCAAGAGTGCAGTCAAGCATTCGAGGCACTGAAGGAGAGGCTTATGATGGCTCCGATCCTGAGTTTACCGCAAGGGACCGATGGATTTCAGATTTTCAGTGACGCATCGGGATGCGGTTTGGGTTGCGTGTTGGTGCAACATGGAAAGGTAATAGCTTTTGGGTCTCGACAGCTGAAACCTCATGAGAGGAATTACCCCGTCCATGACTTGGAGTTGGCGGCGGTAATCTTCGCGTTGAAAATATGGCGACACTATGTGTATGGCGCAAGGGTGGAGATCTTCACGGACCATAAAAGCCTGAAGTATCTCTTGGATCAGAAGGAACTTGAACATGCGGCAACGCAGATGGGTTGAATTTCTTGGAGACTACGAAGTGGCGATTCAGTATACGCCGGGTAAGGCCAATGTGGTGGCGGATGCGTTGAGTAGGAAAGTACTCGGGGCAAGGAAATTGGATCGAAGCTCATGATGAGCGGTTGGTTCGGGAATGGGAGTCCCTTGGGTTGGAATGTGTTGCGAGAGGCGAGTCTAGCGTGGCTCGGTTGAACTGGATTGAAGTGCAAAGAGACTTGTCCGATCGTATTCGGGAAGCGACTTGATTGGATGTAGAGTTTCAACCTTTTGTGTTGGAGGCTCAAAAGGGCGAGAGCAGCGCCTGGGAGATGATTGGGGGAATCTTGAGAAAGGATGGAAGGGTTTGTGTACTGCAGTTTGGCAATCTCCGTGAGGAGTTGATGTTTGAGGCTCACTTCTCAAAGTACTCCATTCACCGGGCAGTACAAAGATGTACTTGGATATGAAGAAATCCTTTTGGTGGCCGGGGTTGAAGCGAGATGTAGCTTTGTATGTGAGTCGTTGCCAAACATGTGCCTTGGTGAAGGCCGAATGTCAGAAACCGGGCGGGTTCCTGAAGCCCCTTCCAATTCCTGAATGGAAATTTGAGGACATCTCCATGGACTTTGTGCATGGTTTGCCTAGATCGCAGCATGGTAATGATGCTATTTGGGTGATCGTGGATCGCCTAACCAAGGTGGCTCACTTCATCCCAAATCGGAAAGAGGACAGCGTGGAGAAGCTGGTGGAGTTGTATGTTCGCAACATTGTGCGACTGCACGGAGTTCCTAAGAGCATAGTCAGTGATCGAGATGGACGATTTACGTCCAAGGACTGGAGATTGGTTCAGAAGAGCTTGGGCACGAAGCTAAAGTTTAGTACGGCGTTCCATCCTCAAACTGATGGGCAAACGGAGAGAACGAACCGTACTATGGAGGACATGTTGATGATGTGCGTTCTTGATTTGGCAAGAGGTGGGAGGATCACCTCTTCATGGTAGAATTTGCGTACAACAACAGTTTTCAAGCTAGTATAAGATGGCGCCATACGAAGCTTTGTATGGGAGGCGGTGTCGAACGCCAATGTCTTGGGCAGAGGCGGGAGACACCAAACTTTGGGAAAGGAATGCGGTAGTTGACGCTTGTGAATTGGTACGGACCATCCAAGAGGCGTATGAAGGTGGCGCAAGACAGGCAAGCAAATATTTTAATGCTCGTCACCGGAAGTTGGAATTTACAGTTGGTGATTGGGTTTATCTGAAGGTCAAGCCGTTCAAAGGCGTCTCACGGATTCGCCGACTCAAGAATTGAGTCCAAGGTTTTTGGGGCCTTTGAAATTGTTGAGCGGGTAGGAGAAGCAGCATATCGGTTGGCATTGTCCGCAGACTTGAGTGGATTACATGACGTC
The DNA here is from genome assembly GCA_039583875.1 of Platanthera guangdongensis. Classification (NCBI taxonomy): domain Eukaryota; kingdom Viridiplantae; phylum Streptophyta; class Magnoliopsida; order Asparagales; family Orchidaceae; genus Platanthera; species Platanthera guangdongensis. The sequence continues at coordinate 242,011,610 of CM077158.1, forward strand.
TTCCACGTCTCCGCTTTGAGGAAAGCCTTGGTGGAGGCTAGCGTGGTGATAGAGCCGCATCGGTGCCGATGAGGAAGACTTGAGGACGCGAGTCCTCCCAATTGCTATAGAAGATTCGGAGACTCGGCAGTTGCGAAATAAAGAAGTCAAACTCGTGAAAGTTCGATGGGACAACTGCGGTCGTGAGGAGTTCTCTTGGGAACGAGAACAGGCCATGCTAGAAGATTATCCAGAACTTTTCATGTCAGGTACAATTTAAGTTTTGTACCATTTTGTTTTGAAATTTCGGGACGAAATTCTGTTAAGTGGGGGAGAGTTGTAACACCCCAGTTTTTGCAAGAGGTTCAGTCTGCAGTTCTGAACATTTTTGGGTTTCTGGCAGGAGGCACACGGCCTGCGACACGGGCGTGTCGCAGGGCGTGTCTAGGCCGTGTCGACACTCGGCCCAAGTGTCGACACATTCGCTCGACAAAGTGTCGAGAGTGGGGCACACGGCCTGCGACACGGGCGTGTCGCAGGGCGTGTCGAGGCCGTGTCGACACTCGACCCAAGTGTCGACACATTCGCTCGACAAAGTGTCGAGAGTGGGGCACACGGCCTGCGACACGGGAGTGTCGCAGGGCGTGTCTAGGCCGTGTCGACACTCGGCCCAAGTGTCGACACATTCGCTCGACAAAGTGTCGAGACTGGGGCACACGGCCTGTGACACGGGCGTGTCACAGGGCGTGTCCCGCTTGGTCGACGATCTTCGCTCGACGTTTTTCCGCGGTGTCGACACAAAGCCTGTCGACGGGTGTCGAGACTTGGCACACGGCTTGGGACACGGGCGTGTCCCAGGCCGTGTCACCTCTCGGGTTGGTTTCGGGGCGTGTTGTTGGAGGCACACGGCCGGCCACACGGCCGTGTCACTAGGGACACGGGCGTGTCGGGTTGAACACGGGCGTGTCGGATGCCCGTGTGCGGTTCCAGGCGCATCGATTTGAGACGGCGAATGAGGCACACGACCCTGGACACGGGCGTGTGCCAGGCCGTGTTCGGCCCAGGTCTTTTATTTTCCAGGCGAATCGTGACCATTCTTTCCCAGATTTCGGGATCTGACGGTTCAGGACTGTTCTTAGGCAGTTAAGTCCGATTCTAGGGTTGGAAACCTCATTTGTTTTCCAAGTCTTCTCTTTCTAAGTTCTTGAGAAAAACTAGAGCAAGGAGGAAGAAGAAGAAGGTCTTGGGCTGTAGGAAGGGTTTCGGAGCTCCAAATCGCGAGCCGAGTCCGGATCCGTCAAGCTTGGAGCGTTGCGAAGATTTCCATCCGGCTATTTTGCCATGGCAAGGAAGAGGAGTCGGAAGGTAACGACATCTCTCCTCTCGGTCCTTAGGATGCATGTATTAGCATCGTTTAGTTTTCTTTCTCTCTAATTTTGGCACCGAACTCTCAAATGAGAGGGGTTTTGGTTTGTCAAGTTTCAAGAGGAACTTCCGGGTTGATTGAGTCCGTCCCCGACATTTTTGCATTAGAGATCCGCTTCGCTAGTGGATTAGGCATGGTGGGTGAAGCCGTAGTCGCGACCGTTAGTCCGACTCGGTGATGTTGCATACGAACGTAGGAATTCGTAGAGATTTTCCATTGCGGCAAGATGCCGTTTGTGTTGTGGTGGTGTTTGTCCCGTTTGCTTGAAAGGTACGTGTAGTCGGACCCGGACAAGGTTAGCTCCTCGTGGCGGTAGATGGTTTCCTTGAGGGACAAGGTTAGCTCCGCACGAGTTGGAGATGGTTTCCTTGGTGCGCGGGAACGCTGCAGTACAATGAGGGATTATGATGTATTTAGTCTTGGTTTGTGTTGTGCCAAGGCGTGACTATGTCTCTGTGGTCGGCTGGCTATCCCGTGACATATGCGTCATGTGTGGAGAGTGTCCCGGCGAGACTAGTCCCCTTCTGTGAGACTGACGAGAATGCCAAGCTTGGGGGCAAGCCCGGGCAAAGAGGCCATGAGCGGGTGGGGGTCCAGCAAGGCTTCTTAGAATCGGTCGGTCTGTGTTTGTTGGAATCCTGACATGAGACGTCAGAGCTTGCATGCAAGCCCGGGCTAAGCCCACGAGAGGGTGGGGCCTTGGCAAGAATTCCTTGTGGCGGCCTGTGCGCCGTTCGAGGGAGAGGTGTCTCCCTTAGTGTTTGCGGCTTTATGCCAATGGGGAAATGTGAGTACCCAAATGATGTGATGTTGTGTTAGATGCATACGCAGTAGGGTACCTTGGGTGAAGCCCAGGTGTTGCATTCATGTTGCACAGTAGGCCCTTTCTTATATGCTCAACCAGTAGAGAACATGTTTGATGATGAGACATCCAAGCCTGTTTTAATGCTTTCTATTTATAGATGTTTATAGTGCATATGAAGTGCTGACTTGCAGGTTGGAGGGTTCCCCGGGGTCCGTTAGGGCGGCCGGGAGGAGATGTGTTGTTACACAGTTTGAGGTCAGCCTTGCTGACCCATGTTACTAATAATTTTTACAGGTCAAGGATCGCATGCAGGAGCTAGCACGCCGGCCAGAAAGGCCTAAGACCCATGAAGTGTTTTTCCCTCTTTTGTAGCACTTCAGTTATGATGATGTTTGTTTGAGACTATTTTGTCCGGCTTGCATGCCGAGGTAGACTAGGAGTGCTGAGCACATTCATGTTGATGTACTACTTTTCTTTGGACTCTTGTTGTAGGCCTTATGGCCATTTGTTTTACTCTTTAGTGGTGGATAACTTCTAGTCCTGTTCTGTTTCCGCTGTGTGTGTGCTAAGTGTTTTGAGTTTGGTAGCTATATCAACTTATAATGCTAAAGCTGTGGCGCTCGTATGTTGTGGGGCCCCGACCGGACCCATATTATACGTTCACTACATGGAGGTGTTACACTCGACACCTTTCAGAGATTTTACGCTGAAGTGGAAAGATAATATGGGAGGAATCTAAAGTGCATCAGGTCTGATAACGAGGGAGAGTATATTGGCCTCTTTGATGATTACTCCAGTGAGCAATGGATCAGACATGAAAAGTTTCCACTCAAGACACCACAGTTGAATGATGTAGTTGAAAGAATGAATAGGACCTTAATGTAGAGGATGAGGTGCATGATGTCTGAGTCAAAGCTACCTGACATGTTTTGGAGTGAGGCTTTATACACAGCTGCACACGTCATCAACCTTTCTCCCAGCTATGCATATAGGTGGATGTTCCTGATAGGGTTATGGTATGGGAAGGACCCTTCATATAGTCATTGAGGGTCTTTGGCTGTAGTGCTTTGTGCACGTTCCCTCGGGATAAAGATCTAAGTTGGATTCTAAGACCGACAATGCATATTTCTGGGGTATGGAAGTATCGAAGTTTTGGATATAGTTCTTTGATCCAGTGAGAAGAAACTTGTACACAGTCACGATGCATAGTTTGTGAGGACAGACTATAGTTGATCCTAGAAGACTTAGAAGGTCAACTCTCACTGATACAGAGTCGCCTAAGATTGGAAGGACAATAATGAGGAGGTTGTAGAGCCTGAGTCGATACATGAGACTGAGCCACTTTCAAATCACGAGGACGTTATTGATGACGGGCCTACAGAGGGCATCACTGATGATCTGCCTATACCAGCAGCTAAGTTGCTCACAGAGGTATGATAGAGTCAGATACCTATCTTTGAGATAGTTACTAATGAGATTATTCTGTTGGCTGATTTTGGGGGAGCACGAGTACTTTGGAGTAGGCAATGTAGAGCTCAGAGAAAAAAAATGGATGATTACTATGCAGGAGGAGATACAGTCTCTGCATAAGAACCACACTTATGATTTGTGAAATTTCCTAAGGGCAAGAAGGCTCTGAAGAATCATGTTAATTTTAGAATAAAATAGGAGGACCCTAGATACCCTTAAATACACGGTCAGATTATGGTGAAGTATTTCAGTCAAAAATAGGGAGTTGATTTCAATGAGATCTTCTCACTTGTTGGAAGATGCGTCTATTCGGGATGTTCTTGACCTGCTGTGAGGGCTAGACTTGGAGATCGAACAAATGAATGTAAGACCATCTTTCTGCATGACGATTTAGGAGGAGGAGTTATATGGAGCAACCTGAGGTTTTTAGGGTGAAAGGAAAGGAGTGTCTAGTCTACCACTTGAAGAATAGTTTGTATGGCTGAAGTAGTCCGTGACAGTGTACAAGAAGTTCAATGCTTTTATAGGAAGATTTACTTCAGGAGGATCACCCTTGATCACTGTGTGTTTTATAAAGTAGTATGCTCCATAGGATTTCATCATTTACTTATCTATGTTGACGATATGTTGATAGTTGGGAGGGTAGTACTGCGTTGTATTGCCGAATGAAGAGGCATCTGAGCTCCACGTCTACGATAAAGGACTTTGGGAGCTATGAAGACCATCTAGGATGCATATTCTGAGAGATAGAGACTGCAAATTACATTGGTTTTCACAAGAAAGATACATCAGGAAGGTTCTACAGAGATTCAGTATGGATCAAGTAATGTGAGCATTTCATGCTTACTACTAACCAATACCCAAGCACACCTAAGGCAAAAGGGGAGATGCAGAATGTACTTATGCTTCTGCAGTTGGCAGCCTTATGTACGCGATGGTGTA